>CAJNDS010002133.1:111364-613864 GCA_905221605.1 Symbiodinium natans | reverse complement strand
TTCATGAATATGTAAACATAAGGTGTTTCATTTGACTTTGCAGATAGTACTTCAATAATACTTTGCCTGGTATAAACACAACTGTTTCAACATTAGTTGCTCAACAAAGCACTATTTGCCCTTTAAACCACACTTTGCCATATGTTGGTTGAGTATGGTGCTTCTTTCGTATTTTGGTTGAGTAAGGTCCTTTAAATGGTATTCACTTGAGTCAAATTGGGCTATTTGCTTAATAATTACTCTAGTAGCTAAATTCGCATAAAATGATTATTTCAAAAACAAAAACGATTCATGAATATGTAAACATAAGGTATTTCAGTGGACTTTTCAGAGAGCATACTTTGCCTAGTACAAACACAATTGTATAAATACAGTATTTGCACTTTAAACGCACACTTTGCCATTTTTTGGTTGAGAATGGTGTTTATTTCGTATCTTGATTGAGTATGCTCCTTTAAATAGTATTCACTTGAGTCAAATTGGGCTCTTTGCTTAATACTTACTCTAGTAGCTAAATTCGCATAGAACCAAGAAAAATGTTTCACTATTTGATTAATACTTTGCCTCGTACAAACACAACTGTATAAATAAACTAGTTGCTCAACAAAACATTAATTGCCCTTGAAACGCACAATTTGCATAGAAAAACACTGATCTAAACATCTAAAAACAGCATTGTCCGCTTCAGATTCAAAATGTAGATTCTTCCAATGCTGGCTTGAGTAGGAGTCACTTTTTAAGCAAACAATTCTATGCAATAAATGCTTTTTCTCAAGACAAGTATTGCAAATGCTGCTTCTAGAGAATTAATCGCATTTACCAGGCAAATATTATCCATGCGAATTGAGCTACCAGAGCACCAAGTAATGGCTGAATAAGGTCTACTACACTTGAGTACAACCAAAAGATGCACTAAACACTAGCGGCTCTACTTACATAATAACGAAACAAATAGTTCTGAAGCACTAGAAAGACCACTTGTATACTATTTCTGAAAAGCACAATTAGCATAAGCACACTTAAAAATGCGTAGTTGTTGCCTCGTGACCGTGAAGGCGAACCAAACAGCCAAAATACCAAAACCAAAAAAACCAAAAAAACCAAAACCAAAAAAACCAAAAAAACCAAAACCAAAAAACCCAAAAATACCAAAAAAACCAATTTTCCGGGGCTCTTGGAGAAGCCTCATAGGGATTTCCTGAGAGTCCCGGAAAATTGGTTTTTTTGGTATTTTTGGTTTTTTTGGTTTTGGTTTTTTTGGTTTTTTTGGTTTTGTTTTTTTTTGTTTTTTTTTGGTTTTGGTTTTTTGGTTTTTTGGTTTTGGTGTTTTTGGTTTTTCTACTGTCCCGTGTATGCGATTTTAATTGTATTTTAGTCTACGCCCTAGGAAATACGCTATATTGCACACCGAGTTTGCTTGCAGTGCAGCTGGGTGACTTGAGACAAGGCGAAAAAGGGTAGGTCACTGGGGGGGGGGGGGTACCATATATATATATATATAGATACAGATATGTGTGTATGCATGCATGTATGCCTGTGTGTGTATATACGTGTATAGATATACATACCTACATACATACACACTATTACCAATGAACGCACATAAATGTCTGCTTTTGTTCAGAGGCTTTGAGACTTGGGGTTTGGAGGTTTCAAGGTTCACGGCTCTATTTCACGGAGAACTTTAGCATTTTGGGTGTATGTCAAACCGTTTGAGTGATAGCAGGAGAGTGATGCAAGGTCATTGACCTCGCATCCCCCGTGGACTTGCAGAGTTGTGCCCTCAAACCCTGAACCCTGAACCCTGAACCCTAAACCCTGATGAAACTCCCTGATCAAACCCTAAACCCTAAACCCTAAACCCTAAACCCTAAACCCTAAACCCTAAACCCTAAGCCCTAAGCCCTAAGCCCTAAGCCCTCAGCCTTTGGGACTTGGTGTCGAGGTTTCGCGTTGGGCTTCCGGGCCCTTTGAATGCTTCCAAGCAGGTTTAGGGTTTAGGATTTAGGATTTAGGGTTTAGGGTTTAGGATTTAGGATTTAGAAGTTAGGGTTAGGGTTTAGGGTTTAGGGTTTGGCCAAGCAGCACCGGAAGCTTTGTCGTCACCCAAAGGTGTGGTACTACCTGGCCGCTCTGGTGGCATTCTCAGCATTAGCAGCTTGCCTTGCAAGGTCAGCTTTGGGAGCTTCGAAGATGGAATTCAGGTTCAATTCAGATTTTCAATGAAGAAATGAGGCAGCTCAGAGCCCGAACCCTAAACTGGTGCCTCCATCTAGAACCCGCGATACGACGGGCTCAGCTTCACCTGGCAAAGAAGGGGAGGGAGAGAGAGAGAGAGAGAGAGAGAGAGAGAGAGAAGAGAAGAGAGAGACGTCTTGACGACGCACAACGCACAGCAGTGGAAAGCGCTTCGACGACTGAGTCCCGTTGTCGACGACACGCAAACGAAGGGCCACAGTCAAGGCACTGAGGCGTAAAAGAACTCGGACCCCGAAAACCGGGGGCTGAACAGACCGCGAACCGCTTGGCCGTCGCGGCCGGGTCTCCCTTTCTGGGGGGCCTTCAAGTTTGCAGAAGCAGCTGCAGAAGCAGCAGCAGAAGAAGCAGAAGAAGCAGAAGAAGCAGAAGAAGAAGAAGAAGAAGGAGAGAGAGAGAGAGGGAAAGATAAAGATAAAGATAAAGATAAAAAGAAAAAGAAAGAGAAAGATAAAGAGAGCGAGAAAGAGAAAGAGGGAGAAGCAGAAGAAAAAAGCTGGGGGGAACGCAGCTGGGGGGAACATAGTTAGAAAAGAATAGTCGTAAGAACCGGGGAGGCGGCAGGGTGACCCTGGATCCTAACCCCTAAGCCCGAAACCCTAAACCCTTAAGCCCTTAGGGGCCTACTGCAGGATGCTGAGGTTCAGGGCTTTGGGGATTCAAATGGGGGGGACCTCCGAGGATAGGGAGGTGTTTGGGGTTTAGGCTTTAGGGGTTTCAGGGTTTGGCGTTGAACGTAGGTGTTTAGGGTCTATGGATTTAGGGTTTACAAGTTTAGGTTTCGAGGTTTAGGGTTTCATGGTTTTGGGGTTTAGGGTTAGCGGGTTTCAGGGTTTTGGGGCTTAGGGGCTCTCACGGCTTTGGGGTTTGCGGTGTAGCGTTTTGGGGGTTTGGGGGCTTAGGGTTCAGAGTTTGGGTGTTGGGGTTGAGGGCTTCGGTTTTGGGGCTTCAGGGTTTTGGGGGTTGGGCTCTCGGGGTCTGCGGGTTCAGGGTTTGGGGTTTAGGGTTTAGGGCTTGGGGTTTAGAATTTAGGGTTTGGGGTTTAGAATTTAGGGTTTGGGGTTTAGAATTTAGGGTTTGGGGTTTAGAGTTTAGGGTTTGGGGTTTAGAATTTAGGGTTTGGGGTTTCGGGTTTAGGGCCGCTTAGGGTTTCGGGTTTCATGGCGAGGTACATGCTCTGCAGCGCTGCCAAAGTGAGCGGCAGAGAGCCTGCGAGTGGGGGCTGTACTTTTAATTGGACCCTAAAGCCCTAGGCCCCAAAACCCTGGTTTAGGGTTCAGGGTTTAGGGTCGACACACACACACACATGCACACACCTCTGAAAGGGACCATCGCTTAGAACCTTAGAACAGCCCCCCAAATGAGCAGGGGGTTCTTTTTCGTTCATCTCGTGTTTAGGGCCATGCCGGAGATTACAATGTGAAGCTCTGGCAGGTGTGGATGCAGGGGAAGGAAATTGGACAGACATTTGGCAGACTCTAGCTTTAGCCCTCAGCCGTAAACCCTAAACTTTTAAACCCTAAACCCTCAACCCTAAACCTTAAACCCTGGACTGTAGAACCCTCAACCCTAAAGCATGAAAAGCCTAAACAATTGCTTGGCATTCACCGGGTTTTAGAGGGGTGTTTTGCATTAGGGTTCAGGGGTTTCCGCGTTTAGGCTTGAGGGCGCAATGCCTAAGCCCTTCTCGAAGCTTCAGGAGTACTTGTAATTAGGGTCCGAAACTGAGGGCCGGAAGCTGCCAAAGCTTAGCAAGGCACCCTCAACCCTAGAAGCCCGAAAGCCCTAAACTCTCAATTCAACTTACCCTACAACCCTAAAACCCTTAAACCCCCAAAACCCCAAAACCCTAAACCCTAAAACCCTAAAACCCTAAAACCCTAAACCCTAAAACCCTAAAACCCTAAAACCCCAAGCCCGAACCGACTTGGCTTTTGCTGCAGGCGGAGCCTTGTCAAGCCACTTCCGCAAGCCCCTCCTAAGCTTGAAGCCTTCAAAACCTCCAAGCCCAGAACAAAGCCCCCACCAACAAGAAAAAAACCTAAATCTAAACCCCCAAACCTCAAGGCCCCAACAATCCCGAAAAAGCCCAAAACCCCAACGGCCCAAACTCCAAAACCCCCCCCAAAATAGCCCCAAAGGCTACAAGCCCAGAACCACCCCCAAAAAGAAAGCCGCCTGGGCTGACAATGGAGCGCTTTCTGCTGCGGCCCGCGCCCGGAGGCCAGGACTCCCGGTCCTACGTGCTGCTGCGGCCCGGCGGAGCGGTGGAAGGGTCGAAAAGGGGGCTACCAAAGATTCTCGGGTTACCCTAAACTGCCCTAAACCCTAAACCCAAAACCCTGAACCCTAAAACCCCAAAACCCTAAACCCTGAACCCCCTACAGCCTAAACCTTACAAGGGTAGTTATGGGTTGCAGTTGCTGGGTTTGCCTCTCCCAGGATATCGGGAACTTTCAACCCACCGCATCGCGGGCACGTCCGCATTGGCCTGCAGACCAAAGTCCATCTGAACGCGCTCGGGCACCACGTGTGTCTTGGCTCTTTCAGGGGCGCTAAACCCTTACCCGTAGGGCCCTAAACCCTAAACCCTAAACCCTAAACCCTAAGCCCTAAACCCTAAACCCTAAACCCTAAACCGGAACTCCCTGTCAAGCCCTACAGACCCAACCCCAGACCCCAACCACCCCAACCGCTGCTGTGGTTTCAGGATGGGGTTTAGGGGTTTAGGGGCCCAGATTTTAGGGTTTCCGATGTAGGGGTTTAGGGTTAAGGGCTTCAGGGTTTACAGGGGTTTCGGGGTAGGCCTAAGTCCTAAACCCTAAACCCTAAGCCCTAAGTCCTAAACCCAAAGCCCTAAACCCTAACCGCCACTTCTGGAGGGGCGCCATCTGCTACGTGCCCGTGCACGACAACTACATGCTTAACAAGCAGACGCTGGCCTCGAAATCGAAAAGCGGCTGCCCGGAGGAGTTTATGAGAGCTTTAAAAATGAGGGTTTAGGGTTTAGGGTTTAGGGTTTAGGGTTGAACACCCCAATTCTAGGAGAACCCCCCTGCGCAGGACCCCCAAAATGGGACCCAGTTTTCGGAAACCCCCCGCCCCAATTCGAGTTTTGAGGATTCGTACTTGTGAGTCAGAGGTGTTGGGGATGTGGTGGGGGGCTTGAGGATTCAGGGTTCCAAGAATGACCGCCAAACAGCGCCGCACCATCGTTGATAGGCCCTTGCATTCAAAACCCTACAAACCCTCCCCCCCCCCCCCCCCCCCCCCGCCCTACAGCTCAAAATGAAAGCCTCACCCCAAACGACAACGAAACCCTGAACCCCAATCACCTAACTCTCCTTGGACCCGAACCCTGAACCCTAAACCCTAAACCTTAAACCCTAAACCCTAAACCCCAAACCCTAAACCCTAAACCCTAAACCCTAAACCCTAAACCCTAAACCCTAAACCCTAAACCCTAAACCCCAACCCTAAACCCTAAGCCTCAAACCCCCAGTAAGGCCAATAAACACCCAAGAAACCGAAGCCTGCCCGAGGTGTTCCCAAGGACGAGCTGGGTGCTTCGGAGATTTTCTTCCCCATGGCCCGGACGCTGGGCAGGGGAACTTAGGGTTTAGGGCTTAGGGTTTAGGGCGTAGGGTTTAGAGTTTAGGGTTTAGGGTTTAGGGTTTAGGGTTTAGGGTTTAGGGCGGTGAGGCTTCAGCTGTTCCTTTCAAGCCCTGTGTCTCCAGCCCAAGGTCTCGAAGTGCTTTCATTTGGGGAGCTTTCGCGCTGCAGGGCAGAGAGATACAAGGGGTTTAGGGTTTAGGGTTTAGGGTTTAGGGTTTAGGGTTTAGGGTTTAGGGTTTAGGGTCTAGGGATACAAGGCATCTTAGCTTTCCAACCCTTCCTCCCTTCCCCCGCGTTCCCCCCCGATTCTGAGGAGATGCGAGCTGCTGCAAGAGCTGGTGGACCAGGAGGGGCCGGAGGCCAAGGCGCATCGGGGGTTTAGGGGGGTTTGGGGGTTTAGGGTTTAGGGGTTACTGTAGGTTTTGGGGGTTTGGGGTTTGGGGGTTTTGAGGGGGTTTGGGGGGTTTGGGGTTTGGGGGTTTGAGGGGTTTGGGGGGTTCGGGGTTTTGGGTCTTGGGGTTTGGGGTTTAGGGTTTGGGGTTTGGGAGTCTAATGTTAACGTCGCTTTAATAACCCCCCCCCCCCCCCAAATCTTGTTTTGGTCCCCGGGGTTTGGACGGGTCAAAAAAAAGAGAGGGTGTCAATAATGAGGATTCTGGGGTCTGGGGTCTGCGGTCTGGGGGTCTAAAGGTTTTAAGTAAGGAAACCTGGCTTTGAGATCTCTGGCGGCTTCCTGAATTCCAGGACCCGAAGGCTGAAGTCTTAAGCTTCAGGGATTCTTGCCTTGAGACTTGGACCAGGACCCGAAGCCTGAAGTCTTGAGCTTAAGGGTTCTTGTCTTGAGACTTAAAGGCAGCCATTTAAACTTGAGGCTTCCTTGGTTCCCCCCCCCCCCGGCCCCCATCGCCGAAATTATTATTGCCACTATTTTACTATTGTCATTTTGGAGGCCCATAAGGGGCACCCTTTCCGGACTTGTTTTCGAGCCCCGGCGGATAAGGATTTTAGTAAAGAAACCTGGCTTTCAGACCTCTGGCGGTTTCCTGAATTCCAAGACCCGAAGGCTGAAGTCTTCAGCTTCAGGGACTCTTATCTGAAGCCTTAGAGGAACACCTGCTCCTCTGAAGAAAGAGGCCTGAAGCAGCAGTTTCTCGCAGCTCTGGAGCTGCAGCAATCTCAAGAGGCACCTGCTTCTCTGAAGAAACAGGCCTGAAGCAGCAGTTTCTCGCAGCTCTGGAGCTGCAGCAATCTCAAGAGGCACCTGCTTCTCTGAAGAAACAGGCCTGAAGCAGCAGTTTCTCGCAGTTCTGGAGCTGCAGCAATCTGACAAGACAAGCAATCTCAAACGAGATCTGCTTCTCTAGAGCCTCGGAGCTCGAAAAGTATTCTCTGCAAGTAAAATTTCGGATTCCTGGCCGGCCAAATATTACTGTTGTCACCCCATTATTATTTTCACCGGACCCCCCTATATGGACTTGTTTACACACATCGGCCCGAAAACCTCCCGTAATGGAAAGTAGTCTTCGGCTGAGCCCCTCTGGCCCGGCGAATATTACAGTTGCCACCCCATTTATAGATGTGACGTTAACATTAGGCATTTTGGGTTTCTCAATTCCTCAAGCCGACAACAATCCCACATCCTCCTTAGACCCTCAACCCCTAAACCCTTAAACCCCTAAACCCTAAACCCTAAACCCTAAACCCTAAACCCTAAACCCTAAACCCTAAACCCTAAACCCTAAACCCTAAACCCTAAACCCGAAGCTCCTGAACCCTTAAACCCGAAAAGCTTTGCGAACGCCGGGGGTGTGGGCGAGGCGATCTGCCACGTCCTGGACTACGAGTTGCGGCACGGGACGCAGCTCCCGGTCCGCTTCTGGAGGGCGGCTTCGGGGGGTCTGGGGTGTAGGGTTCGGGGTGTAGGGTTTGGGGTGTAGGGTTTGGCCTAAACCCTAAACCGTAAACCCTAACCTAACACCCTAAACCCTAAACCCTAAAACCTAAACCCTAAACCCGAAACCCAAAACTCTAAGCCCTAAACCCTAAACCCTAAACCCTACACCCCAAACCCTTACGGTTTAGGGTGTGGGGTTGAAGATTTAGGGTGTGGGGCTTACTGGTTTGGGGTTCAGGGTTCACGGTTTGGGGTTCAGGGTTCAGGGCTTGGAGTTTGGGGTTTGGCGTTTAGGGTTGTTCTAAACCATTCTAGATCACAAAACCCCTCCTCGTGAGGGTACCACGGGATAACATTTACGATGGAAGCTCTTGAAAAATGAAGGCCCTGAGCCCTAAACCCTAAACTCGAAACCTCTCAACGCACCTGAATTTCGAAGAGCCGTTGTGAAAGGCTTGGGGTTTGTAGGTTGGGTTTAGGGCTCCCAGGAGAAAGGGAGGGGTTTAGGGTTTGGGGATGTCTGGGGTTTAGGGTTTAAGATGCTTGGGGTTTAGGCTTGAGGGTTTAGGGTTTAGTCGGGCTTTAGGGTGTCGGGTTTAGGGTTCAGGGTGTAGGGTTTAGGGGTTTGGGGTTGGGGGGTTTAGGGTTCCCTAAACCCTAAACCCTAAACCCTAAGCCCTAAACCCTAAACCCTAAACCCTAAACCCTCAACCCTAAACCGCAAGGCTCCTGGAGGACTCGCCCAACTACTGGGCCAAGCGACTGCCGGAAGGTCGCTCGTCTTTGATTGTTGGTGCAAGGGTAAGGGTTTAGAGTTTTTGGGCTTCGGGCCCTAAGCCCTAACCCTTAACCCTCAACCCTACACCCGGAACCTCATTTGGTTGTTAGGGTGTTAGGGTCGGGGCGCGGGGGAAGAGGGGCTAGGGTCTAGGGCTCGAAACCCTGAACCTGAACCCTAAACCCTAAACCCTAAACCCGAAACCCGAAACCCTAAACCCTACACCCTAAACCCTAAACCCTAAACCCCAAACCCCAAACCCCAAACCCTAAACCCCAAACCCTAAACCCTAAACCCTAAACCCTAAACCCCTAAACCCTAAACCCTAGGGCTCAGGGTTCAGGGTTTTTCAGTTCAGGGTTTTCGGGGGGAGGGTACAGAAGTAGCGGCGTTCCGCTTCGGCTTTTCTGAGGGACTGGACGACCTCCCCCCCAGTCCCCCAACTTCCGCGCCAACCGAAAAGGGGTTGGGGCATAGGGTTTGTTTGGGGTGGTTTAGGGTATAGGGTTTAGGGTTTAGGGTTTAGGGTATACTAGGGTCTCTAGAAAGATGTCTCGTTGAAACAGCCGTGCTCTAACCTAGCTCCCTTCACAGGCTACCTTCGCACGGTGCCGACGAAGGTGCTTGGCCGCACGTAGAACGTACCCCTCTGCAGACGTTAAGTGCATGGCCGCTCTACAAAGGCCCCCGTCGTGCCACCCTAAACCCTAAACCCTAAGCCCTAAACCCTCAACCCTATACCCTATACCCTCAACCCTCAACCCTAAACCCTAAACCCAAAACCCTAAACCCTAAACCCTATACCCTATACCCTAGACCCTAGACCCTAAACCCTCAACCCTAAACCCTAAACCCCCTCCACTTGCAGGATCACATAGGAGGGTTGTGGAGATTTGTTTGGGGGGGTGTCTCGGCTTCGCTGCTTGGTGGGTTGCAAGTCCCTTTGAAAGTTGGAAGTTCTACAAAAAGTGCTCTTGGGAGACATGCCCCTCGAACATAACAACAGAATGTTTCATTACTTGGAGTACACGATGGTGGTTTTTTGGGACCACGGCCACGAAAAACACAAAAGGCTTGCAAAACAAGCGTAAATCGGCAAAAATCACCAAGAAACATCACCGACCCGAACTGTCCATGGGCGGCAGTGGGGCCGAGGAGAATCCAGGAGAATCGGGGGTGGTCGGTGGTTTTACTTAGGAAAGCAAGCAGAAGAATCGAGGAGAATCGGGGGATGTGCGGCGTCGGGGCCGCGCAGTGCTGCGGCAGGGCTTTCACGGCAAAACAACTGCGGTGCACATGACACGCCTGAATTTCTAGCACGGTTGCAAAAATTCGCGTCAAACTTCCCGCAAATATGTGAATTTCGCCTGCGAGCCCATGAGCAAACAAGGCCTGTACCATCTGTGCAAATTTACGCGCGCACCAGCGCAAAAAGAAGGTTGGAAGCAAGCGAAAGTCAACATTGGCACTTTTTTGGTCTATAACTGGTCTGACTTTCATGCTTCATAATGACACGCATTGCTCTTGTAGGTCTAAACCCTAAACCCTAAACCCTAAACCCTAAACCCTAAACCCTAAACCCTAAACCCTAAACCCTTAACCCTAAACCCTAAACCCTAAGTTGGGGCTCACAGCAGCTGTAGGCCTTGCTCAACCACTTCGCCGCCCACTCCCCGCTGGTGAAGGACGGCATGCGACTGGCGGCAGTCTTCGGCGTCGACAACCTCGCGGGCCCCTGCCCTGAACTTCAAGGGGTAAGGGTTTTGGGGTTGAGGGTTTAGGGTTTAGGGCTTGGGGTTTAGGGTTTACGGACGTATCAACGCAAATACATGTAGATATATATATATACACACACACGATATCAAAAAGGAAGAAGCGCATGAGTAAATCTGTACATCATTTTGTCCGACATCTATCTATGTATCATACATATATATATATATATATGTATACATACATCTACATGTCTGTGTGTATACACACGTGCATAAACTTCCCCTAAACCCTAAAACCGTAATCCCCCTAAATGGCCAAAATCCTTGAGCCCCAAAGGCATGGCTTCCTGGAACAACCCAGCGGAGCTGCTGGAGAAGACGGACCTGGTCCTCATCTCGCGGCAGGCGCGTGGCTTTCCCCGGAAAAGAAGCCCTCCCCATCAATTGCCAAAAGGCACCTAAACCCTAAACGCTAAACCCTAAACCCTAAACCCAAAACCCCGAAGCCCCTAAAACCCTAAACCCCTAAACCCCTAAACCCTCAACCCCTAAACCCTCAACCCCAAACCCTAAACCCCAAACCCCAAACCCTCATATGCAGGCTGAGGCCGTCCAGCTGGGCCAGGACCCCAGCGCGCTCTTCTCGGCAATGCGCCGGTTCCAGATCGACGCGCAGGTGGTGGTCAAGTCCCTGGGCATGAGAGAGCGCTTGGAGGTTCGTTGGGTTTAGGGTTCGTTGGGTTTAGGGTTTAGGGTTTAGGGTTTAGGGTTTAGGGTTTAGGGTTTAGGGTTTAGGGTTTAGGGTTTAGGGTTTAGGGTTTAGGGTTGGGTTTAGGGTTTGGGGTTTAGGGTTTAGGGTTTTTGGCTTCTCTAAGTAGGGTGATACCCATGAACCTCCAAGTACGTTTGGTGTGAGGGGTCAGGATTTGTTGGATGAAGGCATTTTGGAGTTTGGGGGTTTAGGGACTGCGGGTTTAGGACCTGGGGTTGTTTTGCATAGGATTAGGATTTAGGATTTAAGCTTCAAAGTTTAGGGTTTTTGAGCGCCCCCAAGCTCCATGAGCACTGTCATAATTGCGGTCACATCGTTTATGAATTCTGAATTTGTGTATCACGTGTCTTTTGTTCGTAGAGCAATTCCACTAGGTCCCCCAGTGTAACCCGAAATGCTGTCATCCTGACTGAAGAAGTCTTCGGTTTCTTTCGCAAACCCTCCAGCCCGAGACCCTCAACCCCCCCGCAAGACCTGCCCCGAACGCCAGCGAAAAAAGAAGCCGAGGTATGGCGAGACGGAGCTATTCGGGTCCAGCCTGGGATCCTTCGTGTCTCGGTAGCTTGTGGCATTGTGAGACCGGTTCCTGGTGTTCGGGATCTTAAACTGCTTCGGGTTTAGTTAGGGTTTAGGGTTTAGGGGTTTAGGGGTTTAGGGGTTTAGGGGTTTAGGGGTTTAGGGGTTTAGGGGTTTAGGGGTTTAGGGGTTTAGGGGTTTAGGGGTGTAGGGGTTTAGGGGTTTAGGGGTTTAGGGGTTTAGGGGTTTAGGGGTTTAGGGGTTTAGGGGTTTAGGGGTTTAGGGGTTTAGGGGTTTAGGGGTTTAGGGGTTTAGGGCTTTAGGGGTTTAGGGGTTTAGGGGTTTAGGGGTTTAGGGGTTTAGGGGTTTAGGTGTTTAGGTGTTTAGGTGTTTAGGGTTTAGGGTTTAAGATTTAGGGTTTCGGGTTTAGGGGAGTTGCTGCCTGAAGCCCCGAGTCTGAGGAGAACGCCTCCGCCTCCGGCGCCGCGTCCCTATTTCTGCTGCCGGCGCTGGAGGGGCCGGATGAGGCGTTTACGAGACCGAAGAACGTTGTGAGACGTGGGGGCACACCCTCAGCCCAAGACCCCAAAGCCTAAACCCTAAACCCCAAACCCTAAACCCTAAACCCTAAACCCTAAACCCTAAACCCTGAACCTTAAGACCCTTCTGCCCACAGGAGTTTAAAGGCTGAGGCAGCTTCGCTTTCTGGGAAGCTCGAGGGCTAAGGTTGCAGGTATGGGCCCCTCGTTCGAGCCCCTGGCTTAGGGTTTTGGGTTTAGGGTTTTGGGTTTAGGGTTTCGGGTGTAGGGTTTAGGGATATTGAGTACAGAACCCCAAATCGGGGACAGATGCTCGAAACCCTAGAGTAACACCTTCAACACCAAACCTCTAGAATCCCTAAACCCTAAACCCCTAACCCCGGAACCTGAAACCTTCACCCCTAGCCCCGAAACCCCTAACCCCTAAACCCTAAACCCTAAACCCTAAACCCTAAACCCTAAACCCTAAACCCTAAACCCTAAACCCTAAACCCTAAACCCTAAACCCCTAGGCTCTAAGTCGGCCTCGGTCTGACAGGCCCTGAGCTCCTCGCGTGTCCGGGAGAGCGCAAGGGGGCCCAAGAGATTGAGGGTTGAGGTTTTGGGTTTAGGGTTTGGGGTTTAGGGTTTAAGGTTTAGGGTTTAGGGTTTAGGGTTTAGGGTTCAGGGTTTAGGGTTTAGGGGGGGGGGGCTGTCGGGGTTTTAGGTTTCAGGGTTGGATTGTTGGGGGTTCTAAGGCTTAGGGTTTTAAGGTTTAGGGATTACTGCAGGGTTGAGGTTTGGGGCCCGGGGGATCAGGGTTTTTGGAGTTTGGGGTTTGGGGCTTGGGGTGTACGGCTTAGGGGATTCAGGAGGAGTAGGAGCAGGAGCAGGAGCAGAAGCAGCAGTAGCATTAGGTTTAGGAGCAGGATTTGAGGGGGTGCCCTAAGTTATGACAGCCTCCCCAAGTGTTGGCAGCTTACGGTGCTTTGTTCCTAAACCCTCAGCCCTAAACCCTAAACCCTAAACCAAAAACCCTAACCCCTAAACCCTAAACCCTTCCAGAGGTCGTCAGCAACGCGCGCTTATTGCAAGAGCACGGCTACTCGAGGATGGCGCTGGTCCGCCTTTGCCAGGCGCCCTGGTTGGCGGTTTTTGGGGTTTGTGGTTCATGTTTGTTTTTAAGTTTGTGGCTTTTGTTTTCTATGGGCCCCAGGCCCTAAAGCCTTGAAAGCCCGAAGTCAGCCCAAACACGCCAAGCCGCTAAACCTGGACCCCCAATCTCTGGAGGCCCAAAACCTCAAACCCCACAACTTGGGATGTTCCCCCTTATACTAACAATCCTGAATAGGGATTCTGATGGTAGATGCTATATTCCCTATTAAGGAGGGTCAGTACAAGGGGGAACATCCCAACCACAAGCCCTAAACCCTGAACCCTAAACGCTAAACCCTTAACCTTTGTCATAGCGGGATAACATTTTACATTTTTAAGGGTACTTAAACTCAATAAGAATAAGATTTTAAAATTTTTTATTACTATCTCAACTATGAACCAGGAACCCTAGACCCTAAACCCTGAACCCTAAAACCGAAACCCGAAACCCCAAACCCCAAACCCCAAACCCTAAATCCTAAACCCTAAACCCTAAACCCCAAACCCTAAACCCTAAACCCTAGACCCTAAACCTTAGACCCTCAAGGGGTTTCGGGCTTTGGGTTTGCCGGAGGATGTCCTCTCCAGCGCCGCGGCGCTGGAGGCGGCGCACGCCGATGCGCAGGCGCTCACTCGCAGAGGGCTAGGGGGGGTTTGGGGTTTAGGGTTCAGGGCCTTTGGAGTTTAGGGTTTAGGGTTTAGGGTTTAGGGTTTAGGGCTTTTGGGGTTTGGGGTTTAGGGTTTAGGGTTAGGGTTTAGGGTTTAGGGCTTTTGGAGTTTAGGGTTTAGGGTTTAGGATTTAGGGCTTTTGGAGTTTAGGGTTTAGGGTTTAGGGCTTTTGGAGTGTAGGGTTTAGGGTTTAGGGTTTAGGGTTTAGGGTTTAGGGTTTAGGGCTTGTGGAGTCTAGGGTTTAGGGTTCAGGGTTTGTCATGAGCAGCTTCGACTTATGTTGACAGGGAAAGATGGAACAAGCAACATGCAGGTAAGCATGGACTAGTATCCGGCAGCCTGGATTGCCCTAAACACTGCGAAGGCCACCCGTTCTCACCGACAAGAGAACAAAAATGCATCCCAATACGTGGTGTATCCTTGCCTTTCACCATATGAGAGAGGAAACAAGGACAGACGTAGAGCAAAGCTTGACACGGATCAGAAAGACTAGCAATTCAAAGCACCAAAACTTGCAACCTTAAATCCTGCAGCTCAGGTTTGTGCCCTAAAACCATCCACTCCACACCCGAAGCCCTGAGGCATATCTTGAGGGCTCGAAGCCTCAAACCCCCAAACCCCCCAAACCCCCAAACCCCCAAACCCCCAAACCCCCAAACCCCCAAACCCCCAAACCCCCAAACCCCCAAACCCCCAAAACCCCCAAAAACCCCCAAAAACCCCCAAAAACCCCCAAAACCCCCAAAAACCCCAAGCCCCAAACCCTAAACCCTAAACGCCAACCCCCCCCCCCCCCTCTCAAAAAACACGCTCCCAGGCCCGCGGGGAGCTGGCGCCGGCTGGGGAGCCGCCCGCGAAGCGGACGCGCGCGGCGTAAGAACGGAGAAAAGCGCCCACTGGGTTTAGGGTTTGGGGTGTTAGGGTTTGCGGTTTTGGGTTTTAGGGTCTTAGGGTGTAGGGTTTATATAGGGAGAAAGCGCTTCTGGGTCCGACCTTCTATAGGGGGTTCGGGTTCGAGGGTTCGGAGGATTTATAGGGTTCAGGGTTTAGGTTTAGAGGGTTTAGATTGTTTAGAGGGTTTAGAGGGTTTAGAGGGTTTAGAGGGTTTAGAGGGTTTATGCTTCCAGGGTGAAGGGTTTAGGGCATTTAGTGGTTGGGTGTGTTAGGGTTTGGGGGCTTTTATTTTATTTTCCCGTCAATGAATCCCTCTACCCTTACCTAAACCCTTAACCCCAAACCCAAACCCCTCAACCCCTGAACCCTAAAATCTAAACTGCGCGCTCTCTCAAACCCTAAACCCTAAACCCTAAACCCTAAACCCTAAACCCTAAACCCTAAACCCTAAACCCTAAACCCTAAACCCTAAACCCTAAAACCCTAAATCTCTCTCTTTCTGCTCTCTTTTCCCCGCGGCGAGGCCAACCTTCGCAGCGATGCCCCAGTTCAGCGCGGCGGCGCAGACAGGGCAGAGTGTGTTAGGGTTTAGGGGGGTTTATGGTTTAGGGTTCAGGGTTTAGGGTTTAGGGTTTAGGGTTTATGGTTTCGGGTTCAGGGTTTCGGGTTTAGTTGAGGGTCTCAATTGGAAGGGTTTGAATTGGAAGGGTTTGTGAGGGTTTCAGGACTGTAGGGGCATTGAGGGTTTAGGGGGTTTAGGGTGTGTTTAGGCTTTAGTTAGACCGTCAGTGAAAAGGCCTTTCAGGGTGCTGCGTGCAAACTGGGCTAGGGGCTGTTGTAGGAGACCGGGCCGTTCGTGTTGAGGCGTAGGGGTTCGCCGGTCGGAGGAACTCTCATGCATTGAAGTGTGCTGCACTGCCGCAGCAGGCTTTTTTTGGGGTAGACGGTTCGGGGCCGGAGACATGGGGCGTCATGACTTCGAACCTTAAAGTTAAAGCCGTTCCACTCGCAGATGTTTTGGGATATCGTCCTTCGTCGTCATTCTGTCGTAGCTTCTCTATAAGTGTGTGTAAGCCGCAAGTCACGTGCACATGGCGGGCTGATGCGTGCTGGACGCCGCAGAGCCTGCGGCGTCGGTTGCTGCTGTTAATGTGACGTCACAGCCTGAAGACCCCGAGCTGGCGGCCACGTGCACGCATCCCCCGACGGAGTTTCTGCGACCGGGGAGCGTTTGGCCTTGCCGAAGGACGAAATCCCATGTCTGCGTTGGAGAACGAGGCGTTTTAGTAGACGCACAGGTCGCCTGGTGAGTTTCGTGGGTTTTTGCATTCTCAGAAACATGTCGGACTAGTTCCCTAAACCGTAAACCCCCCCAACTTCCTAATGACCTTCAACCCCTAGACCGTGAATCCCAAACTCTACGATGCTTAAAAACCCCTAACTCCTTCAGAACCTCCAGCCCCAAACCCTAAACCCTACGACCTTAAAAGTAAGAAACTTCAACCCTTAAACCCTGAACCCCTGAACCCTTAAACCGTACGACCCTGAAAAACCCTCAACTTCCCCACCCCAAACCACAAGAGAAACCCTTTAAAAGCCCAACCCTAAACCCTAAGCCCCTAAGAGCGCTAAACCCTACAACGCTCAGGAAGCCCTTAGCTTGTCTCTGTGGTGCTTCACTGTAACTTTAGATCCTTAGCCTTTTTGGGTTGATTGAGTCTCTTAATAAGGCAGCTACAAATTCAATTTATAGCCACCCTGCTAAGTGCAGCCAAGCTTTTGAATCCCGATTCCCCAGGCATGATCGGCCCGGTCTACCTCCAGGTCTACAAGCTGACGCCGGGAGCCCACACCCCCTTTTGGGGGGGTTTGGGGTTTAGGGTTTGGGGTGCAGGGTTCGGGGTTTAGGGTTTGGGGTTTAGGGTTTGGGGTTTAGGGTTTAGGGTTGAGGGGTTTAAGGTTTCGGGTGTAGGAGTAAGAGGTTTTTGAATCGGGTTGAGGCATCTAGGGTTAAGGAGCAGGTCGTCGCAGATGTTTCCCGGAAAGTCCACAAGACGAAGCATCCTCGTTTGTGTGGGTTCAGAAGGGTTTACGGTTTAGGGTTTAGGGTTTTGGGGCTCTTCGTTTGGAGCATCCCAAAGCCCGAGACCCTTCAAGTCTCTCAAGCCTCTAACACCCCTCAAACCACTAAAGACCAAAACCCCTCAACCCTTAAACCGTAAACCCCTAAAGGCCCCAACCCCCAAGCCCCGAACAACCCCTAACGCCTCAAACAGAATCAGCTCCAGACTTGAGGCCGGCCCGGCGCCTGGACTTGGGTTGAAGGTTTAGGGTTCGCTGAGCCCTATATCCTAAACCCTGAACTCTGAACCCCAAACCCTAGACTCTAAGCCCTAAACCCTATACCCTAAACCCTAAATCCCTGAACCCTGAACCCTTAAATCGCCCAGGGACAGCCGGGCTGTGGCTGTGCTGGCAGCTTCGGTCGCGCGGAGCTCGGGGGTGCCCTGTGGTGTTAGGGTGTTTGGGTGTCAGGGTGTCATGGTGTTAGGGTGTAGGGTGTTAGGGTGTCAGGGTGTTAGGGTGTTAGGGGGTTAGAGGTTGTCGGGTTTACGGTGTTAGGGGTTTAAGGGTTGGGTTGTTGGGGATTTAGGGTTTGGGGTAGGGTTTCGGCTTAGGGGAGAAAGGGAGTGTTTGCTTTGTTTGTCCGAAACCTGAGCCTTCGTCCCGCAGAGCCCGAAGCCGAAAGCAAAGTTTAGGGTGTCAGGGTTTTAGAGTTTTAGGGTTATAGGGTTGAAAGCTTGGGGTTGTAGGGTTTCAGGGTTTTAGGGCTTTAGTTCTTTTTTGGATTTTGGGGTTTAGGCCGTTCCATGTCGTTCATGTCAGCGTTTTGGACAGCTTTCAGAATCGAAACCAGCAAGATCAGCTCGAGCAGTCTGCCTAGCAGGGCGGGGCAAGCTGGCATGGGGCAAGCTCAGCGCCCAGACTGCATCGTCCAGGCCTTGAAAGATAGCCTGGATGAGAGGTTCTCTGCATCGCAGCAGCAAGAGTTGCAAGAGTTCTTTAAGCAAAACGCACATCAGCAGGGCGTGATCCAAGACCGTGCGCTGAAGGAAGGACTGGTCCTGGAGCATGCTTTGAAGACGCGACGATAATTACCGAGGCGATTCGAGGCCGCTTTTGCTGGTTGGATGCTTGGGGCTTTGGAAGTTTCGGGGGCATTCTGGTAAGGGCGACCCTAAACCCGAAACCCTAAACCCTAGGGGTGGCTGTCGAGGCTCGCCGCCGAGCTCGATGTTCCTCCTCCTCCTCCCCCCTCTCCGGTTTCCTGGTTTAGGGTTTAGGGTTTAGGGTTTAGGGGGCTAGGGGTTCCCTGAACCGAAGTTTGCAAAGCATGGGCTCCTTGTGCCCCCCAAACCTACCCGAGCCCCTTTTCCCTGAGGCCCTAATGACACCCAAACTCTTGGTCCTACACCCTGAGCTCCATGCAATGAACAAGCATCCCAGGGCGAGACGCTCCTTACGTTCGCGCCCCAGCGCTTGAACGCGCAGATCCAGTACAACGCCGTGCGGCCGGGTCGCCTGGGTCAGGGTTTAGATCTGGCTGTTGGGCTTTGGGGGGCCGTGGGTTGCTTGGGCCTTCTATGGGCACCTCTCTTCATTATGGTCCCTGTTTAAGGTCCGGTACCTCAAGGAATCTTTGGGAAGCCCCTAGAATCCCCAAACACCTACAGGCCCAAGCCCGTGGAGCCCGCACTCCCATCACCGCGACTCCGGGAGTCGCCTCAGGAGTCCCAAGCCTTCCTGAATTCATGGTTTAGGGTTTAGGGTTTAGGGTTTAGGGTTTAGGTTGGGGGGGAGGGGGGGGGGAGGGTAGGGGATGCTATGAGCAGCCCCCCTGAAGCCGAAGCCCTAGACAGGGCTTGGGGCGGCTGAGAGGGTGAAGCTCATGCGCCTGGCTACGCGGCAATGTCGAGAGCACATGAATCTAAACCCTAAACCCTAAACCCTAAACCGTAAACCCTAAACCCTAAACCCTAAACCCTAAACCCTAAACCCTAAACCCTGAACCCTGAACCCTGAACCCTGAACCCTGAACCCTAAACCCTGAACCCTGAACCCTGAACCCTGAACCCTGAACCCTGAACCCTGAACCCTGAACCCTAAACCCTAAACCCTAAACCTAAACCCTAGACCCTAAGCCCCAAAACCCGAAACCTCCTGAAGCTCCCAATGCCTGCGGAGGCCAGCGCATGAGCACATTGAGCTGACGCCCATGACCCGGCCCAGTGGCCGGGGGCCCCGGTGACCGGTTTGGGGTTGAGGGTTTAGGGTTTGGGGTTTAGGGTTTAGGGTTTAGGGTTTGGGGTTTAGGGTTTAGGGTTTAGGGTTTAGGGTTTGGGGTTTAGGGTTTAGGGTTTAGGGTTTAGGGTTTAGGGTTGTGCGACTCCGGGTCCGAAGACGAATTGAGGCTTTCATACGGGAAGCTGAACCACCGCCAAAAATCTGGTCACGCAAGTAGCTATCTTTATATATATATATATACACACACACGCAGTAAACAACTAGCTCCAAATACATAGCTGTTTATGCTATATATATATATATACATGGGTATGTATATGTATATTGCAAGCACGCATGCATGCACGTACGTACGTACCTGCCTACGTACGTACCTACCTACGTATGTATGCACATTCGTATGCTATTGGCCGGCGCCTCAGTCCTGAGCCCTGGGCCCGCAATCCTCGAAAACAAGTAACCCCCCTTAAACTCCCAGGGCCCCCAGCTGCCTGAAAATGGGTTCTGATGTATTGGCTCATAGTTTGTCTAGGGTATATAAGGGGCATATAAGGAGTACCCTGTTAAGGTCCGGTATTAAGGGACCATGCAACTACTACCCGGTTGCTACCTTTAGACAAAAACCTCAAACCCACCCTGAAACCGAAGCACCGGTGCAAACCCAAGCCTCTGAGTCTAGCGGCTTTGGTTGGGAGAGTTGGTGTTTGACATGCGGCTTCGGGTTTAGGTTCAGCATTCAGGGTCTCGTGTTGATGTTGATAGTGATGATTATGCCGACGGTGATGGCGATGACGATGGCGCTGAGGATGATGCTGGTGACGGTGTTGGTGATGGTGATGATCGTGATGATTGTGTTTATTGTGCCATTGTGTTCTTGCGCTGATGAGGGCTTTGGATATTGCGCCCTGAGCCCCAAACTCGACAGCCGGCAGCGGCAAGAAAGTCCTATTGAGGTCCCGGCCTCACGTTCCACATCTGGCGCAACGCGATGGCGATGATGGGTATTAGGCTCCTTGAATCTTGAAAACCGATGCCCCAAACCCGAGCCCGAAATCCCTAAGCCCCACATCCTGAACCCGAAACCCGCAACCCTCAACCTTAAAACCTGAACCCTGAACCCCAGGATTCTCTGTTGCTTTCTCTTGTGGGGTGGTTCCGAGTCTGGACGTTCGTTTTTTGTTTGTGGAAGGAAACGCGTTTGAGGTTTTGGGTCCAGGATTGAGGTCTGACCTAGAAGTAAAGGTTAGGGACTCTTTGGGGTCATAGGGGGATTTAGGGTCTGGCTTTCTAGGAAGTGACGGAATGAGTAGAATGCCATAGAGGCTTAAGGGATTGACGGATCTGTTGGGCAATGGGGGATTTTCGGGCCTGGGTCTCAACTCCTGTTGCTTCCTCTGGAAGTAAGGAATGGGAAAAGATGAACAATTCCAACCCCAAACCTAAGCCCCAAAACCCTAAACCCCAAACCCCAAATCCCGAACCCTGAGCCCTATCCCCGAAACCCTCAACCCTAAACCCTACCTAAATCACCGTGACTATTCCGGGATTCGCTATGAACGAGCGGTAAGTTCGGGGCTGTCTCCCAAACACGAATCATTAAATCCTGCCCGAACTCGAGAAACTTTGGGGCTCAGCGCTTAAGGATGTAGCCCTACACCCGTAAGCCCTAAAATCAGGGCTTGCTCAGCCGACGCCTGTTCCGGGATGCGGGGATCGCTGTTGGGACCGTGGGGGTTCCACGGAGTTCGGTCCTGGCGTGACCCAAGCCCCAGAGCCCTCTACCCTAAGGTTTAGGGTTTCGGGTTTTGGGTTTGGGGTTTGGGGTTTGGGGTTTAGGAGTTAGGGTTTACGCTTTCCGAGCCAGGCTGTTCTCTCCCTACACGGAGAAGGCCGGGGAGACGAGGGTAAGGTGTTTTGGGACTAAGGTTTGGTGTTTAAGGTTTAGGGATGTTTAGGGCTAGGGTTTAGGGTCTAGGGTTGAGGGTTGAGGGTTGAGGGCTCATGGTTCAGGCATAACCCTGCCCCCCAAATCATCGCGCGCACGGCTTCTCGAGGCTTCGGGCTTTAGAGCTTGGGTGTCTGCGCCGGACACAGCAGTTCATTAGAACCGCGGCCCCAGGGTGTAGGGTTCGGAGCGGACAGGGAATGTCTGATGTGGGGGCTCATAAGTTTTTCTGAATTTAACAAAAGCCCAAATCCAAAACCCAAATCCTAAGTCCTACACCCCAAACACTGCACTGCAAGCCTACGAAGCCTAACCCCTAAATTCTGTCGATAGGTTCTCAAAGCTCCGCAACCCGAAGCACTAAACCCGACTCTAACAGAGCCCGTTTGGGACTAAGGGGCCGTATCCGTAGTACAGTCTGTGAAGCGAGCCTGAGAGCCCATTTCAGGGTACCCAGCCTAAGGGAGTACGAGTTCAAACAAGTGAGCCGTCCCGAAACCCGCAACCTTGATGCATGGAGTTCAGTGTTGAGGGCTTTAGGGTTGAGGGTTTAAGGGTAAACTACCTCAAGGTCCTGTGCCCAAAACAAGCATACTGCATACCCTGTGAATGGCCCCTGCACACTCTGAACCGCTCTAGCCCTAGGCCCCTCCAAAACCCCTAAACCCCTCTAAAACCCCTATAGCACCCTCTGATCCGCACCCTTCTTCACCCCAAAGCTCTCCACTGGCAGGTGGTGAGGCACATCCCGCACATCAACAGCTACCCTGAGAGCAAAGCCATCCTCTCGGACCCCGCAAACGGGGGGTGGGGGGGTGGGTGGGGGGGGGCGGTTTGGGGTTTGGGGTTTAAGGTTCTCCTGCAATAAGGGGGTACCCTCTATGTACGATCATGTACCCCACGTGGGGCACTTCTCGAAATTATCGTCCCTTGTGGGGTCGCGATTTTGAGGCGGCCCCTAATATTTTGGGGTACTCCAAGAGGGGCCCTAATCTTGAGGACTGCGACCCAATAGAGCATGGACGAACGCCTAACTCTGAGGCTCTCGGGCATGGGAGGAGATGTAGGGCAAACCCTAAACAACCCCAGACACTAAACCCCCAACCTTAAGTCCCCTAGACCCTAAAGCCTGAACCCTAAACCCTAAACCCTAAACCCTAAACCCTAAACCCTAAACCCTAAACCCTAAACCCTAAACCCTAAACCCTAAACCCCTGAGACCCTAAACTGCAAGCCCGGAAGCTGGGCCGCGGAGGACTTTAGCGCGTCCATGCTGTCCTCGATGCTGCGCGGAGCTCGGCGGGTGATTCTCAAGCCAAGGGCTTGGGCTTTGAGATTCTGAGGATTCAAACCCTAACCCTAAACCCTAAACCCTAAACCCTAAACCCTAAACCCTAAACCCTAAACCCTAAACCCTAAACCCTAAACCCTAAACCCTAAACCCTAAATTGACGTTTAAGCCTGAAGGGAGCCTTAAGGGAACTCTAGGGGGACTCCGTAGCATGGGGAAGTGTTGGGCATTCTTGCCTAACCCCTTGAAGGAGAAAGCCGGAAGACCGAAAACACATGCAGGGGTTTAGGGTTTAGGGTTTAGGGTTTAGGGTTTAGGGTTTAGGGTTTAGGTTTAGGGTTTAGGGAAGCCTGACTTTAGGGTTTAGGGAAACCTGAACCCTAAAGAGGCCTTTGCCCGACATCCCAACGCATTCTTGGCTCTGCACGGCTGAATCCCTCTGAGATTCCATTCCGGACATCCGCCATTGAAAATCCCCGCAGTGCGAAGCCCCATAAGCCCTAGACACCCTGACTCTCGAACTGATGCTAAAGCCGTTTAGGGTTAGGGTTTAGGGTTTAGGGTTGAGGCTTTAGGATTTAGGGTTTAGGGTTTAGGGTTTATGTTCAGGGTGTAGGGTAACCCTCTCAGCCCGCCCCTAAACCCTAAACCCTAAACTCAAACCTTAGACCCTAAACCCTAAACCCTATGATTCCTAAGCCCTAAACCCTAAACAAGAAACCCTAGACCCTAAACCCTAAACGACCCTAAGCATGGTGAAGAGCCGAGAGGTCGATGCCCTTCAACCACGTCTTCTCCTGGGCATGCTGTTCGCCGGACTCCCAGAAATCCCCCCCCTCCCGTATCTACTATTCGCTTAAGAACCAGGGTTTTTGGGTTTTAGGGTTCAGGGTCCAGGGTTCGGGGTTTAGGGTTTGGGGTTTAGAATAAAACGAACCTTTCCTTATAAGGGCAATATAGGGATGATTGCTGTTTTTTTTTTTTTTTTTGGGGGTGGGGGGGTCTTGAGCAAATAGTAGTTGTCGTCGCCCCTTCTCAGGGGTTTGAGGTCGAGGGTTCAGGCTTATGGGGTACTTGAGGGCTAAAGCCTAATCCCTAAGCCCTAAGCCCTAAGCCCTAAGCCCTTAACCCTAAACCCTAAACCCTAAATTCTAACTGCTAAACCCTAAGCCCTACGCCCTTAACCCTGAACCCTAAACAATGAACCAGAGCTTTGGGTTCAGAGTTTAGGGTTTTGAGGTTTTCATGGGGTTCTTCCTCGGACCCCTAAGCTTGTACCCTTGGGTTTAGGGACCCAAGATCCTCTTTAGAGGAATGAAAGGGCCATACTCGGAGTATATTGAGTGAACCCTTCAGGGGTACAACCTTAGGGATACGATCCTCACCCTAAACCCCAAACCCCAAACCCCAAACCCCAAACCCCAAACCCCAAACCCCAAACCCCAAACCCCAAACCCCAAACCCTAAACCCTAAACCCCAAACCCTAAACCCTAAACCCCACTTACTCCCTTTGAGGAGTAGGGTTTCTTTGCAACATGGGCCGACCAGGGCCCGGAAGCTCCGCAATTTCTTCTAAATTCACAATTTGTACAGGGCAAAATTAGGGTTTAGGGTTTTAGGGTTTGGGATAAAAGGGGCCATAATAAGGGACCATGAAGCTACCCGAAGACCCCCAAGTCCTACCAGAAGCGCTTCTCATCCCACCTCTTCTTCAGGCCAGAACTTGCTCGCATGACGCAGCTGGAGCGTCTCCAGGCTCGAAGCATGGGAGCGTTGGGGGCTGTAGTGTTTTTTTTTTTGAGTTCTAGGGTGTTGCGTTTTAGAGTGGAAGGGGTTTGGGGTTCTGGTGTTGTTCTTTCCGGTCTCAGATTTTGGGGGTTCAGGGTTTTCGGGTTTTGGACTTGTTCGGGCCACAACTCTAAAGCCTAACCCTCCTTAAGCCCCTCAAAGCCCTTCCCTCCCTCAAACCTAACCCCCGTAGCCCGTTAAACCCTCAAACCCCCAACCTGTAAACACCTAAACCGTAACACCTAGGTTATTTAGGGCGTGGCTAAATCTGGTATGTAGAGTATACAGGGATATGGATCAGGGTTCATATTTGGGGTACACGAAAATACTTGGCCCTTAATTCCCCCAAATAGTAGGATTCCTTTGCAATAAGGACCCCAATAAGGTGCCCTTAATTTCGGAAACCCCCATATAAGGTTCCCTCTGACAACCCCAAGTCCACAAATCCGGAGGGAACTCCGCGCTGCCGCCCGGGGTTGGGGCTTGAAGGCGTAGAGTAGAGTTTACGGGTTGGCGGTTTGGAGTTGAGGGTTTAGGGTTTCGGGTTTAGAGTTTAGGGTTTAGGATTTAGGGTTCAGGGGTTTGGGGTTTAGGGTTTAGGGTTTAGGATTTAGGGTTCAGGGGTAACATTTTGGGGTTTATTGTTTAGAGTTTAGGGTTTCGCTGTTGCCTGGCAGGCTTACGCAACCTTCCTGATTGGGTGCCGGCCTCGGCAGTCAAAGCAAAGACTGAGCCCAAAGCCCAAACGCCCCACCCCCCCTTACACCCTGAACCCGAATTGGTAGATAGCGCATATCGTATATGTGATATATAGGGTGTATATAGGGTATATAGGGTATATGTCATATATAGGGGTATATAAGCCAAGAAAGCCCCGAAACACTAGAGTTCTAATATGCAATGTGTTCCGTGCAGGCGTTGTGAGAGGTCCGCCAAGATTGAGGGTTTAGGGTTTAGGGACCCTCTTCTTTCAACGACCGTGAGCTTAAACCCTGAACCCTAAGCTTTAAACCCTAAACCCTAAACCAGCCTTAAAGCCCTTAAACCTTGAACCCTAAGTGCCCCAACATTTCGAGGAACTACTGCGCGCCCGGCAGGCCGCGAGCGATGGGCTTGGGGTTTAAGAGCTTCCTACCCTAAACCTAAGCCCTAAACCCCAAACCCCAAACCCCAAACCCCAAACCCTAACCCTGAACCCTAAACCCCAAACAAACCCAGAGCCCCAAGACCGCGGGTTTTGGGGTTCGGCGGGTTGAGGGGCTGAAGCGTTAGGGTTTAGGGTTTCCCCCGTTGCGCCCCAGCTCCCCAAGCAAAAACTTGTATCCCCAAACATCTTCGTTGAGGGTTCGGGGTTCAGGGTCTAGGGTTCAGGTAGGAGGTTGGCTGTTGAAATCGCTGCTGCCATGCTGAACCCGCCACCTCCGCTTCTTTCTTCCGGCTCATGCCCTGATGTCAGGCTTGCGTCCTATTTCGTCCTCAATCCTGCACGGGCCCCGAACCCCCATGCCTAGACGCCAAACCCGAAACCTGGGACAACTGCTCAACCCTAACCCTAAACCCTAAACGCCCTCGCCAGGCTTCGCCTTTTGGGTCGCGACCTCATGGCCCGGGACCCTGGGCCTTCCAGGGGTGGGGTTGGGGTTTTGGGTTTGGGGTTTAGGGTTTGGGGTTTAGGGTTTGGGGTTTAGGGTTTAGAGTTTTTGGTTTAGGGTTTGGGGTTTAGGGTTTAGGGTTTGGTGTTTTGGTTTAGGGTTTGGGGTGTGGGGTTTTGGCCAGACCCCAAAATCCTTGAACCCTTTAACCCGCAGATCTTGGAAACCTTAAAGCCCTCAAATCTTAAGCTCTGGGTTTGGGGGTGTGAAGCTTTTTTGTTTCCTCAACTACTGGGGGACTTAACCCTGAAGCCACAAGCCCTCAACCCTAAACCCTGAAGCCCAAACCTGAATCCTGAACCCACAGCTGCCGAATGCTTGAAGCGTAACCCTAAACCCTAAACCCTAACCCTAAACCCCAAACCCCAAACCCCAAACCCTAAACCCTAAACCCTAAACCCCTAAACTCTAAAACCGTAAACCCTAAACCCCGAAACCCTAAGCCCTAAACCCTAAGCCCAAGACTGGGTTGGAATGCCAGGTCCGCATCTCTTACACGGGCTTCCTTTTCACCGGGTGCTCCCGCCGCGCGTGTTTAAGGTTCTTTAGATGGAGTTTTTCTCGTTTTTCTGGCGAGGTGTTTAGGGTTCAGGGCATTTGGGGCACGAAGGCCTAAACCCTAAACCCTCAGCCCTCAACCCTAAAACGGCCCCTCCTGAAATTCCTCCCTCCACCCTCTTTCAGAAGCACCCCCCCCTTCTCTAGTGGTTGCTTGGGGTTTAAGGGTTACGGGTTTAGGGTTCGGGGTGAAGCGTTGTGCAAGGTACCACGTCGTGGAGCGCCGGTTTCGAAGCTTGGCAGGCAGGGAAGAGCTTAGGAAGAGGTTTTAGGGTTCAGGGTTTGGGTTTGTAGGCTGTGTGTTACACCTCGCTCCTCGCAATGAATGGTCTTTGTGCCTTAGCTCAGGTGTTGCTGGTTAGAGACAGTCGGACACCTGCACAGCCCCACCCACCCTCCCAACACTAAACCGTAAACCCTAAACCCTAAATAAACCCTAAACCCTAAACCCTGAACCCTGAACCCCAAGCCCCGAAACTTCAAAAATCCCTTGACTCGCCAAAACCCAACCCACGCCCCTCGGCGCAGGGGATGATGTGTACCACTAATACCGGCCCGCGGTGCGCTTGCTCAATGGACTGGGGGCAACTGCCCAACTTTGAGAGAAAAGGATGCGATGATTTTCAGGGTTGAGGGTTGTGAGAGTTGTGGGCTTGGGGTGTCAGGGGCGAGCAGCTGGAGCAAGAGGAGGGAGGATGAGGAGGAGGAGGAGGAGGAGGAGGAGGAGGAGGAGGAGGAGGAGGAGGAGGAGGAGGAGGAGGAGGAGGAGGAGAGCCCAAATCTCCAATCCCCCAAGCCCCAAGGCCCGGACCCTAACACGTTAAATTTCCCACAAAGACTTAAAGCGGTAAGACCTTAAAACCCGAACGACCTTAAAGTCCGAGCCCCTAAGACCTTAAGACCCCCAAAACCTTAAGACCCTGCCCTAAACCTAAAACCCCAAACCCCAAACCCTAAACCCCAAACCCCAAACCCTAAAGCCGTAAAACCTAAAACCCTAAAACCCTAAACCCTAAAACCCTAAAACCCTAAAACCCTAAACCCTAAAACCCTATACCCTAAACCCTAAACTGTTTTCAAGCCCATGAAGCCCGGAGTCCTTTGGAGCCTGAGCCTGTCCAGTCCATTGCGCGGCTCTCGGGACTTGGGGTCCTGGTGCACACCGAGTCCTAAAGCCCCAAAGTCCTAAAGCACTAAAGCCCTAAAGCCCTAAACCCTGAACCCTAAACCCTGAACCCTAAACCCTAAGCCCTAAACCCTAAGCCCTAAACCCTAAACCCTAAACCTTAAACCCTAAACCCTAAACCCTAAAACCTTAACCCTAAACCCTAAACCCTTGAAGCCTTCGCCGGGCAGGGGGCGCAGGGTGCACAGGAGCCTCCGAATTCAGAACGCTCGAGAGCACCACCGCAGCCTGTGCGAGCTCCTACCTCGTTTCACATCGAAGCCCAGAACCGGGTTTAGGGTTTAGGGTTTAAAGCCCTGAAACCTTAAGACCCTAGAGCCCTAAAACCCTCAAGCCCTAAACCCTAAACCCCTAAAACCCTGAAACCCCAAAACCCTAAACCCTTAACCCCAAAACCCTAGAACCCCAAAAGGGTGCAAGGAGCTTGTGCTGGTTGCGAGCAATATCATTTTCCAAGGTCTGAAGGGGCCGACTTTCTGTAACAAGAAGGTAGGGAACCGAGCCGCCCGAGCCAGTACGTTTAGAGACGGTCGGCGAGCCCGACTCATCTCGGGTTTAGGGTTTAGGGTTTAGGGTTTAGGGTTTCGGATTTAGGATCCTCTCAGAACCTAGCCGCCCGAGAGGATTGATGTCTCTGCTGGCTCCTTGCAGAGGGACCTGCCACCTGCCAAAGGGAAGTTGAGGGAACACAGTAGCTCGAAAAAAACCCTAGACCCTAAACCCTAAACCCTAAACCCTAAACCCTAAACCCTAAACCCTAAACCCTAAACCCTAAACCCTGAACCCTAAACCCTGAACCCTAAACCCTCAACCCTCCTCCCTGAGGTTGTTGGGGCCAGGGGCTTCTTCGCCCCTTGTGGCCCAAGGCTTCAGTCCTTCTGTCTCCTTCATCGGCAAGCAAGCGAGAGGCACCGGGGCCCTTCAGAGTGATGTAGACCTGGTACAGCAAAGTCGGGCTTTAGGGTTTTGGGGTTTAGGGTTTAGGGTTTAGGGTTTAGTGAGATAGGGTTTAGGGTTGAGGGTCTTAGGGATTTAGGGTTTAGGGTTAGAGGGTTCTACTATATCCCCACATTATTTTTTTTTATTTTTGTTGATATAGAAGAAGGCTGTCTTTTGCATACGCTACTGAACGGCAAGTGCCCTCTCAGCGTGCGTGAGCGGCTGAGCCGGCAAGTATGTGCGGGAGGCAGATGCAGCCAGGCATCAGGATCAGCAGCGCCATCGCTTGACACACCTGAAAAGTGCTGCGCTTGCCAGGAATTCGGGAACCCTGAGCCTGAACCAAAAAAACCGCAAATTGCAAGACCCAAGCCCTAAACTCTAAATCCCTTAAAAAGTGGAGTTCCAATACAAGCCTCAGAAGCACTGCAAAGCCCAACTGCCAGGAGGTTCATAGAGTGTGGGGGTGGCTTTCTCAAACCCTTATGACCCTTCATCCCTATGACTCAAGTAATTATGACCCTTATGTTATGACCCTTATGACCCTTCATGCTATGACCCTTACGACCCTTTATGCTCTGACCCTGATAAGCCTAGCATCAACCCTTGGGAGCCCGAAGCCCTATGTGGCCCTCTTGGCCCTTGAGCCCCCCAAAGTTTAGGGATTTTTAAGGTTCGACAGGCCTGAGGTTAACGATTGAAGATTCAGGGCAGAAGTCGCCAGCATCTCATCGCAAGAGAGAGCGCCGCCATAGGAGAATTCCAGTGGCCCATCCGCAACAGTCGTAGCAGCTGGTAGCTGCAGTCTTGTCCGCTTGCTGCACCTTCTCACTCTGTCGCTCTTGACAGCTTGCTGGGAACGTCAACGAAGGTGGCAACAGCCACGCGTAGCGCAGGAACCTGACTAGGTTCCCAGACCCCAGTGATGCTTTAAGGTTTAATCCTAAACTCCTCAACCCTGAATCTTGAACTTATACTTTAGGCCTTCGTGCAATCCGCCCCAAATCCTGACTAGAACCACTTCGTTGGGGCCCGCGGGCCTTTAGATGCACTCCAACAGCAGACTAGAGACAGCAGATCTCTTCGCTGCACCCCATGTGCCGGTGGCAGATAGGCTGCCTGCTGCCAGCGGCCCCAGATGGCCCCAGACAGCCTGTGCGCTTCGCAAGGGTTTAGGGTTTAGGGTTTAGGGTTTAGGGTTTAGGGTTTAGGGTTTAGGGTTTAGGGTTTAGGGTTTAGGGTTTAGGGTTTAGGGTTTAGAGTTTAGTTTTGTGTGTGGCTGTTTGGGCCTGTGGGTCTTTGGGCGAGTTTGTGTGACTTGCATCACCGGGCCCTAAGTAGGGTAGATGTTCTCAGCACAGCTGTCTCTTTCTCATTTTTTTTTGTCACTCTTGATTTGTTTCTTCATATTTTTTCCTCTACCTCTCTCTCTCTCTCTCTTGCTTAGCTCCCCGCCGAGATGTCGTGACCGAGAGAGTATGGTGAAGGGCTCCATCCTCCTTTTGGGGTTTCGGGTACCCCAGCACCTTAAGAGTCTGAAGCCCTTTCAATAGGGGGCGGGGGGGCGGGGGGGGGGGGGGATTGCTCTAGGGGTTGGGTTCAGGGGGCTGATGGGGGTCGAGTGGGGGTTCAGGGGGTTTAGGGGGAGAATGGGGGTCTAAACCCTAAACCCTAAACCCTAAACCCTAAACCCTAAACCCTAAACCCTAAACCCTCTCTACCATATATATTTAAACCTTAATTGTATTTTCAAAATTTTGGCCGCTTTATTTTCAAATTTGGCCGCTTTATTTTCAGAATTTGGCCGCTTTATTTTCAGAATTTGGCCGCTTTATTTTCAGAATGAGCCAAAATCAGGCCAAAGGCTAATTGAATTTCAGAATTTGGCCGCTTTATTTTCAGAATTTGGCCGCTTTATTTTCAGAATTTGGCCGCTTTATTTTCAGAATTTGGCCGCTTTATTTTCAGAATTTGGCCGCTTTATTTTCAGAATTTGGCCGCTTTATTTTCAGAATTTGGCCGCTTTATTTTCAGAATTTGGCCGTTTTAATTTCAGAATTTGGCCGTTCTATTTTCAGAATTTGGCCGCTTTATTTTCAGAATTTGGCCGCTTTATTTTCAGAATTTGGCCGTTTTTGGCTTTCTCAATGTAGTGGGATTCTCTGGGTGGGTGGGTGTTATATCCGAGCCGTAAATAAAGCTTAACCATAAAGCTGCTCGACCCGGAGTGCTGAACCCTAAACCCTAAACCCTAAACCCTAAACCCTAAACCCTAAACCCTAAACCCTAAACCCTAAACCCTAAACCCTAAACCCTAAACCCTAAACCCTAAACCCTAAACCCTAAACCCTAAACCCTAAACCCCAAAACCAAGTCATGGCTTTTACCGCTCCAAGGCTGGCCTCCCTGTGCCCAGCCGGCTGCTGGCGCTCGTCGGTGGCTCAGAGGGGGTGTTGGGGTTTAGGGTTTAGGGTTCAGGGTTTAGGGTTTAGGGTTTAGGGTTTAGGGTTTAGGGTTTAGGGTTTAGGGTTTAGGGTTTAGGGGAACCCCCAAACCCCAAACCCTCAACCCTCAACCCTGAACCCTGAACCCAAAACACTAAGCAGTGTTTTAGGGCGCCAAGACCCCGAGACCCGAGGGAAGACTCCGAAGGCCCAAGACCCTGCAAGGCTTCGGGTGGAACTTCGGCCAGTGTTTCAAGCCCGAAACTTCTGGCGTGCGGGATGTCTGCGAGAGATTTAGGGGTCCCAGGAGCTCTGGGGTATCCCGAAGCCCTAACTAACCCTAAACCCTGAACCCCAAACCCTAAACCCTAACCCCCCCGCCCTAAACAAGAAACAAGCCCTCAAACTACAGACCCCCAAGGTCTCAAACAGAGGCGCGCGATCTGCCACAGTACGAACAAAGGTTTTAGATTTCGGGGGTGGGGTCCCGTGGTTGTGAAGCAGACAGGAAGGGATGCCCTAGGGTTTAGGGTTTAGGATTTAGGGTTTAGGGTGTAGGGTTTAGGGTTTAGGGTTTAGGGTGTAGGGTTTAGGGTTTTGGGTTTTGGGTTCAGGGAATCCTCTAAATGTTCTTAAATGGCTTGGCCCAGGGCGGGGGTCCTGCCCAGCGCTGGGCAATTCACGGAATATGCCGGGCGCCCACATCGCTAAGCAGGACATCATGCGACAGGGTTTTGGGCTTCGGGCTTAAATAGGGTTCAGGGTTTAGGGTTAGGGGCCTGTTACATTAGTTGGAGGTGCTTTTGGGGTAGTTTAAACATAAACTGCAAGGAAGTATGTGGGATGACATGGGTAGCTATGTCGGCTTCTGTACGACTTGAAGGGCGACGTGGGTGATGCAACCTTGTAAACTGTCAGGAATGTGCATTAAAAATAGAGACCCCTCATAGGTCACCTGATCTGGATCCGAGCCCCACCTAATCTCTGACGTACCCCTCACCCGTACCTTTCGTCCCGAATGCCGAAATGCTGGAGAGCGCCCTGGTTCCGCCTTTGTAACGGGCTTACGGTTCCCTATAAACCCTAACCCCTAACCCTAAACCCTTGTGGCTAAACCCGAAACCCTTAACACGGTTAAGCCCAAAAGGCTACCATGGTTTGTTCCTAGGTTGCTCCGGCATCTATAGGAAAGGAGGGCCTGGTTTTTGGGCTTAGGTGCAGTTTGAGTCCCAGGGGCTACCTCACGCCTCGTGTGTGGTACGATCACTACTGCATGTCATGCGAAGTGTCAGTATGTTGCTTTGACTTACTTGTTTGATCTGCCGGCTGTCGATCACTGCAGCCGATAGTTTATTAAAGTCCCGCCCCGCCCGCCCTGGTTGAAGGGATGGTGCAGCGGAGCCGCTGCGGCTGATGAACTGTTGCAGCCATGTGTGCTTTTCTCCAACGGGAGTTCTTGAAGCAGGGCTGGTCTGCCTGGGGTCGAGTGACGACAGGCAGGCTGGGCCCTGCCAACAATGGTGCTACTTGCTGCCAAAAGTGTGTCCGCATGCAGTAAGTAGTGAGGATCCCTAAACCCTAAGTGCTAAACCCTAAAGCCTAAATCCTAAAGCCCCATGTACCTGGTGGCGGAGGTTTCGGGTTTTGGTTGGGTAGGTGGGCCCCAGGCTTTCACCAACGCCCTGAAGACCCTCAGGTTGGAAAGTTCTGCTTTGACTACCAGCCGGTTGCGCTCAATGAGGTCCCGGGTGAGAGGTGAGAGCTCGGTTCATAAGGGCGCGGGGGGTTTTGGGAATAGGGTTTAGGGTTTGGGGGGGGTCTAAGTGTTGGGATTCAGGGAGGTTTAGGGTTTAGGGTTTAAGGGGTTTTTAGGGGGTTTAAGGACACAGGGGTGCTGAGTGTTTAGGGTTTGCACGGGCCAAATTCACCAGATGGAAGCCCTCAGCCTCAATAGGCCGAAGCCCTAAGCCCTAAGCCCTAAGCCCGAAGCCCTAAACCCTATCCCTAAACCCTGAACCCAAAAGGCCCTAAACCCTAAACCCTACCTTAAGCACCTTGTGGGTTGAGGGTTCCGGGCCAGAGTCGGGGTTGAGTTAGACTTGAGAGGGTTCAGGGTTTAGGGTTTAGGGTTTAGGGTTTGGGGTTCAGGGTTTAGGGTTCAGTTTACCCGTGCTGTGACCGAGTTCTGGCCCTGAACACTGAAACCGGAAGCTCGTAGCTCGGGTATAGGGTCAAGGGGTTTAGGGTTTAGGGTTTACCCCAACAACCCCCCTTTCTCTCCCCCTTCACCGAGCCAGCTTGCCAAATCACCCGCAGCATTCAGCTCAGGAGAGACATGTCGCAGACATATGGGGATACCAGAGAAGCGCAGGCTCCACTTGGAGCACAGGTCCTTGGTTCCGGATCCTCTTTGAATGTAAATCGAAGCGCCGGGCTTTTTTAGGTTGGGATTCTTGGCCTCCAGTTTCCAAGATATGGCTCGGGGCCTTTAGGAGCCCCGAGTCGGAAGGGTTTAGGGTTTAGGGTTTAGGGTTTAAGGTTTAGGGTTTAGGGTTTAGGGTTTAGGGTTTAGGGTTTAGGGTTTAGGGTTTAGGGCCCCGAGTTCTTCGGCGCTCGCCCGCGGCGTCGCGCGTCATGGAGTGGCCTCAGCCAAAAGGCTTGCCTACGATGCTGGGCCGTTCTGAGACAGTTTTGGGCTCCTCAAGCTTAAGCCCTAAACCGCTTAAACCCAAGCCCGCCCTGAACCCTAAACTACTACATGCTTAAGAGCCCCTCAAAAACTAAAAAACACTAATCCCCATATTGCCTTTATAAGGATTGTTTTTCGCTTTGGGGGGTTTCTTCAACAAATAGCAGTAAACACTTCAAACCATCCTCCCCCCTCCCCTCCCTCCCTCCAAGTCCATGCAGGGTGTCGAGGTAGTTTTCAGGCTTAGGGGGGTTCTAGGGTTCACTGGGTCATTGTTGAACATCATTTTGCATTTAGATGAGTACTTAAAAACCCAATAAGGAACAAAACATGTTCAATGTTTTAAACAGACCCCAACAATGGTGCAGTATTCAGGGTTTGGAGTTGAGGAGCTTTTGGGGTCTGGGTTTGAGGGTTTTTGCAGGCTTTGGTTAGGATTTAGGGGCGAATAGGTGGCCGTTCCCAAGGTTTGGGGGCATCTTTATACCCTAAACCCTAAACCCTAAACCCTAAACCCTAAACCCTAAACCCTAAACCCTAAACCCTAAACCCTAAACCCTAAACCCTAAACCCTAAACCCTAAACCCTAAACCCTAAACCCTAAACCCTAAACCCTAAACCCTAAACCCTAAACCCTAAACCCTAAACCTAAACCCTAAACCCCTACCCTGAACCCCTGAAACCCCTGAACCCTGAACCCTGAACCCTGAACCCCCTGAACCCTGAACCCTGAACCCTGAACCCTGAACCCTGAACCCTGAACCCTGAACCCTGAACCCTAAACCCTAAACCCTAAACCCTGAACCCTGAACCCTAAACCTTGAACCCTAAATCGGGGTATAGGGCATAGGGTTTACCTAAAGGTTTAGGATTCGGGAGGCCGGCCCCAAAATCCTAAAACCATAAAACCCAGAGAGGCCCGCCCTAAACCCCAAACCCCTGAATCCCTAAACTGAAAAAAACCAAATCCCCTCAACCCTAACCCCCTAAACCCTAAACCCGAAACCCCTAAAGCCCCCCAAAACCCCTCAACCCTTAAACCCTGTAAACCCCTAATCCCCAAACTCCCCGAATCCCCCAAACCCCTAAACCCCGAATTCCCGGAATCCCCTAATTCCCCCTAATTTCCCGAATCCCCTAAAACCCTGTAAACCCTAAACCCCTAAACCCCTAAACCCCTAAACCCCTAAACCCCTAAACCCCTAAACCCCTAAACCCCTAAACCCCTAAACCCCTAAACCCCAACCCTAAACCCTAAAACCCTAAACCCTAAACCCTAAACCCTAAACCCTAACCCTAAAAACCCTAAACCCTAACCTAAACCCTAAACCCTAAACCCTAAACCCTAAACCCTAAACCCTAAACCCTAAACCCTAATCCTAAACCCTAAACCCTAAACCCTAAACCCTAAACCCTAAACCCTAAACCCTAAACCCTAAACCCTAAACCCTAAACCCTAAACCCTAAACCCTAAACCCTAAACCCTAAACCCTAAACCCTAAACCCTAACCCTAAACCCTAAACCCGAATCCCGTAAACCCCTCAAAGGCCCCCCAAAGCCCAGGATCTTCGCGCCGGGGCAGGCGCCGCGCGTCGCCGCGTCCAAGGGCTCGGCTTCGGCGCCACCTCCGGGGTCAACGCCGGTGGGCCGTTTTTTTTTCTTCCTTTATTTGTAAAATATGTTGTCGTGTTTTTTGTGTTGCTTGTTTTGTGTGTTGTGGGGGTTTTGGGGTTTAGGGATTTGGGGGATGATATGTCCAGCATGAATACTTTATTTACAGCGAAATACATGCCAAATACAATAGATAACGCTTCCCCTCGCACAGGGAGCAAACATCACACGCACACGCACACGCACACGCACACGCACGCGCACGCGCACGCGCACACGCGCACACGCGCACACGCGCACACGCACACACGCACACACGCACACACGCACACACGCACACACGCACACACGCACACACGCACACACGCACACATGCACACGCACGCATGCACACGCACGCATGCACACGCATGCGCACTCATGCGCACGCATGCACACGCATGCACACGCATGCACACGCATGCACACGCATGCACACGCATGCACACGCATGCGCACGCATGCGCACGCATGCGCACGCATGCGCACGCATGCGCACGCATGCGCACGCGCACCCTGGAGCTCCCGAGCCCCTCTGAAGCGGCACAGGCACCTTCGGATACCCGGCCGACAGCACCGAAGCCACCCAAGGCGGCTCCAGCGAAGGCGCAGCTTCGGGGGGGGCTGGGGGGGACCAGGCCCTGGACCCTATGGAGCATCCTGAAACCCATCATAGACCACCACCATTGCTTGAACCCCCGAAACCTCCAAAAACGCCCAGCTCCCAAAAACCCCACCCCCTTCAACCCTCAACCCTCAACCCTCAACCCTCAACCCTCAACCCTCAACCCTCAACCCTCAACCCTCAACCCTCAACCCCGAAACACTAAACCCTAAACCTTAAGCCATTAAAACCCTAAAATAAGTCCTCAACCCTCAACCAACAACCCTAAACCCCTGAACCTTAAACCCTAAACCTTAAACCCTTAGAACCCTCAATCCCAAACCCCCAAAACCTCGTCCAGCCCTCCGCGCCGTGCTCTTCGCCATCGGAGCCGGCAACTCCGGCGCAGGAGCCGCCAAGGGGCCAAATATCGGTTTAAGGGCAAAATATCGGTTTAGGGGTTCAGGGTTTCGGGCCTTAGGGTATCATTCGGGTTTCAGGGTTTAGGGCCTTAGGGTTCAGGGTTAGGGGCCAATATCGGTTTAAGGGCAAAATATCGGTTTAAGGGTGCAGGGCCTTCGGGGATATTCGGGTTTCAGGGTTCAGGGTTCAGGGTTTCGGGCCTTAGGGTATAGGGTTCAGGGTTGAGGGTTTTGGGAAAAGGGCTTCTGGGTTTCAGGGCCTTAGGGTATATGGGGTTTCAGGGTTCAGGGTTCAGGGTTTCGGGCCTTAGGGTATAGGGTTCAGGGTTGAGGGTTTTGGGAAAAGGGCTTCAGGGTTTCAGGGCCTTAGGGTACATAGGGTTTCAGGGTTCAGGGTTCAGGGCCTGAGGGGCTTTAGGGTTCAGGGGTTCAGGGCCCTGTTTTAAGGCTCAGGGGATGATATCGGAAAGCCACGAAGGCCCTGACTTCTCACTAAAGCTACAACTCCCTACCAATAACCCTAAACCCTTCACCCTAAACCCTAAACTAAACCCTATACTCTACCTATCACGCCAGATAGAAAGCAGGCAAAAAGCCACCCACACCGAAGACCCCCAGAGTCCCTATGCGCAAAGATCATCCCGAAACCCTAGCCCCTAAACCCTGAAACCGAAACCGAAACCCCTGAAAACCTTGAATCCCACAAACTCCAGGCCCCTACCGCCTGCCCCCCAAGCCCCCTAAACCCTAAAGCCCTAAGCCCTGTAAAACAAAAATCCCAGCAAAAGGGCCACTGGCAAGAAGTCACGGACAGGAATCCAAGGGCGCTACTCCGCCGCCGGCCGCCAAGGAGGAGGGGCTTGGGGTTTAGGGCTTAGGGTTTAGGGTTTAGGGTTTAGGGTTTAGGGTTCTACTGGTCTCCAGTGTTCCAGATTTCAGCGGCCTTCCAAAGCGCCTTTCAAGAGCCCAGACCCTTTCCAGGGGCCTTACAGGTTCTAAAGAGGCCCAGAAGGCAGAGGGCTTAATTGGGTTTAGGGTTTAAGGCTTTAACCCGAAACCATAAACCCTAAACCCCAAACCCTAAACCCTAAACCCTAAACCCTAAACCCTAAACCCAAAAAACCCAGAGGTTTGCTTCCAGGCCGGGAGGGTTTTCAGGGGGCCTCCAAAGAGGCCTGTCGAGACCTGTGACCGATCGTTTCTAGACCCGGGGTTCAAGTTGTTTAGGGTTTAGGGTTTAGGGTTTAGGGTTTAGGGTCCAGGATTTTACGGTTTAGGGTTTAGGATTTTAGGGTTTAGGGTTTCGGGTTTAGGATTTAGGGCTTAGGGTTCAGGGGAACGGCTTAGGCTCTAGGGCAAGGCCAGCTCTGAGTCAATTCGGGCGTGAACCCTGAACCCCGAACCCCTCATCAGAGGCAGCAGCCCCAGGGGCACCGTGCGACACGCCTCTGCGCCTTGGCCGCGCATGGCGAGGAAGCACCGAGATTTGTTTTTGGAGCTTTGGTAGGGTTATAAGCCCTGGTACGGACTCCACAGGACGCCCTAGCCCCCAAACGCTTAAGCACCCAGACCCTAAACCCTCCACGCGAAATCCGAAACCCTTTTCCTGGAGGCCTCTCGCAGTTGGATCGGTGGGGGCCCCAGCATGATCCAGGGGCCGAAAGCTGTTGTCAAAACCCTAAAGCCTCCAAACCCAAACCCGAGTCTGCGTCCCACCCCCTTTGATCGGCGTCAAATTTGCCGCTGACTTGGGCCAGTAAGGTTTTTTACCTGAATGCCCCAAGTCGGCGGCAAATTTCTCGCACCCGCCCCCACCACCCCCACCCCTCACCCCCTGCAACCCCTGGATTCAGGGTTGAGGGTTCAAGCCCGAATGGTTCCTGGAATTAGGCTTTAGGGTTCAGGGTTTTAACGTTCAAGGCCTCAGTTTAGGATTCAAGCCCTGGAAGGGTTAGGGTTCCTGGAGTCAAGGTTTAGGGTTTAGGGTTTAGGGTTTAGGGTTTGGGGTTTAGGGTTTAGGGTTTTCGGGCTCCCGGATGTAGGGCTCAGAGCTCTGGGCCTAGGGTTTAAGGCTTAGGGTTAGAGTGCTTTCGCCATATTATGGGAGCCAAAGGGTGCGTGGCTAGTTTTTCGGTACCAGAGTAGCGAGCTTCACTGGCGATGCTTGGACTTGAGATGCTGAACCCTAAGCCCTGAAGCCTAAACCCTGAACCTCGACCCTAATCAACAGGTTGGAGCTTGTGACAGTGAGTTTGGGTTCCAAATTCGAATGGAATCCACCCCCCCCCACCCCTCCTCCCTTGGAGTGGCCCCTAACGGGTCTTCGGCTCGTTGCTAAACGGCAGTAACCCAAGCTGTGCAGTCGGGTTTCGGGTTTACGGTTTAGGGATTAGGATTTAGGGTTTAGGATGTAGGGTGCAATGTTCTCCTGGTAGACTGTCAACGTTTTGTCAGGAAGGACTTTTTTTGGCTTGTGAGCTTCCGGCTTGTTCGTTAGGGAGTAGAGGTTTAGGGCAACAGGCCGCATTCTAAAGGGGTGGTGTATGGGAATAAGGATGTGGGGGTAGCAGCATCGGCGACGCAGGCAGCCCCAACATCACACCGCTGAACAGGGCGACGCCGGTTTGAAAGTGCGGGGTTGTAGCTGGCCTGTCAGACAAGTATGCCGGTGTGCATGTATTCAGCAGCAAGTCGCTCTCTTGCGAGTCTGCTTCTTGAAAAACTTCTCGGTTGCCAGCGTCGCTGGTTGAATTCTTTCATTCGATGCTTCTTTAGGCCTTTCCATGCAAGACTTACACGTCGATAGGAGTGGCGGCTTATGTTCGCACTGCGTCGCTCTGAGAATCAACAACTAGAGCCAGAACTGGCAGCCAACAGCCCTGATTAGTTAAATTTCCTCTGGGGTTTCCGAAACTGCGGGTACCTTACTGGGGTCCTCATTATAAGGCAATCCTGCTGTTTGGGGGCCGATTCTAGGGGTCCCTTATGTTCGTCAACCCCACATAAATCCTGCTGCACCTCTGAACTTGCCTCCAGCCGCCCGCGCAAGCTGTTGAAAAACCCAGGCTGTAGGTGCGAAATTCTCTTCATCTCGACTCCCTAAAAGAATGTCACCCTTAACCCCCCCCCCCCCCCCCCCCCCCCCCCCCCCCCCGAAAAAAAAAAAAACCTAAGCCCCACAAACACAGGCTTGCACCCCAAGCCCAAAACTTCAAAAACCCTTCAAAGGCCCTAAACCCTAAACCCTAAACCCTAAACCCTAAACCCTAAACCCTAAACCCTAAACCCTAAACCCTAAACCCTAAACCCTAACCCTAAACCCTAAACCCTAAACCCTAAACCCTAAACCCTAAACCCTAAACCCTAAACCCTAAACCCTAAACCCTAAACCCTAAACCCTAAACCCGTTATAAACCCTGAACCCTGAACCCTGAACCCTGAACCCTGAACCCTGAACCCTGAACCCTGAACCCTGAACCCTGAACCCAAAGGCCCCCCCCCAGGCACGAAAAGTTCCGAGGTGGTCCGCATCGACGGCCTGAAGTCCGCGCCCCAGCTGAATGGCAGCCTGGCGGAGGCTGGCACTGAAAGGGTTTTTGGGGCTTAGGGTTTAGGGTTCAGGGTTTAGGGCTTAGGGTTTAGGGTTTACGGTTTAGGGTTCACGGTTTAGGGTTTAGGGCTTAGGGTTTAGGGTTTAGGGTTTAGGGGCCTCGGAAGGTGTAGGGTTTGGGGTTTGAAGTTTGGGTTGAGGGTTTTGGGGTTGAGGTCCGTGGATTCAGATGTTGAGGGTTCAGAGCGTTCGGGAGTTTGAGATTCGGTGAGAGCGGGTTGAAGGTCGTTTGGCTTGGGGATTGGGGGGGGTTTAGGATTCAAAAGTAGGTGTCTGAAGGTCGAATTGTCAGGATGTAACCCTAAACCCAACCCCATACCTAAACCCTAATCCCTAAACTCAGTTTGGGGGTATCTGGCCCCTGAACCCTGCGCGCTGAAAATGTGTCTGTTGTAGGTAAACAAGAACAACACCAACAACCGCCCTAAACCCTAAACCCTAAACCCTAAACCCTAAACCCTAAACCCTAAACCCCAAACCCTAAGCCCCAAACCCCAAACCCTCAACCATAAACCCTAAACCATACACCATAAACCCTAACCCTAAACCCGAAATCCTAAGTCCTAAACCCTAAGCCCGAAACCCTAAACCTAAACCATAAGCCTTAAGCCTCAGGACGTCGTAGCTTCTCCCCGCACTTCTTGAGAGGTCCTTCGGGCGGGCGACGTTCCCGATCGCCTCATTGCTGGGAGCTCACGGCCTCTTCCGGCCTTGAGGGCTTTAGGCTTTAGGGGTTTCGGGTTTAGGATTTAGGGTTTAGGATTTAGGGTTTTCGGTTTAGGGGTTTAGGGGTTTAGGGTTTGGGGTTCGGGGGCTTTTGGTGCCCCCGAGTCCTTTACCCATTTACCAAATCAACGTCAGAACCAGTAGAAGTGAAACGGCGGGTGCCAGAAGCACACATTATGCTGGTGGAAGGGCACCAAGAGCATTCCAAGAGCACGCCGACGGTACTCGGGTTTCAGAGATGTTGGGGCTTGGGTGCCGAGAGCCCTCATGAGCTCAAGCATGAGCAGGCGCAGTGTTCCGCGTCGCACCCCGAAGCCGTAAACGCCAAGCACCAAACCCTCAACCCTAAGTCCTAAACTCTAAGCACTTGAGGGTCTTAAGCCCTAAGCTCGAAATCCTAAACCCGACGGCCCGAACAACATAGGGGGGCACTCCGTGCTGGAGTTCTATTCTTCCCAATCCTTTAACCCTAAACCCTAAACCATCCTAAACCCCAAACCATCCTAAACCCAAAGCCATCCTAAACCCTAAACCATCCTCAACCCAAAACCATCCTAAACCATCCCAAACCCCAAACCCCAAACCCCAAACCCCAAACCCCAAACCCCAAACCCCAAACCCCAAACCCCAAACCCCAAACCCCAAACCCCAAACCCCCTGCCGTCTTTTCTGTGCTGAGGTCCGGTGTCCGAAAGCTGGCGAGAAGGCCTGGCATGTGGCATGCCAGGCTTTCGGGAGTAGGGATAGTCGGCTTTAGGGTTTAGGGTTTAGGGTTTAGGAGGGTTTAGGGTTTAGGGTTTAGGGATATTGGGGTTTAGGGATATTGGGATATTTGGGTTTAGGGTTTAGGGATATCCGGCCTCAACTCCGAGACAATAACGCACTCCTGTGCCCGAACGCCGAAGTCCTTTGAGCCCTTTCAACCTATTTGAACCAGCATAGCCCTAAACTTAAACCCTAAACTTTAATATCCCCAAACCCTATTACATCCCTAAACCCTAATCTCTAAACCCCAAACCCTTTTCCCTAAACCCTCAAGCCGAAACCCTAAACCCTAAAACTTTAAACCCCAATATCCCTAAACCCCAAACCCTTTTTCCCTAAACCCTAAGCCCGAAACCCTAAACCCGAAATTCTAAACCCTAAGCCCTAAACCCTGTAAGCCCCAAGCCCCTAAACCCTCGAAGCCCCCGCCTGAGGCGCTCAGGGTCTCGAACCTCCTCGCCTCGGCATCCGACGTGCTGCCGCCGTGGGCACCGCCCGTCCTTGCAGGCCCGGGTTTAGGGTTTAGGGTTTAGGGTTTAGGGTTTAGGGTTTAGGATGTTCCCGCCCTGTAGAGTATGTTGTTACGGTATGTTTGTGTGCAGGCTTTAGGGTAATGTGTCCTCAAGCCCAAAACCCTAAACATGGCAAAGCCCTGGACCCTGAAACGCCTCAACGCCCTTTACCCCTGACCCTGAAACGCCTCAACGCCCTTTACCCCAACCCTCTTCCCGAAACCCCAATGCCCAACCCCCAAACCCCAAAGAACACTCTAAACGCTTGGAACATAAACGCCCAAACCCTAGGCCCTAAACCCTAAACCCCTAGTATCCCTAGTATCCCTCATATCCCTCATATCCCAAATCCCTAATGTCCTTAATTAATATCCCTGATATCCCTAAACCCTAAACCCTAAGCCCTAAGCCCTAAACCCTTAAGCCCTAAGCCCTAAACCCTAAACCCTAAACCCTAAACCCTAAACCCTAAACCCTAAGCCCTAAGCCCTAAGCCCTAAACCTTACTAACCCCTAAACCCTAAACCCTTAGACTTGCTAAACTGCCAGTTCTGGCCGTGTCGGGTCTCCTGGCTGGGCTTGGCCTCTACCGCGGCTTGGGCCGCGAGCTTTGGGGGTTCAGTTAGGTTTTGGGGTGAAGGGTTTAGGGTTTAGGGTTTAGGGGTTCAGGGGGCTTTTGGGGCTTTTGGGGTTTAGGGGGGTCTAGGGGGTTCAGGGTTTTTTGGGGTTTAGGGGTTCAGGGGTCTAGGGGGTTGAGGGTTTTTAGGGGTTTAGGGGTTTTGGGGTTTTTGGGGTTTTGGGGGTTTAGGGGGTTGAGGTTTTTTTGGGGTTTAGGGGTTTAGGGGTCTAGGGGTGGAGGGGCTTAGGGGTTGAGGGGTTTGGAGGTTAGGGGTTTAGGGGTTTAGGGTTTTGGGGTTTAGGGGTTTAGGGGTTTAGGGGTCTAGGGGTTGAGGGGCTTAGGGGTTGAGGGGTTTAGAGGTTTAGGGGTTAGGGGTTTAGGGGTTGAGGGGTTGAAGGGTTGAGGGGTTGAGGGGTTTAGGGGTTTAGGGGATGAACGCGGCTAGAGTTTGTGTGATGTTGCTCCGCCCTCAGAAGTAGGCGCGCGTGTTTTTCTGTGCCTCCCTCAGAAGTAGCAGTGCTGATATAGCTTTCATTTGCCATCGCCTTTATAGGGTTTGGTGGTTCCGGGTTTAGGTTCAAAGTTTAGGGTTTAGGGCCAGTTTAGGGTATGGACTTAGAGGAGCTTCTGTTTACTGACCCTGAAGCCGCAAACCGAAACCCGAAACCCTGGACGCCACGTGCCAACAAGGAGACCCCGCCAGCTCCATCTGCTTCCTGGTCGAACTTGGCCAGCCGTTCGCGTAGGTTCAACGTTTTTGAACACCAAATCCTAAACCCTAAATCCTAAACCCTAAGCCCTAAGCCCTAAACCCTAAACCCTAAACCCTAATCCCCTAAGCCCTAAACCCTAAACCCTGAATCCTAAACCCTAATAAAACCCTCAACCCTAATCCCCTAAACCCCAGGCCCTAAGAACTGGAGCCTGGATCACAGGGCTCCCCCAATTTCAACAAAAACGCTGTTTTTGTGTCGGGCATCCGAAATAGAGGGCCCTACGACTCAAACCCCAAACCCTAAAACCCTAAAACCCTAAACCCCTAAATCCCTAAACCCCTAAATCCCTAAACCCCTAACCCAAACCCCAAACCCGAAACCCCCTAGGGTTCGTCTGAAGACGGGGGACCCCGGAAGGGATTATGAATTCAGAGACCCGACCGTTTATTCAGGACCACTTGAAGCGGGTGGCTCCCCCAATGTTCCCCGGTCCCTTCATGTCCAACATACACGAAGAAATGTATACATACATACATAGATTACATATAGATAGATAGATATAGATAGATAGATATTTACATATGTATATATATATATATATTTGTCTAACAGAGAACTGTCTCCTGGTTTTTTTTCGGGCCCGGGAATTCGGAGGCTTGTAGGGTTGAGGGTTCAGGCTTTAGTGGGCCTGGTCGGATCCGAAAGCGGATCCGAAAGCCTCGGCGGTTCGGTGGTCTCCTGGGTCGGCCTCCCAGGGATGCCCAAATACCTTCAAGAATCTAGGCCCTAATTACAGTGGGCTATACCCCTAAACCCCTAAACCCCTAAGCCCCTAAACCCCTAAACCCTATGACAGTAGGGAATGCTTCTCCTAAACTCCTAAACCCTCAACCCTAAGCTGCAAGCCCTAAACCCTAACCCTCCCTAAGAGTTTTGCGACCCAGAAGTCCCGGGTGTGAGGTGCTGCTGCAGTGCCGGGCCTCGCGGCGCTCCTTCTCCTGGTCACGGTGCTGGTGTGCTTGCTGCTGTATAGGTCCTTGGGCGCTTTTTTGGGTTGGGGGTTTAGGGTTTAGGGTTTAGGGTTTAGGGTTTAGGGTTTAGGGTTTAGGGTTTAGGGTTTAGGGTTGAGGGTTGGGGTCGTTCCTTCAGGTTTCGGGCTCTTTCCTCCCAGGGCTCCTGTCAGGATTAGGGGCTTATACAGGGTTAAGGGTTTTGGGGCCGATGGATTAGGGTTTAGGGTTTAGGGTTTAGAGTTTAGGGTTTAGGGTTTAGGGTTTAGGATGTCAGGGTCTGGGGTCCAAAAAGTCGTTCGCGTGGTAGCCTCTGCCATGAGCTGGCAAAGGTTGTTATGGCCTTGTGTGGGATGGGAGTGGAAGGTTCGTAGCTCATAAGCCCTAAGCCCTAAGCCCTAAGCCCCAAGCCCCAAGCCCTAAGCCCTAAGCCCTAAGCCCTAAGCCCTAAACCCTAAACCCTAAACCCTAAACCCTAAACCCTAAACCCTAAACCCTAAACCCTAAAGCTTAAGGGTCTCTATGATTTAGGGTTTATGGGGTTGCAGTTCTGCATTGGCTTGCCAGGGAACCCATGGTTGCTTTTTTGTTGCGAGTCTGGGCCCGCGATCGCAGGCAACCGCACAGCGAAACAAATAAAGCGCGCCTACACTTCCTGGCCGCTCTGCGGTCGCATGGCGCCTTTTCAGACGCCTTTTCGGACACCTTACAGACACGAGCGACCGCACAGCAAAACATGAACGTGCTTGACCCTCCCGGGCGTGTTGCTTTGTGTTGCGCTGCGGTTGGGTGGTGCCTGTTCAGGCACCTTTTTCCAACAGACACGAGCGAGCCCACAGCACAAGAGAACCGCGCCTGACCCTGCCGGGCGTGTGTTTTGTTATGTTTTGTTCTGCGGTCGTGTGGTGCCTTTTCGGATGCCCTACAGACACGAGCGACTGCACAACACAAACGAAAACGCACAAAAAAAGACAAACGGCCGTACCGAAACAAGGACCGCACAGCAAAAGAACAACTTCGGCCGGAAAGAACCCTAAACCCTAAACCCTAAACCCTAAGCCCTAAGCCCTAAACCCTAAACCCTAAACCGAATGGGTGACCTGCATCCAGGGTTCCTTACTTAGCCGGTGCGTTGTATCATTCGATGTTTTTAATATTGGGGTCAGGATGTGGGATCTCGCGGGCCAAATCGTAGGATTTCGGGTTCAGGGCCAACCCTACACCCTAAACCCTAAACCCTCAACCCTAAACCCTAATCCCTAAACCCGAAACCCTAAACACTAAACCCTAAACCTTAAACCCTCAAGGCCCTGCTGGCCGCCGAACAGCTGGCTTCCCTCGGTTTCCGAGGCATTTGCTGGGTGTTTTTGTCGAAGTCTTCTAGTTCGCAGAGCCCTTTCGTGTCCCAAATACCAGGGAGGATCTGATTGAGACCCCAGAAGGTTTGTCTACCAGGGAGATGCGAGAGTTGAGATCCCAACAGAGCCATAGTTTAGATCCACGCCCGTTTGCTGGGGGTTCAAATTAGGGTTTAGGGTTTTCTTCGGGTGTGTTGTTCATTCTTCAGAATGTCAATAATGTTCTCTCTCTATCCCCATCTTCTGATACTTCCGTCGTTGCTGATCTCTCTCGCTCGCTCTCGCACACTTCCGGTTCGTTCTCTTCTCTGGCTGTCATTTCTGTTGCGCCATGATTTGAGCTGTTCCGTTTAGGTTTTGTTCGGGCGTCTTTTTGGGGTTTTTCCCTCACTCCCTCCCCCTTCCTCCCTCCATGTATCCCTGAAGTTGAAGAAATTGTAGCGGCGTTTTCTGTGTGGGTGGGGGAATCCAACTTCGGTGTGTTGAGTGCGCAGCAAGGAGGAAGGAAGGAAGGAGGAAAGGAAGGAAGGAAGGAAGGAAGGAGGGAAGGAAGGAAGGAAGGAAGGAAGGAAGGGAAGGAAGGAATAGAGGTTGGGGAGACGTGGATCCTGAGATTTCAGAGCAGCCGAAGCATTTAGGCTCCCTTTTTGTTCCGGAAACAACCACAGCACAATTCCAACCCTAAACCCTAAACCTAAGCCCAAAAACCCTAAACCCGAAAATCCCCGAATCTTCTCAGCTCTGCCCCGTTCCCTTGCACCAGGTCGTGAACCGCACGCCCTCGCGGACGGTCTTCCGGTCGGGGATGCTTGTGGCACCGATCCGAGCATAAGGGACCCTACTCATGCCCGTGAAGCTTCAAGTAGAGCCTGAGACCCTAAACCCTGAACCCCAAACGCTAACTCTACACCCCAAACCCCAAACCCTAAACCCTAGACCCTAAACCCGAAACCCTAAACCCTAAACCCCAAACCCGAACCCGAAACCCTAAACCTCCAAGCCTGCCACCTGCTCCGAACCTGAGGCAGCCCTTCTGCTCTTGCTGTCCAACTGGCTCTACGGAGAGCTCCTTGTTGTCAGGTTTCGGGTTTCGGGCTGAGGCTTTTCAGGGGGATTTAGGGTTTAGGGTTTAGGCTGTTTCGGGAGGTACAAGTAGGGCTTAGGATTCAGGGCTTCGGGCGCAACAGCCCTTAGGTTCAGGGTGCCGAAACCTATAAACCCGAAATCCTAAATCCTAAATCCTAATACCTACGAGGGCCCCATATGGGGGGTTACGAAAATAAGAGACCCCTCGTATAGACCCCAAATAGTGGAATTCCCTTATACCACTAAGGTACCCCCTCATTTCGCAAACCCCCATGTCGCCTTGGGGATTGTTAAACCCTAAATCCTCAGCCCTAAGCCCCCAACCCCCAACCCCCAAGCCCTAAACCCCAAACCCTAAACCCTAAATCGAGGGCCCCATGACTCATGATGCCTTGGGATTGCTTTTTGGAACCTCCTAAACCCTAAACCCCCCTAAACCTTAAACCCCCCTAAACCCCAAACCCCCCTAAACCCTAAACCCCCCGCTCCGCAGCTGAGGCTCATCCTTGCCCAGGTCCTGGATGGGCCGATCCAGCCACCTCCGTCCTCGCCGGAGCCGCGGGGGGGTTGGAGAGGGTTTGGGGTTTAGGGTTTAGGGTTTAGGGTTTGGGATTTAGGGTTTAGGGTTTGGGGTTTGGGGATTAGGGTTTGGGATTTAGGGTTTAGGGTTTGGGGTTTAGGGTTTAGGGCTTAGAGCTCGGGGTTCAGGGTGTTGGAGTTGAGGGGGTTCAGAGTTTGCAGTTCGTAGCACTGTGACCCTCCACTCCACCCTCTCCACCCTCTCCGCCCTTTGCGCCCTTTGCACTCATCCACCCTTCCCACCCTCTTTCCTTCCACCACCAAAGCCTCTAGAAAGTAAAACTTTAGCGGCCGCCGAGACGAAGGTGCAGCTCTTTGTTTTCGGGGATCTGGGTTCGGGACAAGGTACCTCTACTGTACAGATGCTGGGGGCTTGTTTGTATGAGAAGACAGAAATCAGGGGCCGGAATGTATAACAACCCCTTACAAGGTTCCCGCCTCTCCTTCATGAACGATCCTACTTACCAGACTGCTACAGGGTACCTGAAAGGAGATCCCCCAATGTAGAGCAAGCCCCACATGGACCTGGGGGGCAGTTCCAGCTCCCTGTTAGGACGACGGCGCGGTGATGGAGGATGAGGCATGAACAAGCCCTGAACGTAAACCCTCAGTACCCTAAACCCTAAACTGTGATTTCTGCACACCCTGAAGTGGGGGATGTAGGGCTTAGGGCTTTTTGGGAGGATGGTGCCATGGAGGCCCCACATGCCAATCCGTCGGCTGAGGATGTAGCAACGATAGCACTTTGGGGTCTAGGGGGCGTCGGGTTTAGGGTTTCGGGCTTTTTTAGGGTTTTACTGCAAGACCTCCAAAGCCCCCAAGGAGCCTCTCCCCACAGGGACCCTATTTCGCGGACCCCCCTCTCAGAGGGCAAAGATACAGGTAGTGAAAACACGCGGACGACATCGGCCTCTGAGAACTTCTGACAACTTGCCTTAACCCTGAACTCTAAAAGCCTCTAACCGTAGACCCTAACCCCCGCACCCTAAGCCCTAAACTCTGAACCGAAGACCCTAGAAGCCTTCACAAGAAAGCTCGGCCTCGGCAGAGAGACCCGCGAGGTGGACACCGCAGCGACCACGCTCGCAGACGTAGTCCCTCGGCTTCGGCTTCGGGAGTTCAAAACCACAAAGCCGCCCAGAACACCCAAAACCCTAAGACCCTAAGACCGAGACCCTGAGACCCTAGCACCCGAAGACCCTAAACTCCAAGCCTTACGACCCTTAAAGACTCTGGCGGGGGGGAAGGGGTTTGGGCTCCTTATCATGCATCCCGTGAAAAGCAGAAGGGTGCCTGTTTTTGAGGCTGGCTGTTAGATCTTGGCGTTTTTTGGCCCCTGTGGTACAAGGTTTCTTTGTGGGTCTCTGTCGTCCTTTGAGCAAAAGGTACCAAATTCGCCCATTTGTTACTTTGGATCCCCATCCCCCGCCCCCCTCATTCCCCACCCCCCCCCCCCCCCCCCCCGATGGATGGTTTGAGGCTCCTACCTCGTTTAGGGTTTAGGGTTTGGGGTTTAGGGTTTCCTAACGCGCGCCATCGCAAGGCTCCGCCGGAAGCCACGCAGCCAGTTGAGAAAGCTAGTGAGGCTGAGGCTGAGGCTGGGTTTAGGGTTGAGGGTTTAGGATTCCGGGTTTAGGGTTTAAGGTTTAGGGTTTCGTGCTGATGTTCCCGACCTGGATGTAGACAAATCTGGGGGGTGGGGGCGGGGGGGTTATCGGTTAGATGTGTTGTGTTTCCTCAATCACATGTTTTCTGGGAAGGACTTGTGTAAAAGTGAGAGGTTTGGCTTCTAAACCCTAAACCCTAAACCCTACGTAGACCCTATACCCTAAACCCTACTTCTCAGTTTATTGCCATTACAACAGTGCGCAGTCGTCGGGGCACACCGGGGTTCAGAAGCAGCCTCAAGTGGACATTTTCCCCCCGCACCCCTGCGTTCAAACCCTAAGGTTTAGGCCCCAAATCCGAAACCCTCAAGGCTTTGGGGTCTCAGGGCAGGCACCCCCCTAGCCCCTAAAGCCCTACATCCCGAAACCTTACTCCTCTGCTCCCTTCAGCCTGCTAGACCCTGCTCCGCTTCTCATGCTAAAATGCACCTGGAGGCGAACCTCTCAGCGGAAAGCGACGGAAACGACACTGACAACTCGACGGTGGCCGCTTGACCATCCGTTGGAGGGTTAGGGCTCAAGGTTCATGATGCCCCCTTTATAATCCCTATACAAGTGTGCCTTGGGGTTTAGGGTTTAGGGGTTAGGTTTTCGTGTGTAGGGTTTTGGGGCATAGAGCCTAGAAGAAGCTTAGTAGTTCAGGGCCGAAGCACCCACCGAAGAGCAAGGTGAAGAAGCCTCGGATACCATCGTCCTCACTGCTCCGCAGCAGCCTGATGTACGGCCGCTCGTTTTTTCGTAGCAACTTCCAAGTTAGGGGCGCTTTCTTCTTAGGGCCTAGGGTTTTATGTAGGCTTCTGAGGTGCAGAAGAAAGCAGTCTAAGCCCTCAACCCGCAAACCCTCTACTGGCACCCGACTACTCTACGACTCTCTCGACATGGGTGGGCTTGCACCTTCTTCCAAGCTCCAAGGCGCAAAGCGTTAAAGTTCGAGTGTCCAGAGCTTGCAACAACACACCCAAAACCTCTAAAGAAAACACCCTAAAAGCCCTAAACTCTCAGAACCCTATAGATAACACCCTAAAAAGCCCTAAACTCTCAGAACCCTATACATCCCTATACAAACCCATAGCATCGGCCCCCTCCTGACCTCAAGCAAAAATATACAACCCCTAGGCCCTAACGCCCTCAACTCTAAACCCTGGTTTAAGCTTTGAGCAGCAACGCCCTTAACCCCCTGAGCTTTAAACCCTAAATCGCCCTACGAACGCTAAACTCGAAGATCCTTAAACCGTACAACCGTGAAACCCTGGAACCCTAAACGTCCTCAAGCTCCAAATCCCTGAAACAGCAAAACCCTAAGCCCCCCACCCCCCACCCCAGGCTACATCGCGCCCTTCGCCCTCATCGCGCAAGCGGTCTGCTTCTGCAGCGGGCGGTGGCTGCCAACGATCCTGCATGTCCCCCGGCGTTGAAGGTTCAGAGATTTTAGTTTTGAAGGGGTTTCGGGTTTAGGGTTTAGGGTTTAGGGTTGAGGGGGTGGCATCAGCTTTGCAGTGAGACTCTAGGTCTCATAGTACGGGTTCTTTTCGGCCACGCCTTGTCAACTGACAGCTTACCTGCTCTTGCCATCTCTCGCCCTTTGTGTCAAGGATGCCGTCAGGCAGACTTTCAAAAAAGACCAAGCCCCGGATTGTGCGAACCCAGAGCAGGATTGGGGTTTAGGGTTTAGGATTGGGGTTTAGGGTTTAGGGTTTAGGGTTTAGGGTTTAGGGTTTAGGGTTTAGGGTTTAGGGTTTAGGGTTTAGGGTTTAGGGTTTAGGGTTTAGGGCCTAAACCCTGAGTCTTAAGCCTGGAAAACCCTAAAGCCTGACTACGAAGCCCTAAACCCATTTTGGCAGCTTGAGCCAGGAGACCACGCCTTGACACCTGGGCAGTTCTCGACATTGTGGTCCCCCTTTTTTGGATCCCCTGTAGAAGGCGTCACCCGTATCATAAGGACCCCCACCATCAACCCTAAACTCTAAACCATCAACCTTCAACCCTCAACCCTCAGCCGTAAACCCTGAATCCTAAACCCGAAACCCAAAACCCAAAAGCCAAAACCCTAATTTAGACAGCGACCCGTGCCCAGAGAGGTGATCGCGGCACTTGCGTTCGCCCTGGCGAGCCTTGGAAATGACTTATATCTTCGTGGCTTTAGAGATTCAGATCGCATGGGTGTTTATATTAGGGGTTTAGGGTCAAGGGGGTTGGGGGTTAAGGGGTTGGGGTTTTGTAACGCTTGGGCTTTTTGGGGTTTAGGGTTCAGGTTTTCCCGACAAGCACCCTGTCTAGGGCTTGTTGTTGCGGGTTGGATGTCGCAGGCTGGGATGCAAGCGTCGAGAGTCGACGGTTCAGGGCCCGAAGCCTCTCAAGGTTGGAAGTCCAAACCCTGTGTGTGCCGGTTTAGGGTTTTAGGGTTAAGGGTTAAGGGTTAAGGGTTTAGGGTGCGACTGAAGAATAGCAGAAACGGTTAGAATGGTTCGAAGCAGCATGTATTCCCCCGAGCCCGAAAACTTGAAACCCTCAGATAGCTTAAGCCCTCAAAACCCCCCTCAAGCTCTGAATCCCGCCCCGAAACAGCCCAAGCCCTTGAACTCCCCAAGCCCACGCCCTTAAACCTCTGAAGTTTTTCAGGAGCCTAGCTTATCCGAACCCTAAACCCTGCACCCTGAACCCTGAACCCTGAACCCTAAACCCTGAACCCTAAACCCTAAACGGTAAACCCTGAACCCCAAACCCCGAGTCCCCTAGACCCTGAATCCCAGAACCCAAAACCCCCACATGTAATCCCTACACGCCCCCAAAGTCGCCAAAGTTCCCAAAGTTCCCAAAAGCCTAAACCCTAAACCCTAAACCCTAATCCCCCAAGCCCTATACCCCTCGCAACCCCCAAAACCCCCCCCCCCCCCCCAAAAAAAAAAAAAAAAACAAAACACCCCGAAAACAATCTAAGGAGCTCGCAGCACACCTCCGGGTCAGCGTTGCTGCTCACCAGCCCTCGCGGGCGGCCCTATGCGCCTCAGACCGGAGTTAGGGGTTTAGGGGTTTGGGGGTTTGGGGTTTCAGGGATTGAAGGGTTTAGGGGCTTAGGGTTTAGGGTTTAGGGTTTAGGGCTTAGGGTTTAGGGTAAGGGGTCTAGGGGTTTAGGGATTTAAGGGTTGGGGTTTAATTTTCAAGGGTTTAGGGTCTAGGGGTTCAGGGTTGAGAGGGGGTCCCGTGGGTTGAGCGGTTTAGCAGCAGTTTGGCGGTTTAGGGGTTTTTAGTTTAGGGCTCTTTGTTGTTGATATAATTTGCCAGGGGATTTTCAGCACATTGTGTTTGTCATGCTTTTAGGGGGGACATAGGTCAATCAGGGTTCAGGGGGGCTAAGGAGGCCTAGTACGGTGAATAGATGCCATCTTTCGAGTGAACTGCGGTTAGCTAGCTTCTGCGAAGGTTGTTGTAGCTAGCTTAGCCAGGATGAGCTTGGAGCTTGGGCCAACTCGCCCGTTTAGGTTTTTCAGGTTTGTGTGCTTTCGGGGACTACAGTGGTTTAGGGGGTTTAGGGTCTGGGGTTTTAGGGGTTGAGGTCTTAGGGGTTGACGGTTCTCAGGAAGGGGCTTACAAGTTAAGTGAGTGCCCCCTTGTGGCTAAAGAAACCTTCTTGTGGTTTCTTTGACCCTAAGCCCTAAACCTTAAACACTCAACCCTAAACCCTAAACCCTAAACCCCAAACCCTAAACCCTGAATCCGACAGCCCTGACCCCCCCCCCCCCCCCCCCCCTCCGGCCTCAAGCCTCGCCGAGGCAGAGCTCATGGGCGAGCCCGGCACTTGGCAGTCTGCTGTTTCAGGGTTTAGGGGGTTAGGGTTTAAGGGGGTTTTTGGGTTTAGGGGGATGAGGGTCTAGGGTGGGGTTTAGAGCTTAGAGGTTTTTGGGCTTTAGAGGTTTAGAGTTTTTAGGGTTTAGAGGTTTAGGAGTTTAGGTTTAGAGTTAAACCCGTGGTGTTCGGAGGCTCCACATGGTGGCGCAAGCTCGGCAGATGCGGCCTGGCATCAACAGGGAGTTCAATGAGAGTCGACTCAAGGTTTGTGGTCTCTCAAGCAGGGTTTGGGGTTCAGAGTTTAGGGGTTTTGGGGTTTAGGGTTTAAGGGTTTAGGGGTTTACCGGTTTCGGGGTTTCGGGGTCAAGGTTTGAAGCCCCCCCCCCTCTCCCTTCCGCCCGCAAGTCGCGCCTGTTAATCCACACATGTTCGGCCAGGGTGAGGCTCCTGATTTCCCCTTCTGGGTATAGGGTTTAGGGTTTAGGTTCAGAGTCTTGGGTTTAGGGTTTAGGGCCCTCGAAACCCAAAGCCCGAACCCTCCTACACCGCAAACCTGCAGAAGTCTTGACTTGACTCTCGATTTCTACTCCAGCCCCGATAAGCCGCAACAGGCCATTGGAGCTCATGAGTCGTGCCATATAAGCATCCTAAACCCATCCTCAACCAGCTCCTAAACCATCCTGAAGCCATCAGTAGACATCCCCTACACAGACATCCGAAACAATTAAAGGAACCTCCTTAAACATCCAACACCACCCTACACCCTAAATCCCGAAACCCTGAAACCTCCAAACCCTAAACCCCAAAACGCTAAACCCTGCAACCCTAAACCCGGAAACCCTAAAACCCTACAACGCCAAGAAGCCCCAAAAACCCTCAAACCCCTAAACCCCCCCCCCAGCCCTAAACCCCAAACCCCAAACCCCAAAACCCCAAACCCCAAACCCCAAACCCCAAACCCCAAACCCCAAACCCCAAACCCCAAACCCCAAACCCCAAGCCCTAAACCCTAAACCCTAAACCCTAAACCCTAAACCCTAAACCCTAAACCCTAAACCCTAAACCCTAAACCCTAAACCCTAAACCCTAAACCCTAAACCCTAAACCCTAAACCTAAACCCTATGATCCTAAACAGCCCTAAACCCTAGACCCTAAACCCTAATCTCTAAACCCAAAACCCTAAATCCTGCACTCCTAAATTCCTGAACCCTAGGATGGCCGACTTCGCGCCCATCATCGCCATGGGCGTGCCCGTCACCGCGCAGGTCTTCAACACCAGCAGGCATCTCATCATCTCCCTTTAGGGCGGGTTTAGGGTTTAGGGTTAGGGTTTAGGGTTTTGGGTGCAGGGTTTAGGGTTTAGGGTTTGGGGTTCGGGGGATTGGCATCCCCTTCAGGGCGTTTTAGGGTTCTGTGCGAGCACAATCCAGAAGCGAAATCACTTGTGGATTGCTACAGAGGAGGAGTGGACCTAATTCCTAAGCCTCCCTAAACCCTGAAACCTACACCCTAAGCCTCCCTAGGACCTGAACCCTAAACCCTAAACCCTACATCCTAAACCCTAAACCCTAAACCCCAAACCCCAAAACTCCTAAACCCCAAACCAGGCTGGCGCAGCAGCGTGGCTCCCTCTCCGCCATGAACTTCTTGGAGACTTCCGGAATCCTCCTGCGGCTTGGCGGGTTTGGGGTTTGGGGCCTTTAGGGTTTAGTTCTTCGGTTTTGGGGGGCTTCATAACTCAGAAAATCCGGGTTTAGGCTTGGGTTGAGGGTTGAGGGTTGAGGGTTGAGGGTTGAGGGTTTAGGGCCTAGGGTTGGACTCTTCATTTGTTTTGGGGTCCAAAACAACATATAGCCTGTACAATGGTAATATTCATAGGGCCACCAACCCCCCCCCCCCCCCCAGGCGACAGATTTACCTGTTTTGTCGGGGGCTTGTCGCGCAAGGCAATGGCTCTCAAACCGGGTTCAGCGCTGTTTCTGAAAACCCTAAATCCTGAAGTTAGGACTTCGAAGTTTCGTCCGTCCGGGGGAGAGAAGGAGTTGGACCAAGGCGTCAGGGTACTTGCGGTTTAGGGTGTAGGGCTTAGGGCTTAGGGTGTGGGGCTTAGGGTTTAGGGTGCTTCCCAAGCTCAGTCTCCATTGTCTCCATGACCAGTTGCGCACGCACGACCTCATGAAGTTGAAGAAGCCTAGAACCTCAGCATGGGGGTTTCCGAAAGAAGGGGCGCCCTTTTTGGGGTTCCTGCAATAAGGACTCCAGTGTTTTGGGGCGGTGTTGGGGGTAACCATTTGGGGGTTCCGATTTTGGGGGATGTTCAGGGTACGTACCCAGTCCAGTTCCGGCACTCAGGTCGCTGAGGGCCTTGCAGATACTTCGATGCATTGTGCCGTGATGGGGGCTTTGCGGATAGTGCTGAGGGGTAGTTTCAGGATTTAGGGCGCGGCGCTAAACCCTAACGCTAAACCCCTAAACCCTAAACCCAGTGGGTGAGGTTATTTCCGGGTTTGCAGCCATTGCCAATCGGGTGGGGTATACAGCCTGTAAAGGCTGCCCATGAAACAGAGCTTCAAAGCAGAAACCGTAAACCCGAAACCCCAAGCCCCGTAAGCCTGCCTAAACCTACAGCTCGGGCGCGGGAACCGTTCCCACCATTGTTTTCTTGAACAATGAGTTCGATCCCTAAACCCAAAACCCTAAACCCTTAAACCCTAAACCCTTAAACCCTAAACCCTAAACCCTGAACCTTGAACCCCTGAACCCTGAATCCTAAACCCTAACCCTAAACCCTAAACCCCCTAGGCCCTAAGACCTGAATCTCAAACTCTCGGCAGGCTTCAGATCCCATAGTCCTCAATCCCAGAGTCCCAAAAACCCGAACCCTAAGCCCGAAGCCCTAAACCCCCTAGCATCCCTAAACCCTAATATCCCTAAACCCTAAAACCCTAATATCCCTGAAACCCTAAACCAACCTCGAAAGGCAAAGACCGGCCCACCTGGAACCCTTAGGCCATTCTCCCCAAATCAAACCCACAACCCTGTGCCCTAAACCTGAGCCCTGGAGGACCAGGCGCTCATGGGTTGAACGGCTGTTGGATTCGGGTTTAGGGTTTAGGGTTTAGGGTTTAGGGTTTAGGGTTTAGGGTTTAGGGTTTGGAGTTTGGAGTTTGGGGTTTAGGGTTTAGGGTTTGGTTTGGGGTTTGGGGGGTAGGGTCCCTGTATTTTCCTTACGAGTTGCATGTTAAGGGTTAAGGGTTACACGCGTGTCCTTTTTCACCAGGATTCTCAGGGTTCAGGGGTTTAGGGTGAAGGGCATCTCAAACATTTCCATGTTTAGTATGGTTTTGAAGAGGACTCTAGCGCCGCCATGAGGTGGGGCATGTTGCTGACCTACACCCTGTTCGCTCGGGCCCCAGATTCACATGCAGGTTTCCGAACATGGGAGGTACCCTTTTTGGGGGTTTCCAATCCTAAACCCTAAGCCCTAACCCTAAACCCTTACTAAACCCTAAACCTTGGCTAAACCCTGCGGACGGATTGTGGGGTTTGGGCTGCCAAGGGCTTCTGGAGAGGGTTCAGGGTGTGAGGGTCTGGGGGCTTCTTTCGGGTGGCTGTGCAAAGACCCCAAACCCCAGCCCTAAACCCTAAGCCCTCGCCGAAGTTCCCTAACCAGCAGGTTTAGTTTGGGTATCGGGAGACCTAAACCCTAAACCCTAAACCCTAAACCCTAAACCCTAAACCCTAAACCCTAAACCCTAAACCCTAAACCCTAAACCCTAAACCCTAAACCCTAAACCCTAAACCTGAAACCCGAACCCCGAAACCCTAAACCCTAAGCCCTAAGCCCTAAGCCCTAAACCCTAAGCCCGGCACAATGAGGTTGGAAGCTACGTCGTCGACTTCTGGGTCATCAGTCAAGCTGGCTTGCAGCGCGCCTGTTGGTTCACCCTGAGCCCGAAAACTTCAGTTTGGGGTTTAGGGTTTAGGGTTTAGGGTTTAGGGTTTAGGGTTTAGGGTATCCCCTCAGCCCCGAACCCCTAGAACCTTAAACACCTTGACCGCCACAGCCTTACAGCCCTAAAGTTGGTTGGTTCTGTTAGAGCCTCAAAGCCCCCGCAAGCCCCCAGACCTCTCAACCCGAAACCCCACACCTTAAACTCTTCGGATTTTGGGATGCTTCACTGGTCTGGAGGAAGGGGGGTGGGATCATAGGGTCGGAAACTTGCTAGCAATAATCCCTTATGGTCCCTTTGAAATTATACTTATAAGAACCCCCAAAACCCTATTCTAATTATTCAGGCCCCTATAGTATGCGCAAGTTTGAGTCGAGTGTTCCCTGCAGCCAAGGCAAGTCGATGAGGAGCTGGTGTGAGGAGAAGGGTCCTTGCAACAAGATGCTGAGGAAGGGGTCTTGAAGACCCTAAAGAACTGAAACCCCACAGCCCTAAACTGCAGAACGCCCCCAAAAACCCCATAAGACCCTGTAAGTTGCAGGCCCTAGGGGCCTGTAAGCCTTATAAACCCTGCAAGCCTTCGTGGCTCCGACTATGGGAGAATTGGGATCTTCAGATGTTTGGTTTCTTGCAGTTCATTGGGGTTTGATGGGGTTTCCGATCTTCTTTTGGCTTTGCAGCTTTCAAGGCTTCAGTCTCTTAGGGTGTTGAGGTTTAGCCCTTGGGGGTTCAGGGTGTTTCAACCCATGAAAGTATAGCATGAAGTTGAAACCCCAAGCTAACACGCTAAAACCTTACTGACGGTTCAGCAACAATACTGATCATCAAAATCAGGGTCCACCTGGGCCGGTCTATGTAAAGGGGGTACCCTCTCAGAGGCCTGATGATCCATAGACACCTTCTCAGCAAAACCCAGGCCCCCGAAGATGCCGTGCCCCCCCCCCCCTCGAAAAAGATGCAAGTTGTAAATATATCCCCGGATTACTCTGTTTGACTAAAGGAAATGGGTCAGGGGCTCGCACGCCTTTTAAAAGCTGAATCCTAACAAGCCCGCAGGTTAGGGTTTAGGTTTTTTTTGCGGTTTGGAGCCTAGCATGTAGGATCTCTGCATGCACCCTGAGCCCTATAAAACTCCTGAATCAGTCCTTCAGCAACCTTGGCGTCCGGGGGGCGGTGGTGCAAGCCATTGCCAAGCGGCTTCCCATTACTCTTGGGTCACCATAAACCCTAAACCCTAAACCCTAAACCCTAAACCCTAAACCCTAAACCCTAAACCCTAAACCCTAAACCCTAAACCCCAAACCCCCAATATGCAAAACAGGGCCAAAGATGCCCAAAGACTCGTTCCGGGTAGTTCATCGGCCGCGGGTTAGTCGCTTGTGGTCGAAGATCCCAACCCTAAACCCTAAACCCTAAACCCTAAACCCTAAACCTAACCCTAAACCCTAAACCCTAAACCCTAAACCCTAAACCCTAAACCCTAAACCCTAAACCCTAAACCCTAAACCCTAAACCCTAAACCCTAAACCCTAAACCCTAAACCCTAAACCCTAAACCCTAAACCCTAAACCCTAACCCCTAACCCCTAAACCCTAAACCCCTAAACCTTAAACCCTAAACCGAATCTAAGCCTTCAAAACCCTTAAGCCCCTGTACAATCCCCAAGAAGCCCTAAACTCCTGTATAAACCCTTAAACCCCTAAACCCCTGTACAAACCCTAAAAGGTTTGGCAGGTTTCGTCGCGCAGGACTTCAGGTTAGCTCTTTACGGCCCTTGCCGCCCGCGGTCTTGAGCTACCCGCTGCAGCAGCGGCGGACAAAAAAACAACTTCGGGGTTTGCAGTTTTAGAGTTTCGGGTGTTGGGTTTAGGGTTTAGGTCTAGGGTTTAGGGTTTTGGGTTTTGGGTTTCGGGTTTAGGGTTTTTTAGGGCTTTAGGGTCTAGGGTTTTAGGGATTTAGGGTTTAGGGTTTTAGGACTTTAGGGTCTAGGGCTTTAGGGTCTAGGGTTTCAGGAGTTTCAGGGCTTTAGGTTCCAGGGTTTATGGCGTACACTCCCGAAACCATCTAACCTCGCCTGACCGGATCACCTCCGTGCCCACGCTTCGAACCTCAAGCCCAAAACCCTGAAACCCTGAAACCCTGAAACCCTGAAACCCTGAAACCCTGAAACCCTGAAAACCCTGAAACCCTGAAACCCTCAAACCCTCAAACCCTCAAACCCTCAAACCCTGAAACCCTCAAACCCTCAAACCCTCAAATCCTCAAACCCTCAACCCTAAACCCTAAACCCTAGGCCCTAGGCCCTAAGCCCAAAGCCCAAAGCCCTAAGGCCTAAGCCCCTAAACCGTAAACAAGCCGTGAAGCCCAAACCCTGGCCCTGACCCCTAAGCCCTAAACCCTAGCCCGAAGCTTTCCTTCCTGTGCCAGCCGAAGCCGGCCGTCGGCAAGATCGAGGCCTGCTTTCGGGGGGGTTCATGGACCGCCAGTGATACTTGAAAGGCCCGCCACCCTAAAGAAGGGATCCTGGGTTTGGGGTTTAGGGTTTAGGGTGTAGGCTTTAGGCTTTGCGAGGTGATACATCTTGGCAGGGCTTTGAAGGTGGACAAGGCGTTAGTGGGCGCCGGCTGAGTTCTGACGCGAGGGTGCGGTAGAGCTGCCCAATCCTAGACTGAACCCAGGGTTTAGGGTTTAGGGGTTTAGGTGTTTAGGGTTCAGGGTTTGGTTTGCAGTTTTCGGAGTAGGCTCAACCCCTGCGCCTTAAGCAGCCCCTTTAAATCTAGGGGCCCTTCACGCCAAGCACATCCGAAAAAGCTTAGGGGACACTTGTTCTTGCTTTTGTGGCTTCATGAAAACCGCAAGCTCGGAAGAGGGGTTGCTTAAGGTTTAGGGTTTAGGGTTTAGGGTCTAGGGTTTAGGGTTTAGGGTTTAGGGTTTAGGGTCTTCCGAGGCCCATCAGTTCTTTGCCAAGCTTGCCGGTGGCAGTTGTTAGACCTGGCCATGCCATCTGCACGAGCCCTAAACCCTAAACCCTAAACCCTAAACCCTAAACCCTAAACCCTAAACCCTAAACCCTAAACCCTAAACCCTAAACCCTAAACCCTAAACCCTAAACCTAACCCTAAACCCTAAACCCTAAACCCTAAACCCTAAACCCTAAACCCTAAACCCTAAACCCTAAACCCTAAACCCTAAACCCTAAACCCTAAACCCTAAACCCTAAACCCTAAACCCTAAACCCTAAACCCTAAACCCATAAACCCTAAACCCTAAACCCTAAACCCTAAACCCTAAACCCTAAACCCTAAACCCTAAACCCTAAACCCTAAACCCTAAACCCTAAACCCTAAACCCTAAGCAGCAAACCCTAAACCCGAAACCCGAAACCCTAAACCCTAAACCCTACACCCTACACCCAACCTGTCTGAAGCCGCCGGCTGACACCTAGGACCTAAGGACCCTGAGCCTGACGGTTTCGGGCACCTCATACCCGACACCCTAAACCCTAAACCCTAAACCCTGAACCCTGAACCCTTCACCCTACACCCTAAACCCTGAACCCTGAACCCTAAACCCGAAACCCTAAACCCTACTTCTAACTACCCCATGAACCTCCAAGCAGGTCTTCGTGCGGGGGAAGATGCTTCCCAGCGCTTCGGCCATGGCGCCAGCGTCCACTGAGGCTGGCCGAGACCGTCGACCTGGGGGGCTTAGGGCTTAGGGACCCTAAACCCTGGACCCTGAACCCTGAACCCTAAACCCGGAACCCTAAACCCTGAACCCTGAACCCTGAACCCTGAAGCCTAAACCCTAAACCCTAAACTAACCTTTAAACCCCTAAACCCTAAATCCAAACCCTAAACCTGACACCTAGGGTTGAAGGTCGGGTGCTAAGCTGTTTGTGGGCTGCCGCTGTTCCGGGCTGCCAGGTTTGACTTTGAGCTCCTAGGGGACGTGGGTCTAATCCAGCATGGTTGATTTAGCATTCAGAACGTCCCTCTTAGGCGCCCAACAAAAAACCATCCCTCCCTCCCAAAATGCCCCGACACCCAGCCGTGGGGCTTAGGGTTTGGGGCTTGGAGGATGTAGCATCTAGGTTCGGGGGCGTAAGTACACCCCACATCCCCAACCCAAAGCGCTAAACCTCTCCTCGGCAGCAGGGACCTCCCTGCTGGGGGTGGGGGACCAAGGATGGAGGGCACCTGAAATGAAGCAGAGTTTGGGGTTCAGGGGTTTAGGGGTTCAGGGTTTAGGGTTTAGGGTAGTAGGGTTTAGGGATCAGGGTTTAGGGTTTTGTGCACACGAAAGCAAGATTTGGGGTTAAGGGTGTTTAGGGGTTAGGGTTTAGGGTTTCCCTAGGCTGTGGGGAATGATGGGTTTCAATCTTCAACCCTGTGCCACAAACTTGAAGGCTCATTAGGTACAGTGCCTACAAGTATGGGTTCGTGGTTGACGGTTGTTAGGGTTTAGAATTCGCAGCTTGGGGTTTAGGATTCGCAGCTTAGGGTCAGAATCAAAAGCGGGGTAATCGTATCTTTACACCCAAATGCGGATGCATCATCAATGTACCCTCAATGAGTTTCCTCAGCGTGCTCCTCGTTTGGCTCCAATATTCCCTGCAAGTTCCCGGAATAGTCCTCAAGCCTAATGAGGCCCCCCGCAGACGACCCGCGTCGCGTAGGGTTTAGGATTTTTGAGGGCTTGTCTGGCCCTTCCTTCTCCTTTCTTAGTGGAGTTAGGCCCATTACATCCCCCATACAACCCTTCAAGGGAGTTCACCGGGCACCTAATTTTCCGGAAGCAGAAAGCCAGCTGTCTCTTCATCTCCCAAGCAGCCTGCAGAAGCTAGAGATTCCCTTCAAGGAAAGGTGGGGCTTCTCGGAAAGAGAGTCCTCGGATTCTCTGCGTGATTGGGGGATCCACAAGCGCTGCAGTTTTTGGGGTTTCAAGGAACTGGGGGGTTTTCGTGAGGGACTGCTTTGATACTCCAGGCGCTGTCGGCATCGATGTTGACCCTGCACCTTCACAGCCGCAAGCGCTGTGCCCTAAAAACCATCCGTCGTGAGGGGCTTACGGTTCAGGCGTGCACCCAGAAACGACTACTTGCTTAAGAACCCCCCCAAAAAAGGGAACATACATAATCCCCTTATTATTGGGGGTTCTGAAGCAAACAGCAGAAAAGTGTAAGCATCTGCTGCCGAGTCCATGCGAGTCGCCTGGACACTTCTACCTCATCGTTTTCGACGATGAGGAGGCCCGAGGGAGTCAGGAGGTTCTTACCTAGTTCGCTCCCTGAAATCAGTACAACACACCTAGAGGGACCTTGTAGTTGTAGGTAATATGGATTTGATTGAGCCTTTTTGCTTTTTTGGTCCAGAATGGTTTTTCAGCATGATTAGTAAGATAACCACGCCGACCCTAGTTGCCACAAACCCCTATAAGCCCCTTAACCCCAAGCGGGGCCTTTTGAGGCAGAATCAGGAGTTCAGGTCCCGCAACGAGAAGAGACAATTTATCTCCTCTGCTCCATGCGATGATGTTGACGGCTCCCATATGCGCGGGTCTTCTCAATCTGAAAGACAAGCTCGTTTCCAAGTCGCAACAACCCTAAACGCCAAACCCTAAACCCTAAAACCCAAAACCTAAACCCTAAACCCTAAACCCTAAACCCTAAACCCTAAACCCTAAACCCTAAACCCTAAACCCTAAACCCTAAACCCTAAACCCTAAACCCTAAACCCTAAACCCTAAACCCTAAACCCTAAACCTTAAGCAACGGGAAGACCCTGCCAGACAAGCGGCCTCTCTTCTCGACGAAGTCTCGGCTATTAGTGCTCCTTTCGCGATGCAGAACGGAGGACCCAGAGTAGGCCCTGATTCTCTTCTTTTCGGGTTTAATTAGGTTCCCGTATCAGCCCCTTAAAGCCAAAAGGGGTACACTGTACCGTTTGTATTTTCTAGCTTGCTCTTGGGTCTAGAAATCTGCATTCTGCGCATAATCAAGCATCGGCAGCTTCCTGGCCCTCGTGATCTAGCAGGCGAACATGTGTACGAAATAAACCCTAAGCCCTAAACCCTAAACCCTAAACCCTAAATGCTAAACCCTAAACCCTAAACCCTTATGTCCTGACCTCCTGGAGCACGAACTCTTGTTACGAATGCGGGGAGGTGCCCTATTCTTGGCTTTTCTCCGAGGTAGCAGTGGTCGTCACAAAATGCTTTGGGCAAGTACCGCCAGATCTCCCTGATTTCATTCGTCTTTCACACTCCGCTCCCCTTGTGGGACATGGAATGAGTCAGTCCTCCTTTCGAGTTCGGCTGACCAACTCAACCGTCTGCTCCACCCAGTTCGGAGTGAGGGATACAAACGAGGCTCCTGCTTTACGAAGCGAAATGTGGGCACCTTCGTACATAGATACCGAGTGGTGTACTTCTGGTATCCTCCCCAGCTTACATGGCCCCGGCACCTCTGCTTGTGGTGCTGCACCTCCCCCGATGATGAGACTAAATGTTTCAAGTCTTCTGAAAAAAAGAAACACCTAAGTTCTCGTATTTCTCAAGCAGTAAGGCCTCAGCAGATGCAGAGCTGGGGCCAACACTCTTCAGAATGGGTGCCAACCCCACTAGGGGTTGAAGCGGTCGTCCGACCCTAAACCCTAAACCCTAAACCCAAAACCCTAAACCCTAAACCCTAAACTAAACCCTAAAACGCTTATCACCATCTGCAGCCTCCAAAAAGCAGCAGTTGCGCAGGCTCACGGTCAGATTGTCAAGCGCCGCTGGGGTCAACTCAGCTGCGAGGTGGACTCCGGGGGTTTAGGGTTTATGGTTTCGGGTTTCGGGTTTAGGGTTTACGATTTAGGGTTTACGGTTTAGGGCTTAGGGTTTAGGGTTTAGGGTTTAGGGCTCAGGGCTTAGGGTTTAGGGTTTAGGTTGTTTTATGTTCAGTATTGTTTATTCTTGTTTAAACCTGAATGGGATACTAGACGATTATTCTTTATTATGTTAATAAGGGAAGTCTAGGATTGGGGCTCAATGTTGAGGGGCCTAGTACAGTAGGGTTCAGATTCATGTTCGTACCCTTGCTGCGCAGTTTGGATCTTGGTTCTGGGGTGCACAGTTCGCCGCAGGGTGAGCCCTACTAAAAGATGATTGAGGACAGGACTCAGTTTAGGGTTTGCGAGGGCGTAGGGCCTGCTTAGGGTTTAGGGCTTAGGGTGTAGGATCTAACCCCCCCCCCACCACCTCCTTTCGCCCCCTGCCCTTTGCTGTTAATCTATACCCAGATGTTCAGAACCCATCCTCCCGCCCCCCGCGTACCTGAAGGAGATGCTACACCGGAAGTCCTTTGCCAGCCACCCGGATGGGGCTCAGGGCCCGGGGTTTGAGGACATATGAATTGGCAGAGAGATGTAGTGTTCAGGAAGGGTACAGGGTTTGGGGTTCAGGTTTGGGGTTTGAGGTTTCGGGTTTAGGGCATCTCACCAAAATGCTGACTTTATCGGCTGTAGGTATATTCGTACACCCTAAACCCCAAACCCCAAACCCCAAACCCCAAACCCCAAACCCCAAACCCCAAACCCTTGACCCTAGACCCTGGACCCTAGACCCTAAACCCTAAACCCTAGACCCTAGACCCTACTCCCTAGTCCCTAGACCCTAGACCCTCGACCCTAAACCCTAAGCCCTAAGCCCTAAACCCTAAACCCTAAACCCTACTCCAAGCCCACCCACACCGAGGCCTTCCGCATCGACTTGAAGAGTGGCCGAGATTTCCGGCAGCCCAGCGCCCGGCTTCTCTTTGGGGCTTTTTGTTGTGTTCAGGGTTAGGGTTTTAGGGTTTAGGGTTTTAGGGTTTTAGGGTTCAGGGTTTAGGGTTTGGGGTTTAGGGTTCAGGGTTTAGGGTTTAGGGTTTAGGGTTTAGGGTTTAGGGTTTAGGGTTTAGGGTTTAGGGTTTAGGGTTTAGGGTTTGGGGTTTGGGGTTTAGGGCTTAGGCGGTGGGGGGCAGACAGAGTCTTTTGGCGTTGCAATGCAAGTGTCTGAGTCTATAAGCGCCCTAAACCCTAAACCCTAAACCCTAAACCCTAAACCCTAAACCCTAAACCCTAAACCCTAAACCCTAAACCCTAAACCCTAAACCCTAAACCCTAAACCCTAAACCCTAAACCCAAACCCTAAACCCTAAACCCCTAACTCCATGGATAAGGCACTCATGCTGAAGAATGTTCAAGGCTGGGGTGGATGTCAGGTTGTCTGGTTTTCGGGTTTCGGGTTGCGGGGCTTACGGTCTGGACCCAGCCCTCAACTCCTTAGGATTGAGGGTTTGGGGTTTAGGGCTAGGGTTTAGGGTTTAGGGTTTAGGGTTTAGGGTTTAGGGTTTAGGGTTTAGGGTTTAGGGTTTAGGGTTTAGGGTTTAGGGTTTAGGGTTTAGGGTTTAGGGTTTAGGGTTTACGGCTCATGGTCTCGAAGTCTGTCGATTGCAGCCAGCTGAGATCGGTGGAAGTGCACCAAAGCGTGCGGAACCGATTCTGGCACAGCTGGCCTGGTTTGATGGGCATTTTTTCCCGGGGGGGGGGGGGAGTGTAGGGTTTAGGGTTTAGGGTTTAGGGTTTAGGGTTTATGTAGGGTTTCGGGTTTGAGGATTCAGGTGTTTAAGGCTCGACGGCTTAGGGGTTCTCTTTGGGCTCTCGTGCAATTTGGTGTTGTGGTTTCTTACTGCCCCAAAATGCTCAGCCCCAAACCCAAAACCCAACACCCAAAACCCCAAACCCTAGAACCCTAGAACCCTAGAACCCTAGAACCCTAGAACCCTAGAACCCTAGAACCCTAGAACCCTAGAACCCTAAACCGTAAACCGTAAACCGTAAACCGAAAGCCTTAACCCTAAGCCCTAAACCCTGAACCCTAAGAGGCGTCTGGCCACAGTCTGCTGATCAATCTTGGCTTGGACCCCGCAGCCCCGAAAGCCAAAGAAATGCCAGGTACTTCACGTTCGCTGCGTGCGACGTCGACATAGTCGGCGGCCTAACGGGTGATCGTGCAAGGTTTTAGGGTTTAGGGCTTGGAGTTCAGGGTTCAGGGTCCATACAATCAAGGATTTAGGGCTCGGAGGTGTTTTGCTCAGCAATTAGGAATTAGCGCATGGGTTACCAAACTTAGCCAACAGCCCAGTTTGGATTTCAGGAGTTCCGGTTGAAGGTTCAGGGTCCGGGCTTGACGGCCTAGGGAGTTAGTGTTTGGGTTTTCGCCCTTGAGGAGCGGATCAGGCATCTCATCCCCAACTCCCTAGGAACCCTAGTGAGTTGAGGGGCCTCACCCTAAATCAAGCCCTAAACCCGCCGCACCCTGAGCCCTTAGCCAGCCCTAAGTCCTAAAGCCTAGCAAGTTGAGTTCTGAGGTCTGTCAGGAAACCCTAAACCCTAAACCCTAAACCCTAAACCCTAAACCCTAAACCCTAAACCCTAAACCCTAAACCCTAAACCCTAAACCCTAAACCCTAAACCCTAAACCCTAAACCCTAAACCCTAAACCCAAATCCCCAAACGGTTTAGGCTTTAGGGTAAACCCCGCAAGCTCAGGAGATCACTCCCTCTTACGAGATCCACGCCGTCAACTTCCTGCAGGCAGCGAAGTGAAAGCACCCTCGAACCTAAGATCATCTGTACCGTTAGGGTTTGGGCTTTAGATTTAGGATTTAGGGTTTAGGGTTTAGGGTTCAGGGTTCAGGGTTTAGGGTTTAGGGTTTAGGGTTGACTCCAGGCCACATCCCTAAAAGTGGACAAGGCAATACACGAAAAGATGTCTAAAAGAATGATACAAATAATAGAGCTTCAGAAACTAGAAACCCCCCCAAAAGAAAAATATATTATTGATCAGACTTCATATGTTTTAGTGAATTCTCTGAATAAATCTCTACACCAAGTACGAACACTATAAATTCACCGAAATAAGGATAACAAAACATAGTTAGTTCTATGAGAAGTGAATTCCAGTCCAACAACAAATAGTAAATCCTGTAAAGATAAAAACTAGTTATAACAAGGGCAAAGAATATAAACCAAGAACTATTAATGAGACAACAAAATGAATCTGACGTAACTTCCACATGTTTAGATTTCCAAATTACCAAATAACCCGTACGGGCTAGTACTTTAGTATACTTCTAATGGTTTTACTACTAGGCCGTACAGATAGAACAATAAGGCCTAAGACCCTTCAGGTAATTCACTGAATGCCCCATTGTATTCCCTTTTGTACGTCCTAAAGAACATCCATCCCAACCTCACAGAATTTAGTTGGGGCTCCAAGAACTCTCATAGTTTGGTCTCAGGAGAATATACGGGTTTGGACCCTTGAATCTAGTGCACTAGCTGGGTTATTTCGCTTGTTCTATTGAGTTCATTCGGGGTTTAAGGCTGAGTGTCGCTCTCTCCCCTAAACCCTAAACCGTAAACCCTAAACCCTGAACCCTGAACCCTAAACCCATGCAGGGCTTCCAGAGCGAGTTCGGCATGGACCAGCGGGGAACACTGCCGCTGCAGGTGCGGGATTTTGGGGTCTGGGGGGGATTAGGGTTTAGGCTTTCGGGTTCAGGGTTTAGGGGCTTAGGGTGGAAGATAGGGGTCAGAATAATTACTGATGGTATTCCCTTATGGTCCGTATCTAAGTATTCTGTAATAGCCCCTAAAAACCTACCTAAACCAAACCCTAGGGGGGATCCCTTCGAGGTTCAGGGCTGGCCTCTGTCTTCTCCTTCCCTCCCTCGGGGGTTTAGGGTTTAGGGTTTCGGGTTTAGGGAACAGGGAAGCCCGAACCCCGTAACCCGGAAGTTTTTCCAAGAAGTTCGGTGGCTTTCGGAAGATTGCCAGCTCTTGATCAGACTCTGCTGTGGGGGCTGAAACCCTCAACCCCAAACCCCATGCACCAACAGCCCCTTGCTGACAGGCAGCTGCGGCAGCGTCCTTCTTATGCCTGGGGCCGCAGTCAGAGGATTGAGCCAATGATTGAGCTTCGGGCTTGGGTGGTTTTCCCCAAAACCCCAAACCCCTTAATCCTAAACCCTAAGCCCTTAAACCCTAAACCCACACCAGAGCCTTGGAGGTGTTTGGCCTTTCTTGTATTAGCATCCTTCCTCACCCCCCCCCCCCCCAAAAAAAAAAAAACAGAGGAGAAGTAAATAACGACAAAAAAGCCTAAGCCCTAAACCGTAAACCCTAAACCTAAACCCTAAACCCTAAACCCTAACCCTAGACCCTAGACCCTAGACCCTGAACCCTGAACCCTAAACCCTAAACCCTAAACCCTAAACCCTAAACCCTAAACCCTAAACCCTAAACCCTAAACCCTAAACCCTAAGCAGTAAACCCTAAACCCGAAACCCGAAACCCTAAACCCTAAACCCTACACCCTACACCCTACACCCAACCTGTCTGAAGCCGCCGGCTGACACCTAGGACCTAAGGACCCTGAGCCTGACGGTTTCGAGGACCTAAGGACCCTGAACCCTGAACCCTGAACCCTAAACCCTAAACCCTAAACCCTAAACCCTAAACCCTAAACCCTAAACCCTAAACCCTAAACCCTAAACCCTAAACCCTAAACCCTACACCCTAAACCCTAAACCCTAAACCCTAAACCCTAAACCCTAAACCCCCCCCCCTTCCCCAGGCCTCGGCATCCTCCTGCGCTTCTCCGGCCGCGTCGCTACCGGCTCGGAGGCCTCCGCTGCACTGAAGCTCTCTTTTTTGTAGGTTTAGGGTTTAGGGTTTAGGGTTTAGGGTTTAGGGTTTAGGGTTTAGGGTTTAGGGTTTAGTGTTTAGGGGTTAGGGTTCAGGGTTCAGGGTCACCCCAGGGATCCCCAAACCCTAAAGCCTAAATGCTAAACCCTAAACCCCAGGGGGTGATCCCCACACTTTTTTCGGGTGCAACAAGATAGAAGCCGAAAAAGCAAACACAAACAATGCCATAAACGCTGCCGTACTTTCAAGCCACGCACCTTGCACTTGGAGTTGCAAAGCTTGTTGACGGAGCACGGTTGCAAGGAAGTGCTTGCTCATTAGTCATCAGTCAAAACCCTGCCGCCTAAACCATTGGTCAAAACCCTGCCCCTAAACCCCAAACCAAAAACCCTAAACTCCTAAACTCCTAAACTCCTAAACTCCTAAACTCCTAAACTCCTAAACTCCTAAACTTCCAAGCCCTTCGCCAAATGTTCACCGCAACACTGGCTTTTTTGTCGCAGCGAGGCACTGCGCTCCCGCCCTCTTCTGAGGCCGCTCTCTGGAGACTCGAGTTGATCATACGAGGGACATTCAGGGTTCAGAGTTTAGGGTTTAGGGTAGTAGTAAGAATTGTAGTACGAGTATCAATGCTAGTAATGCTCATAGCAACAAAAGCAGCACAAATAATGAGTCTAGTCACAAAACCATAATTTACTAGCAGGACTATTATCGCAATGGTAGAGGCAAGAGGAATGGCACCGGTGACAGTGTTATACAAACTTCCACCTCTTCTGCTCTGATTTTGCTTTCGCCGCAGTGGCCGTGACGGAGTAGGGTTGCGGCGGGGACTCTAGACCCTGAGATTCTAGGACCCAGAGCAGGCCTCTATTCCCTTTTGTGAGGGTTTAGGTTCCCTTCGTGGCCCCCTTCAAAACAACAAGGGCACCCTCGCGCATACCTAGGCTACTGTTGAGCCTGGCATTCTCTGAAGATCTAGGTTTTCTGGGTTTAGGGTTGAGGGTTTAGGGTTCGTGCTTTGAAGGGTTTGAGAGTTTGAGGTGTTCTTGGGGGGGCATGCAAGGCCTGTTCAGCCCGGAGTCCTCACCTGGCACTCAAGATACCTAAAGCTTCCTCACTTATTCAAGCCGTACACCCCAAACCCTAAGCCCTAAACCCTAAACCCTAAACCCTAAACCTTAAACCCTAAACCCTAAACCCCAAATGATCTCGGCCAGGATTCTTCTCGTCTCAGCATTCCTGTCTGCAGCAGGACGGCGCCCTGAAGTTCAGGGCTTGGCGGGCCTTTACTTGCTGGCTCTTGGTAGATTTTCGGGTTTAGGGTTTAGGGTTTAGGGTTTAGGGTTTAGGGTTTCTGACCGGCTCTTCGTAGCCAGGACCCGGAGGAGGCCCTCAGTTCCTTTTTTAGGGTTGGGGTTGCCTTGTGCTTATATTCCCCTTCGTACCAGAGCGGGTACCCTTTTTAGTCCCAGGTTACTCCTGGGTCTAGGTAGGGAATGGGGAACTGGGGTCCCCAAAAGAGTTTTTGAAAGTTTGAGGATAGGGTTTAGGGTTTAGGGTTTAGGGTTTAGGGTTTAGGGTTTAGGGTTTAGGGTTTAGGGTTTAGGGTTTAGGGTTTAGGGTTTAGGGTTTAGGGTTTAGGGTTTAGGGTTTAGGGTTTAGGGTTTAGGGTTTAGGGTTTAGGGTTTAGGGTCCTTCAACGAGGTTTCTCTAGTGGAGGATAGAAGGTGCCTCGTTCCTAGGAACTGCAACTCGGAGGCCGGCCGAGGCCTCTGCGACCCTGGCCCTTTTCGGCGCATCTAGGATTTGGGGTTTAGGGTTTAGGGTTTGGGGTTTAGGGTTTAGGGTTTGGGGTTTGGGGTTTAGGGTTTGGGGTTTAGGGTTTAGGGTTTAGGGATGAGGGGAACATTTTCTGCCATGGCAATCTGTGCAGAATAAAAGTGGAAACGGCAATTTTTTCCGAATCCTGGGGATACCCTCCCCACGGATAGGATTCGGGGCTTCATCTTAAGACGCCTCAAGCCTAGAAGGCCCTGGAGGCCCCCGAGGCTTCCATAGGCAGGGGCCATTTTTGCCCGTCTGGGTTTTAGAGCCGGATAGGCCAGCAAATTGAGGGAACAACAAAACAACAAGTCCCTTTGTTAGGTGGGTTGGGGGCTGTGAACCCTACACCTCAAACGAGAGTAGTTCAGGTGGGGGGTGGGGCTACGAGCGCGCGACAGGGCGCGCGCGCACCCCTGAATCTGAAGCAAAGGTGCGCTCCCGCCCTCCCGCCCGCGTGCACCGATGTCCACCCCGAAGCCCTAAGCCCTAAACTCTAGAACCCTGCGACCAACAAAATTCTGGGGGTGGCAATCCCTAGACGCTTAACCCTCAACCCGAAACCCTGAACCCTGAATCCCAGACCCTAAGCCCTAAACCCGAAACCCCAAACCCTAAACCCTAAACCCCTCAACCCTAAAACCCTAAACCCTAAGCCCTAAACCCGAAACCCCTTAACCCTAAACCCTAAACCCCAAACCCGAAACCCTAAACCCTAAACCCCAAGTTTTTGACTCGGCCAGCTGCGTCCTGCCTCTCCTTGCACTGGGCCGTCTTCGCTTCCGACGGCTGGGGCGTGAGGTGGCTGGAGGCAAGGGGTTACCTTAGGGTTTAGCGGTTCGGGTTTAGGGTTTAGGGTTTAGGGTTTAGGGTTTAGGGTTTAGGGTTTAGGGTTTAGGGTTTAGGGTTTAGGGTTTAGGGTTTAGGGTTTAGGGTTTAGGGTTTAGGGTTTAGGGTTTAGGGTTTAGGGTTTAGGGTTTAGGGTTTAGGGTTCAGCATCTCAAGTCCAAGCATTCACTAGTCAAGCAATTACTCCAGGAAAATACCCACCCGCCCAAAGACTCCCACAACATTAAGAAAATATTTTACTTATAGAACGACCTTGCCCATGCCCAATAAAACGGCGACCTTGCCCAGTAAAACGGCGACCTTGCCCAACAAAACGGCGACCTTGCCCAGTAAAACGGCGACCTTGCCCAGTAAAACGGCGACCTTGCCCAGTAAAACGGCGACCTTCCGCCCCTGCCCAGTAAAAATGCGACCTTGGACCCCGAAGGTCGCCGTTTTACTGGGCAAGGTCGCCGTTTTATTGGGCAAGGTCGATTTTTTGACCAAAATCGACCTTGCCCAGTAAAACGGCGACCTTGCCCAGTAAAACGGCGACCTTGCCCAGCAAAACAGCGACCTTGCCCAGTAAAACGGCGACCTTGCCCAGTAAAACGGCGACCTTGCCCAGTAAAAAGCGACCTTGCCCAGTAAAACAGCGACCTTGCCCAGTAAAACGGCGACCTTGCCCAGTAAAACGGCGACCTTGCCCAGTAAAACGGCGACCTTCGGACACCCCCCCCTGCCCAGTAAAAATGCTACCTTCGGCCCCGGAAGGTCGCCGTTTTACTGGGCAAGGTCGCCGTTTTACTGGGCAAGGTCGATTTTGGTCAAAAAATCGACCTTGCCCAGTAAAACGGCGACCTTGCCCAGTAAAACGGCGACCTTCGGGGTCCAAGGTCGCATTTTTACTGGGCAGGGGCGGAAGGTCGCCGTTTTACTGGGCAAGGTCGCCGTTTTACTGGGCAAGGTCGCCGTTTTACTGGGCAAGGTCGATTTTTTTGACCGAACTGACCTTGCCCAGTAAAACGGCGACCTTGCCCAGTAACTCCTTAACATTTAAATTACATATGAAAGAGAGGTTTAGGGTTTAGAGTTTAGGGTTTCGGGTTTAGGGGGTGGGGGTGGGGGGGCAGGGGTGTGGGTGGGGGGCTAGTTTGGGGTTTGCGGGGTGTTGGGGGCTTCAGGGCCTTCCTGGGGCTTTAGGGGCTCTCGAGGCCTCAGGGGCTCTATGGGTTTGGGCGTTAGGATCTTTGGGGTTCGGGTTTCTAGATGATGATGATGATGATGGTGATGATGATGATGGTGGTGGTGGTGGTGGTAGTGATGATGCCGGAGAAGAACAGCGCAGTCCAAGGGTTCCAGCCAATTCATCACCACCTGTGGTTACCAGTATTGGTGGAAGCAGCAAGCGTATCCCGACGATCTGATGCCTGTAGCATAGAGGTTGACTTTTGGGCCGTAGGTATTGTATATAGTGGACGCCCTAAACAATAGACCCCAAATCCTGTTTCAAAAGGGATGAGGCTCTCCTGCAAACCCTATTAGCTTTACAGGCAGTCCCTAAAGGTCATGTTTTTTCATAGGGATTTAAACCCTAAAACCTAAACCCTCAACCCGGAACCCTGAACCCTAAACCCTAAGCCCTGAACCCTAAACCCGAAACCCTAAAGCCTACTCTGTCGCAAGGTGGCTGGGACAGGCTTCGTGGTGATCGCCAAGGCCATAGGGTTCATGAGATCCCGAAGTTGCCCTAGACCCGAAACCCTAAACCCTAAACCCTAAACCCTATACCCCAAACCTTAAGCCTCACTGGAATCAGTCAGGCTTAAGGTTTAGGGTTTAGGGTTTGGGGTCTAGGTTGCGGGCGATTCCAGTGAAAAACAAAACCTTAAGCCTGAACCCTAAACCCTAAACCCTAAACCCTAAACCCTAAACCCTAAACCCTAAACCCTAAACCCTAAACCCTAAACCCTAAACCCTAAACCCTAAACCCTAAAAGACCCGCAAGCCCCTGCCCGACTGCCGCAAGGCCTTGCTGTCTCTCCTGCAACTGTTGCTTGCCAAAGGCGGGGGGTACATCACAGGGCTCAGGGCTTTGGATCTGTTTGCTTTTGGTCTTCTTCTTCTTTGACCCCTAAACCCGAAACCCAAAAACCCTAAACCGTAAACCCTAAACCCGAAGCCCGGAATCCTCTAGAACCCGGAAAGCCGTGTTGAAGATGTTCGTTTCTTTGGGGGGGTCTTTTTTAGGATTCCAAGGTCCAAGGCTCCCCCCCCCCCTCTCGTCTCGAGAACATACCATGACGGGTAGTGTTTGGAGCATGGTTTTCACACCTTTCAAGGGAGACATACTCGGACCCCTAAGCAGACAACCCTAAAAGGTTCCCTTAACATACTCCTTCTACTCCCTTGAAGGATCTTTAGGAACCCATCAGTGTTTAGTGCACCCCGACCCGTAGCCCTTCTCGCACGCTGACTTTTTCAGCGCTGGTGGTGGGGGCCACGCGCAACCTCAAAAACCCTGAGCCCTAAGAAGCAAAATGCCCTTAACACAAGAGAATGTAATGAATACAAGGGGTCCGTGCTATTGCTATAGTACTGCTAGAGTCGGTAGCCCTCCAAGGGAAATGCAACATGCTTCATCTCAAAAGCCACAGGGTAAACACCCCCCAAGCGCCTGAAGCCCTCCAAGCCCGCATTGCCGGGGGCAGCACGAGGTTGGGCGTTGTTTTATTCGCCGCAGCAGCTGTTGCAGAGGCACTGTGAGTTGCTTCTGGACGCTAAGGGCCGGTACAGGCCTTAGGGGTTGAGGGCTTGAAGGGTTTTAGGGTTCGAGGGTTTTAGGGCTTCAGGGTTTGGGGTTCAGGGTTTAGGGTCTAGGGGCTTAGGGTTCGGGGTGTAGGGGTTTAGAGTTTAGGGTGAAAACCCTAAGGCCATAAACCGTGGACCCTCGAGGAAGCCTTATGGTGCCTCTTTAATCACTTTTTTCTGAAAGGTTTAGCGTCCTGCCGAACCTTCTCTGGCCCCGAAAGTTCCTAAACCCTAACTAAAACCCTAAACCCTGAATGTTTAGGGTTTAGGGTTTAGGACTTAGGGTTTAGGGTTGCTGGACCCTAAAACTCCCCTACAAAGGCCCCAAAGCCTTCCTCCTCCGCGAGGCAGCTCATGGTCTGTCTGCTGGGCCTCATCATCGCCATCTCCGTCGGCTGCGCGCCTCGGCCCGGAGCATGGAATCCTCCAAGCCCTACACCCTACACCCTACACCCTACACCCTAAACCCTAAGCCCTAAGCCCTAAGCCCTAAGCCCTAAGCCCTAAGCCCTAAGCCCTAAACCCTAAACTGCCGAGAGCGCCGCTGTCCATTTACATGGGCGCTCGAGGCTTCGACCGAGGTCCCCGACCGAGCGTCTCCAGAGAACCGTGAGGGAGGGTAAAGCCTCTCGGTAGTGCCTGGCTACGCCTCATACAGTAGGCGTCAGCCCAAATATAATTAGACCCCAAACCCCCAGCCGTTCCCCCCCCCCCCTCCGGGGCCAGTCCATGGAAAACCCCAAACCCTAAACCCTAAACCCTAAGCTGCAAACCCTGTAGCCTAATCCTTTAATCTACGCCTCACTCGCTGCAAGATCGGGTTTTCGGATGTCAGCCTTGAGCGTTTGGTTCATCCTTAACACGGCTAAGAAGGGTTCGAGGGGTTGAGGGTTTAGGGTTTAAGGTTTAGAGTTTAGGGAATGGTGAACCTTCAGCTATGCCCCAAACCCTAGTGATGCCTGAACTCTACACTCTAAATCCTAAGCCCGAAGCCCCAAGCCCAAAACCTTAAAGCCAAGCCTCAGCAAGGAGATCCACGCCGCTTTCTTCCATGACTGGAGCGCCCAGATCTATGTGTACGAGGCGGCGGCAGCCACGAGAATCAGGGAGCCCAGCTTGAGCACCGTACACCCTAGACCCAAAAACCCTACAGCCCCTGCAGCTCTGCCCAAACAGCTTCCCACCCCCCCCCCCCCCCCCCGCAAAAGCAAGACAAAAAGTTTCGAGGTACCACGCGTGTCCAACCCAGCCCCGAGGTCAGAGGGTTTGCAGTGTAGGGTTTGGGGTTTAGGTAACCAAGACGAACCAAGCACGTCGTGTTTGGGGTTCAGGGGGTTCTGGGCGCTAGGGTTTGCGGCTAAGGGCCGTAAGGGCGGAGAGTGTACGTTTCGGTGCAGGTTTTGGGCTGAGATAATGTGAGAGTTGGGAAGGAGCCTTGGTTGAAGTGAAGTGTAGCGCTTAAAGTGCTACTTTACTGTAAACTTCGGAATCCGGATTGAGAATATCAGGGTTTAGGGTGCTGCAGGGAAGGGCAAGAAGTGGAAGTGCATGTGCACAGTTCAGGGCGTGAGTCGGAGACCATTCAACCGCTCGACGCCCTCAACCCCAAACCCTCAACCCTCAACCCTAAACCCTAAACCCTAAACGCTAAACCCTGAACCCTAAACCCTAAACCCTCCTGCGCCCGAAAGCCGAAACCGACCTTGCGCCAGAGCTGGCCGGGGGCGACGGTCCTGGCCATGAACACGCTGCTCTTCCTGGAGGCTCTTCAGGGTTGGGGGGGGTTGGGGTTTGGGGTTTGGGGTTTAGGGTTTAGGGTTTAGGGTTTAGGGGTTTAGGGGTTTAGGGGTTTAGGGGTTTAGGGGTTTAGGGGTTTAGGGGTTTAGGGGTTTAGGGGTTTAGGGGTTTAGGGGTTTAGGGGTTTAGGGGTTTAGGTTTAGGGGTTTAGGGGTTTAGGGGTTTAGGGGTTTAGGGGTTTAGGGGTTTAGGGGTTTAGGGGTTTAGGGGTTTAGGGGTTTAGGGTTTAGGGTTGGGGTTTGTAGGGATGTTGCTTGAGGCTGTCGGGATAAGGCAGAGGGCTTCGGGGCAGTGCGGGGTTGTATGAGGTTCAGGCGTGGTCTCTCCAACAGAGCCCCTACATTCCTACATGGTAAGAAGCAGCAAGCTCTGAAGCTTGGGCCAAGTCAACAATCCCATGCCCCAACACTGTTTTGCCTCCGTATACCCAAGCCGAAGGGTTTAGGGATCCAAGGGTTTGGGTTTTAGGAGTGTCACCCTAAACTCTAAACCCCCAACCCTGACGTTTCTAAGCTCAAAGCCCTGAAGCAGGTAGTCCCGAAGCCCCAGGCCCTGAATTCTTGAGCCTACGCGCCCGGGTTCATCTAATTCATAAACCGGGGGGAGGGGGGGTGGGGTTGAGCGGTTGGGGTTAGAGGATGAGGGGTCAGGACTTGGGGCTCCACACGGGCCAAGAGTCCTCCTCACAGCTCAAGGTGCCAACAAGAGAGGCCAACAACTTTGATTCGGGTCCACATCATGGTTTAGTCCGTAAGCCCGAAGCACTTACAACCCTAACCTCGTAAACCCCTAAACCCCTTAAAAAACCCCTAAACCGCCCCTAAACCCCTAAACCCCTAAACCCCTAAACCTCCCCTAAACCCCTAAACCCTAGCAAGAGCAGCCTGTGCCCTGCCAGGCGTGGCGCTCCATGCGCGAAACCATGCAGGTTGAGGCTGCGGCCGCAGACTTCAAAGGGGCCCAGGGTCATAGCGTACCCTAAACCCTAAACTAAACCCTAAACTAAACCCTAAACCGTAAACCCTAAACCTTAAACCCTTTTCACTCTAAACCCTTTCAACCCTTTGCAACCCTAAACCTCTCAACCCTTTCAACCCTAAACCCTTTCAACCCTAAACCTTAAAACCTGAACCCTCCTTAACTCTACACCCTTTGGCTCTGAGCTGGAAGGCTGGTGGACCCTGAAGCCGCGGAGTCGTCTTGCGTCCTACTATTCGCCTAAGAAACCCCCAAAGATTTGGGTTTTGGGTTTAGGGTCTACTTCGGTTTTAGGGTTTGGAGGGTACGCTGGCCCCGTAAAATAAAGACTAATACTCCCTACAGGACCCTTATAAGGAACGAATAGATGTATTCCATTTATCGTTATTTGGTTTTTGTTGGGGGTTCTGAAGCAAAGATTAGTGTCTTGTTTGACATTTCGTGTTTCTAGGGGTTTAGGGTTTCGGGTATAGGGTTTAGAGCTGAGGGTTTGGGGAGACCTTGGGCGGGGACCTACATACAAATCCTTGACCCCTAACCCCTAACCCCTAACCCCTACACCCTAAACCCGAAACCCGAAACCCCAAGCCCCAGCTAGCTCATACGTTGAGCCGGTACAGGCGCCAACCTTCAGGACCTTTAGCGGGACCTCGGTTCTGCCGAAAACTGTGAAAGCGCATGGCACTTTGTCTTTGGATCAGAGATACTGAGACGAGTCCTACAATGCGTCACGTGGTCACAACCCTACACCCCAAACCCTAAACCCTAAACCATAAACCCCAAACCCCCAACCCTAAAGCCCTAAACCCTAAACTGTGCAGCTAGACTTACCCCACCCCCCCCCCCCCCCACCCACATTCGTTGGCTTAGCCGAATGAATTACCAGTTAGCCGAGCTTCTCCACGTAGACAAACGCCCTTCAACGCCTCAGTGCCCTAACCCTAAACCCTAAACCCTAAACCCTAAACCCTAAGCCCTAAGCCCTAAGCCCTAAGCCCTAAGCCCTAAGCCCTAAGCCCGAAGCCCGAAGCCCTAAGCCCTAAGCCGTAAGCCCAAAGCCCAAAGCCCTGAGCCCTAAGCCCTAAGCCCTAAGCCCCAAAGCCCAAAGCCCAAAGCCCAAAGCCCAAAGCCCAAAGCCCTAAGCCCAAAGCCCTAAGCCCTAAGCCCTAAGCCCTAAGCCCTAAGCCCTAAGCCCTAAGCCCTAAGCCCTAAGCCCTAAGCCCTAAGCCAGCCCTAAGCCCTAAGCTCCCACGATGGTGTCAACTGTGATCCTGCCAGGCCTCAGTAGAAGTGCGCAACTTCTACGCCTGCCCTGCTTGCTTTGGGGGGGCTGGGGGCTGGCGGACTTTGTTGAGGGTTTAGGGTTTAGGGAGTCAGCGCTGAGGGGATAGGGTTTAGGGTTTGGGGAATCAGGGTTCAGGGTTTAGGGTTTAGGGTCTAGGGTTCAGGGTTTCGGGTTGAGAGCCATAGGGTGCGTGGAGCACATCTGTTCCCGTGTGGGCCTGGTCAGTATCCCCCCCCATAATAATTCTTCGAGCCATATGGTCAGAAGTACTGCAGTTTCGTGAACTCGTTATTTAATGGCTACCGCCAGTGCCGCCGACCCCAAATTTTCCAAGGTCTAAACCCTCCTGAGCTCCAATTCCTAAACCTCGAGACCCGCTAAACCCTAAACCCAGCAAACCCTAAACCCTAGACCCCAAACCCTAAATCCATCAGGGTCTAGGTTGTAGCCTTCGTTGCATCTGGGCCTGGATTTCTGCTTACGTACCTATGGGTTTGCCGCTTCATTCTTTGTACAGACCAAGAAATTTGCCACTTCAATCCTTGGACAGAGCCCTCTGATGCGGTATGCAACTTTGATCTCGGAGCCCCAAACTTGGAGCATTTTCTGAAGAAGACATTGAGAACAAGAGCCGTAAGTGTTTTTTTATTTGCAAACAAAAGGTTTGACCCCCCGTACATACGTGATGTTCCACATCGTGCCGCAAACGTTTCAGCCACATGTTTCGTTTTCCTTACTAAGGCCAAACCTTCACCCTCACACGCAAAAGAACAACCAGGGCGGAGCAAGCGGAGCGGGCGGAGCGGGCGGAGGGGGCGGGCATGCACTGGAGCCCTTTAAAGTCAGTCATCTGATTGAGTCTAGAGAGGCAAAGGGCCAGAGGCACAGGGCCAGGGGACCATCAAGGGCATGGAGCCATTGGGGGCCATGGCCAGCTGGCCAGGGGGGGGGTTGGGGGGGGTGATGGTGAGGGAGCCATGGGGAGGGTGGGCGGAGCGGGCTGGAAGGGCGGAGCCGGGAGCCCGTCAGCTCAAAACCAGGTGGCCATGAGGGCCGGGGGGGGGGGGGGTTGGGGGGTGGGGGGGGTGGGGGGGGGAGGGTGGGGGGGTCGAAACTCCCCAACCCACCCCCCCACCTCACACCCACCCCCCACCCCCACCCCAACTCCCCCCCCCCCGTGGCTCAGGGGCCCCTCTAGCCGTTTCAGTGACTGACTTTAAAAGGGCTCCGCCCTCCCGCCCGCTCCGCCCATCGCCCCCTCACTTCCCTCACCATCTCCGTCCCCCCCCAACCCCCTGGCCAGCTTCCCACATTCCATCATCCTCCCCCTAACCCCTTTCCCTTCCCTCCATCCTCCTCCCTACCCCCCCCATCTCCCCCCCTCACTCGAGTACCCCAACCCACCACCAACCCCTTCCCCGCCCCTAACCCTCCCACCACCAACCCTGCCCCTCCTCCCACTACCCTTCCCAACCATTCCACTCCATCCTCCTCCCCTACCCCTTCCCCACCCCGCCCACTTACCTCATCTCCTCCACCTACCCCCCTCCCCCCCACTCCCACCACCAACCCCTTCCCCTGCCCCCCGCTCCCCACCACCCTTCCCCTTCCCAACTGGGAGTGGGCGGGAGGGGGGTAGGTGGAGGAGATGAGGTAAGTGGCTGGAGAAGGGTGGATTGGGGGTGGGGAAGGGGTAGGGGAGGAGGATGGAGGGTGGTGGGAGGGTTCGGGGCGGGGAAGGGGTTGGTGGTGGGTGGATTGGGGGTGCGGTAAGAGGGGGGGCAGGGATGGGGAAGGGGTAGGGGAGGGGGATGGAGTGGAATGGTTGGGAAGGGGAAGAGTAGGGGGAGGGGGGGCAGGGGAAGGGGTTGGTGGTGGGAGGTTAGGGGCAGAAGGCAAGGCCAAGTGGAGAGGTGGAGTGGAATGGTTGGGAAGGGGAAGGGGGAAGAGGTTGCGGTGAGGGCAGGGAGGGTCTTCACTGACGCCGCCCCGCTGTTGCTGGGGTCGGCGGATATGGTGTTATTTGGTGGATTTGAGAAGCCTTAGACCTTAAACCCTCGGACCCTTAAACCCTCCAAGAGGATCTAAAGATTGCCAGTTTGACCGTCATCAGGTGCAGGGTTACGGCCCGGTCAGCACTCCCATTTTTTAGTCTTCTAGCCGTACGGGCAGTTGCACTACTTAGTTCACTACTTGTTTGGGGTGCCCTACGTGTTCCAAGGGACCGTGCTCTAAGAGGGCCCCAAAAAAAGGGACCACCGTTTAGAGAAGCTGGTTACACGGGCAATATTGGCGTTCCTATTTATGGCCCAGTCCTGGAGCACCCTTTCTCGGTAGCCCAGTGGTGCGGTTTTCGCTATTTTCGGTTCAAGGTTCTCCAAAACAGGGCAGCCTTTTTTTAATATGGTGACTGGGCTACCGCTGAAATTAAACGTTGGGATGTTCCCCCTTATACTGACAGTCCTTCATAGGGATTATAGTAACCCCCCCCCCCCCCGCCCCCTATTAGAATCCCGATTAAACACTGCTAGTGTTATGGAGGAACATCCCAACCTAGACAGCGCGACCTGCGAAGACTCGGCCCTCGTCGCCTTTGGTCGGGTGTGGGAGTTTAGGGTTTTAGGGTTGTAGGGTTTATGGTGCAGGGTTTAGGGGTTGTTGCTTGTTCTTAAGTGTTTTAGGGGATTAGGGTTTTTGGGCTTAAGGAGGGTTTAGGGCTTAAGTGCTTTGCTATGGGGGGGGGCCCGTATCCCTAAGCCCCAGGTCTACATCTTCGCCGTTTCCATCCTGTGCGCACAAGGGTTCCGGGGCACTGGTGGGCACAAGGGAGAGTTTCCGGTTGAGGGGTTTCAGGCTTAGGGGTTTTAGTGGTTTAGGGAGTTTGGGTTTTTGGGGTTTAAGGCTTGGGGGCTTGGGGGCTTGGGGGTTTTGGGGTTAAGGGGGTTTAAGTCGGCTCATGGCGAAGTACCCGCCAAACCCAGATCGATCCAAGATTGGCCTGGGAGGCGGCGCGTCCGCGACCAACGCAGCGGGCAATTCAATACCCCGAATAACCCTCAGCCTGATGATGACCCCAAATAACCCTCAGCCCCAAACCCTAAACCCTAAACCGAAACCACGAACCCTGAACCGTGAACCCGAAGATAACCCTAACATCTAAACCCTCTAGTTTGGGCATCCCAAAGCTTGTTGAAACTTTAGGACGATGCTCCTTCTCCCTGGCATTGGGGCGGGGTTTGGGGGTTGGGGTCGGTAGATCCCTCTCAGAACCTCCTTGTGCATTCGGGTTTAGGGTTTAGGGTGTTAGGGGACTCTAGCCCCAAAGAGCAACGTTCAGGTACTTCCTCTCTTTGCCGATTGTGGTCGTGCTGGCCACGCTGCTGGATCCGTGGGCACGCGCCAAGTACGTGGACCGCGTGGAGGCCGCCTTGGGGTGAAGCGCGCCTAAACCCCTAAACCCCTAAACCCCCAAAACCCCCCCTAAAAACCCCTAAAACCCTAAACCCCTAAACCCCTAAAACCCTAAACCCCTAAACCCCTAAACCCCTAAACCCCTAAACCCCCTAAACCCCCTAAACCCCTAAACCCCTAAACCCCTAAACCCCCTAAACCCCCTAAACCCCCTTAACCCTAAACCCTCAACCCTTAACCGGCCCCACACCCAAAAGCCTCCGCACAGGTCTTCTGCCGGCTTCTGGCCACTTGCTTGCTGGGCTTCCTTCTCAGGTCTGGATCACAGAGATGCTCTGCCTTGGGATCATGTTAAGTTGGGGGTTTAGGGTTTAGGGTTTAGGGTTTAGGGTTTAGGGTTTAGGGTTTAGGGTTTAGGGTTTACATATGGCTGAGGGTTGAGTTGAGTGACAAGGGAACTTGCCTTCATAAGGGACAGTCAACTGTTTAAAGCGCAGCTCAGCTTGGTGTTTGGCATTGCAAGGTTCTGATGTTGGGAATCAAGTGATGGGTCTACCAGGAGCTAGTGTAGGACTTATCCTGGGTTTCAAGTTACCCGAAGCATTTCCACCCCCCGTATCTACAATCGCTCAAACACATGAGATGTCAGCAGCGTGATGTCGTCAGGTCTTTGTTCTTGCACAACCTAAACCCTAAAGCCCAAACCCCAAACCCTGAACCCTAACCGTTTGCCTCCCAAGCCGCCAAACCCCAAACCACTCAACCCTAAGCCCCTGAACCCTAACCCGAAACCGGCCCCAAACCCTCCAGCCTCAGCCCCTCTAAATCCCCCCTAAGCCCTAAACAACTCCTAAACCCGACGCTCTATGCCCAAAAAAAGACGAGACCCTCCCAGGCTCCCCAATTCCAGGGTTTGGGTTTAGGGTGTAGGTTTAGAGGTTGTCTGTCTGGGGGTTTTCCGAGGCCGTCCCGCCTGGACCTCCTCATCAACGCGCGCATGGAGGAAGCTGGGCGAAAGCTGGTGGTGGTGGTGGTGGTGGTGGTGGCGGTGGTGGCGGTGGTGGTGGTGGCGGGGGCGAGGCATAGGGCGTTTAGGGCGTCTAGGGTTCTACGGGTTTGGGCGTTTAGGGTTTAGAGGTGAGGGACTAGGGCTCTGGGGCTTCAGGTCGTCTAGGGGGCTTCAAGTCCCCGGGGGCGCTCAGAGTTTCTAGCCTCCTGAAGGGAGACGCCGCCCTCACCTCTCAGCGGTCCCCTAACCCAACATTTCCCAATTAAACCTGAAGACCTAAACCTCTGGACCCTATAGACCCAGTACGATTACGGTCTTTGCATTCTTGTAATTTTGCGATCAAGCCCTATGAACCCTGAACCCAAACCCTAGAAGCCCTAAACCCTATGCTTTTATGCTTTAGGGTTCAGGCTTCAGGGTTTACGGTTTCCCGTAAGCCCTAGAAGCCCTAAACACTATGTTTTAGGGTTTAGGCGTCAGGTTCAGGGTTACGGTTTCAAGCCCTAGGAAAACCGTAAACCCTAAAACCCTAAACCCTAAACCCTAAACCCTAAACCCTAAACCCTAAACCAAAAACCCTAAACCCTAAACCCTAAACCCTAAACCCTAAACCCTAAACCCTAAACCCGTCTCGAGGAGGGCAATGGCATGTTGGGAGAGCCCTGCGAAGAGTTCGTGGAGGTGGGAGCCTGTGCACTCTGTGGTTTAGGGTTTAGGTTTAGGGTTTAGGGTTTAGGTTTAGGGTTTAGGGTTTCGGGTTTAGGGTTTAGGGTTTGCTTATTTGGTTATATCATGGGTTCCCCCTACTACCCTCCTCTTTTCCACCCCCCTCTAGGTTCCCCCCCATAGTTTGAGGCCATTTAGGGATAATTACGCCCAACTAAGGTTATTTAAGGACTTGCCTGGCCACCTATGCCTTGCCAAGTGGGGTTTTCCAAGAAGCAGGGGTACCTGTTTTGGACCATATTTTGGGTACTTAAGGTGCGGTTTCCCCCCCCCCACCCCCCAGCCCCCACGTTAGGGAAATATTTCGCACCCGCGCCTTGAGCCAAACTATTGTCGCCACAGGCCCTAGACGCCCTAAACCCTAGGCCTGAAAAGACCCTAAACCCTGAAACCTCCACAGGGCTTGAACAATGTCCCGATCAAACCCTGCCCCTCTTCTATGCCTCTTTCCATGCTCTCGTGAATTCAAGGTAGTTAGGCCCTAAAACCCTAAAAGGGTTTCGGGTTTAGGGTTTAGGGTTTAGGGTTTAGGGTTTAGGGTTTAGGGTTTAGGCTGTAGGGTTTAACCCCAAACCCCTTGTTTCCCTCTGCTGGAATATGGCCCATGGAAGACCTAAATTCCTAAGAGCGCGAAGCCATCAACTCCCAGCCCTAAGCCCTCGACGGCCCAACCAGAGAGGGTTTGGGGTTCTTAGGTGATTTTAGGGGTTTAGTTGTTTTTTTCTTGTTTTGTTTTTTTTTGGAGTGGGGGGGGGGGAGAGGAGGCTTTGTGAGGGTGATTTAGGGATCTTTAGGCATCTTTGGCTTTTGGACAGGAGGCGCCGAGCGGCCAAATCATTTCGGCCGCAGGCATCGAACTGGAGGGTTGAGGGTTGAAGGGTGGGATGTTCCCCCTTATACTAACAGTCCTTAGTAGGGATTATGGTACGACTACACCCCTATTACGCACTGTCAGTAGAAGGGGGAACAGCCCAAGTTAGGGCGGTTACGGGATTTTGGGGTTTAGGGGATGTATGGTTCAGGGTTTAGGGGTTGATGGGATTGAGTTGAAGGTTTGGGGTTTGGGGGGCTTAGGGTTTCTGGGCTAGGAGTTGATGGGATTGAAGGTTTAGGGTTTTGGGTTTATGGTTTGGGGTTTAAGGGGTCGATGGGATCTAGGGTGCTTTATAGGGCTGTATGGGTGTTATGGATTATTTTAGGAGAGTTCTGGACCTTTAGTTGGCGCAGCTAGGATTTTTGGACTTAGGGCCCTTTTTGGAGAGTTTTGGGGGAAGGTTTAGGTTGCTGGGTTGAGGGGTTGAGGTTTAGGAGTTTGAGGCTTCTGGACATAGGGTTCGGGGTTTAAGGTTGCCGCGTTCATTTGGATCGCCCTTGTGCGTTTGTATTGACGTGCCTTGCCGTCGCCGACCACATGGGGTGCATGGGAGGACCATGTTGCTCAGAGTTGGAACTGGAACGGGCGCAACGATGTACATCAAACCGGTCCTGGCATACGGTTTCCGGAATAATCTTGCCCTCCAGCCATGTATCGTCCTCGTCGACATGACGGCCGAGCGGAAAGACCTCAGATTTTCGATCCCAGATTTTCGATCTCAACGATGAGGAACTCGATGCCCTCTCGAAAGAGCCCTAGACCCCAAACCCCTAAACAAACCCCCAACCCTGAAAAACCTTGAACCCTAAAACCCTGAACCGTAAACCAACCCTAACCAACCCTAAGCCCTACACCGTAAACCGTGGTCCCTAGAAGATGCCGAATGCAAGCTTTTTGCTTCAACACTGGCTGGGTGACGGGTCGGCTGGGAGCCCTTCAGGGTTTAGGGTTTAGGGTTTGGGATTTAGGGTTTCGGGGTTGGAGTTGAGGGTTTAAGGTGGCAACACCAACATCAGCTCGAGTTCTTTGAAACCCGAAACTCTTCAAGTTCAAATGCTGAGACTGAGACGCAGAACTCCAGGAAGCTTATCTCGAGTTTGGGCTTGGCGGCCGAAAATTGCACCACAAACCCGAAACCCGAAACCCGAAACCCGAAACCCGAAACCCCAAACCCAAAACCCCAAACCCTAAACCCTAAACCCCAAACCCTCAACCCTAAACCCCAAACCCTAAACCCTCAACCAGGGCCTCTCTGCCTCTCATCCGCTCCTCGCAAGCGCCGCGCCAGGAACCGTGCCGCTGCGGGGGAGTCAGCTGCTCAGCGTTCCTTTCCCTAAACCCTAAACCCTAAACCCCGTGACCTTGTTTAGGTCTCAGGTCTTAGGACTCCTAAACCCCAAGCAGCACCCGGCTTCAGTTCAGGGCATATTGGTTTAGGGTTGAGGGTTTCGAGGCTTGTGGTTTAGGGTTTAGGGTTCATACCACAGCTCCCCAAGCCTCCCCCTTCCAAAGGCATGCGCACAATTGCCCCATGCGACTCTTGGACATGGATTCTGTGGGCTACCTCCTTTTGGGCGAAAGGTTCGAATCCCCATCTTGAAGCCCGCTGCAGCGCAGCCTCCAGTGATACCCTGAGACCCTAAACCCTGTCCCCCTATATCCTGATATCCTTTTTATCCTAAACCCCTAAACCCCTAAACCCCTAAAGCCCTAAAGCCCTAAACCCCTAAACCCCTAAACCCCTAAACCCCTAAACCCCTAAACCCCTAAACCCCTAAACCCCTAAACCCCTAAACCCCTAAACCCCTAAACCCCTAAACCCCTAAACCCCTAAACCCCTAAACCCTAAACCCCTAAACCCCTAAACCCCTAAACCCCTAAACCCTAAACCCTAAACCCCTAAACCCCTAAACCCCTAAACCCTAAACCCTAAACCCTAAACCCTAAACCCTAAACCCTAAACCCTAAACCCTAACCCCTAACCCTGAACCCTAAACCCTAAACCCTAAAAGCACAGGCGGCCCAAGCTCTCCCAAGCAGCTGCATGAGGAGGCCCAGCCGGGGGTTTGGGTTTGGAGTCTTTTTTGGGGGGTCGCGCGCGCGACTTCGTTTTTTAAGGGGTTGGAGTTTGACACGGGGTTTAGGGTTTAGGGTTTAGGGTTTAGGGTTTAGGGTTTAGGGTTGAGGGTTTAGGGTTTAGGGTTGAGGGCATCTTGTTCATGTGAAACGCAAAGGAATATTAAGCACAGTATTTTCCATGGTCGTTTCTAACGTTCCTTTTCTTGTGTTGAGGGAAGTATGGTCGCTCGCGACAGCTGTGCGTGAGCGAGGCTTGCGAACTCCATCCAAATCCTAAACCCTAAACCCTAAACCCTAAACCCTAAACCCTAAACCCCAAACCCTAAACCCTAAACCCTAAACCCTAGACCCTAGACCCTAAACCCTAGACCCTAAACCCTAAACCCCAAACCCTAAACCCTAAACCCTAGTGGCCCTAGTATGCACGTTTCCCAAGACTGCGGCTTCCATTCGAAAGCTCTCAGCCACTACGCGGGTAGTTCTCTAAGCTTGAGTCCCGTTTTGGGTCCTTTTATAGCATGGCGCCCTTAACCGAAGGACCCTAAAATCCTAAAAAAAAGGGATCCCCAATTTAGAGAACTACCCACACGCCAAATAGACCCTAAACCCTAGACACTCAGCTCCCTAGATGAGGATCCCCCAACAAGAAGCTTACATCACTGGCACCCGGAGTGGGCCCCTATTCCCTTTCTTTTGGGCTCGGGGTTCCCTTTAGAACCCCTATAGAACCAAAAAGGGCACCCTTGTTATTCCTAGGTTACTCCTGGGCCGAGTTCAAAGAAGCTTACAGCTGCGGAGGAGGGCGCCGACCCGGCCAATGCGGGATCTCCAGCCGAGTGAGAGTCTCGGAGGTTTAGGGTTTAGGGTTTAGGGTTTAGGGTTTAGGGTTTAGGGTTTAGGGTTTAGGGTTTAGGGTTTAGGGCCTCTGGCAAAGTTCTTGAGAGGTTTCATAAATAGGGTGTAGGGAGATGAATTAGTGTTTCGTTAGGGCTCTGATCACGATTCCTTGGTCCGGTAGTGGTAGCAGCATAACGTAGTAGTGGTTGTATTGGTCCAGGTGGCTGCAGCGATCGAAAAACACACACGGGCAGCTGTGACCGTGCAGTCGTTTTTCATGTCGCTTCATTCGCAGGAGTCAGACCAATCCGTAACGAGCACAAGCAGAACAAACCATCATAATCATAGCCAGAGAATCTTGACTGAGGGTTTAGTCGTGCGAAGTGCTTGCTAGAAGCTGTGCTCATGCGAAAAGCAGATGCAGCAGGAGAGTTCCTGAGCCTTGACTCTCGTGGCCTTTTGCGGGGCTGTGTTAGCCTTGCTCAAGTTACACTCTCTTAGCAGGCCTTCCTGTCGCGGTCCAACCGCGTAAGTTCTACATCCCTTCATCGTCGGTCCCTTGTGGGCCTCGACAACCCTACGTTCTTGATTCGAGATGTTCGCGAAGGCTTCGGTCGGCGTCACGTGCTGGCTGGCCCTCGCCGCCGGCGTGGCGGCTGCCCCCGGCAGCTTCCGCGGCGCCCCAGGCCGCGATCGCGCGGTGGCCCTGGAGGAGATCCAGGCGAGCTTGCAGGAGGCCCTGGAGGCCGTGCTGAGCTCGGAAGGCGCCGCCAAGCGCAGTGCCCACATCGAGGCACGCGTCTGGCAGACCTTCCAGTCCTTGCCCAAGAACGACGTGGGCCGCCTGGCGCCCAAGGCCGTTCGGTACCTGGTGCACAGCTACTTCATGAAGGAGCACGGCTGGCTCATCCAGGGCCTGGACCCCCACGCCAACCAGGCGGAGGTCTCTGAGGTCCACGAGGTGAGCATCCTCCAGGATAAGGCGCCCTTGCTGGTGGAGTCCTTGCTGGAGGCGCGGCGCTCCAACCACGGCCTCTCCCTCAGCGACGTGGTGGCCATGGTCGGCGCCCTGGAGCGGCTCATCTTCGACGAGTCCCTGGCGCTCCTCCAGGCCTCCTACGCCTTCAACGGCCTCAGCGCCGCCGAGCCCATCCCGCAGCGCAGCGCCCACGAGGTGCTCACCTCCTACCTGCGCCTCGGCCGGGTGTCTGCCCCAAGCCCGAAACACCCGGAGCTGCCTCAACCCGCATCCCTTGAAAGCCCCTGAAGCCCTTCAACCCAGTAAGTTGCTAGTGAGCCTGGCCCAAGCCCCCAAGAAGTGTAACCTTGGCTCTGTATCTCAAAGAACCCCCCAAGTCCTGAAGTTCGAGGCTCCTCTTCCAGCTGGGCAGCAAGGCGAACCTCACGGATGTCCGACTGCACCAGGCTTTGAAGAGCAGGCCCGGAAGGGGGTTTTCGGTTTAGGGGTTGAGGCCCAATTTCAGGAGGGGTTTGGGGCTTGGGGCTTGGGGGTTAACTTGGGTTTTTTCTATAAATGGGTGTTGGAGAAACAAATGAGTAGCGTTTGTTGTTTTCATGCCTCAGTTCATGTAAGTACGATCATCTGAAGAGCAGCGTGTAGGCTCGTGTAGGCAGGCTACACGAACTATAGCCCTGCAGGTAGCCTGTTGTGCTAGGACAAATGGATTCCGGATAGAAGGTCGACAAAGCATGCCAGCCCAAACGTACAAAGAACACCAGTGCTCAAGTCGGGTCAGCTGCTCATGATTTGAGCCCACGGAATCATGGTTTTGCAGGAGCAATTGAGGTTTTAGTAGTTTTAGGTGTAATTACGGCTGCGGGAGCTTGACCCTAAACCCTAAAATCCTAAACCCTAAACCATCTAAACCCTAATCAGGGGAATCCTGAACACTTGGGGCCTGGGGCCCCAGCGGGTGTCCTTGGGCTTGGGTTTTTGAGGGGAGAATTGGGCCTAAATCCCAAACCCTAAGCCCTAAACCCTGAAACCCTGAAATCATACAAACCAAGCCCAAGGCTATTGTCAACTTGTGGGTTTGTTTAGGGTTTAGGGTTGGGATCTTCTCCCTTGTAGCAACAGTCCCGAAGCAAGGATGGAGAGGCTCCCAACATCTTCCTGACTGGACCCTAAACCCTTAACCCTAAACCCCAAACCCTAAACCCTAAACGCCTAAACCCTTACAAGGTTAGGGCCTCCGAACTTCTCCGCAAGCAGGCTGTCGCAAAGAGAGGACTGGCCCGAGCTTGTGGACTTCGAGAGCGACACCGTCCTTAACTTTGAGTAACCCAGCACCGCAAGCAGTATGAGTTTAGGGTTCGGGTTTGCGGCTTTGGGATTTCATTCTTGCAGAGACGAAAGGCTACCTTCGAGCCCTTTGGGTGTCTACATGTCATGGTCCCTTAGCATAGTCGTCTGTTGGCTTTGAATAGGTACGGACAGTAGCAGTACCCATGTTCCCGGCTGACCAAGGTACGCACGGGCCCACACCTCGAACCCTTTCCTCGAGCCTCAGTATTCCTTCCAGGACTCGCAGTGGCGTAAACCCCATACCTTAAACCCTGAACCGTAAATCCTCAAGCCCCTGTAAGTTGAAGTTGTTCTAAAGCCAAAACGAAACTCCTCGAAACTTTCCCCGAAACTTTCCCGGAACCCTAACCCTGAATAATTTCAATAAACCCTAAACCCTAAACCCATGGCTAGAGAGGGCGTCGAGGGCGAAAGTTGCCCAAGCACCCAAAAACCCTCTATCCCTGACCTCTGAAAGCCTTGACACCCCAACGTCTACAAAACTGTAAGGTTTAGGGATTAGGGGTTTGGGGGTTTGGGGGTTTAGGGGTTTGGGGGTTTAGGGGTTTAGGGGTTTAGGGGTTCAGGAGTCTAGGGGTTTAGGGGTTTAGATGCCCCAAACCCCAACGCCTAACCTAAGCTCCTCGAGCCCCGAAAGCCCTTTAAAACCCTTTACAACCCCTAATGCCCTTTAACACTCCTAAAGTCCTTGAAAACCCCTAAGGCCCTTTCAAACCCTAATACTCTTGAACACCCCCACAGCCCTTCGAACCTCCTAAAGCCCTACACTTAACACCTCGCACTGGGTGGTCCGTTTGCAGGATCTGTCGGAGATGGTCGGCGAGATGGCCCATGGCTACGGCAAGCCATTCGGCACCTCTTAGTGGGATGTAGGGTTCTGGACCTTAGGGGTTTTGAAGGCTTTAGGGTTCAGGGTTTAGGGTTTAGGGTTCAGGGTTTAGGGTTTAGGGTTTAGGGTTTTGGACCTTCGGGGTTTTGAAGGTTGTGTCATCGATGTATGCGCCACTGCACCATTGTGCCGCTGTTCGAGACCCTTTTATGACCTTTATGCTAAACTACGTCAGGATGTTTCCCCCCCCCCCCCCCCCCCCCCCCACGCTCGCTGGTACCCTTTGTCCAGGAGGCAAGGTCCCCCTTATCAGCCCCATCAAGCCCAAAAAAAGGAGAACTGTTTCCGAGGGTGCTTGCCTAAAGCTTGAACCCAGAACCCACAACCCTTCAGAACACTTCGCCCTTAAACCCTTAAACAACAGCCCTTAGACCCTTAAATCCTTAAGCCCTTAAGCCCGTAAACCCTTAAACCCTTGAACCCTCAAACCCTGAAACCCTTAAACCCGACAACCCCTGAACCCCTTAAAACCCGAAACCCCAGAACCCTAAACCCTAAACCCTCAACCCTAAACCCCTTAAAACCCTAAACCCTAGACTACAGGTGGCAGAACCGGGAGTGCCAGGAAATGAAGGCCGAGCTGATCGAGGCCACCGCTTGGCATTGCTACAATTTGCTGAGGGACCCTAAACCCTAAACCCTAAACCCTAAACCCTAAACCCTAAACCCTAAACCCTAAACCCTAAACCCTAAACCCTAAACCCTAAACCCTAAACCCTAAACCCTAAACCCTAAACCCTAAACGCTAAACGCTAAACCCTAAACCCTAAACCCTAAACCCTAAATCCTAACCCTAAACCCTACTGGTTCAGGGGTTTAGGTTTTAGCGGTGTACGGGTAGTAGTTGAAGCTTTTGGAGGCCCTTCTGGATGCGGTTGCAGCACACAATGATGACAGCAAAAGGGGACCCTTTTCCTAGAACCTCCACATGCGCATATCGAAACCCTTAACCCTAAACCCTAAACTCTAGACCCCAAACCCCAAACCCCAAACCCTAAACCCTAAACCCTAAACCCTAAACCCTAAACCCTAAACCCTAAACCCTAAACCCTAAACCCTAAACCCTAAACCCTAAACCCTAAACCCGGGACAGAGGCGGACGCGGATGGGGATGGCCGCGTCCCTCTGAGCCGCTTCTATCTTCAGGCAGGGTGGGGAGGGAGGGTGGAGGGACCCCAAACCCTAAACCCTAAACCCTAAACCCTAAACCCTAAACCCTAAACCCTAAACCCTAAACCCTAAACCCTAAACCCTAAACCCTAAACCCTAAACCCTTAACCCTAAACCCTAAAGCCTAAAGCCTAAAGCCTAAAGCCTAAAGCCTAAAGCCTAAACCCTTAACCCTAAACCCTAAACCCTAAACCCCAAGCCCTAAACCTTAAACCCTGAACCCGTTCAAGTGTTCGGGTTTTTGGGTCAGCTGTCTGCGTGTGCCATGCCTGCTGATGCCCAGCACAAGGATACGTTTCCCCCCTCCCTGCTTCTCTTTGATCCACTTCAACTGACTTCAGTATCCCGTTGCGCTGGCTTTCCGAGCCGGGTAGACGGGAGAGAGAAAGAAGGAGCAACATATTTGCCCACGGGGGGTTTAGGATTTCGGGTTTTGCGTCAATGTAGTCAATGTAGACTCTGTGGGGAATTTGAACCCTGGCTTTAAACCGTTTAAGAGTTTCTCCATCGCATCCAGGCGTCAGAGGGTTTAGGGCTTGGGCTCCGCAAACCCCCCACCACCAAAGTTCTGATGCCCCAGGCCGACAATGCCAAGTACCAGTTCAGCGAGTCGGTGCAGTACCTGCAGGAGATCGGGGCCCTGGACGAGAGCGGCCGTGAGAAGAAGGTGCGGATCGCCAACTACTTGCAGGGCCCCTCCAACTGCATCGCCTCGTCCTCCTACTACTCCATCTGCTGCCTCAGCGAGTGCGAGGGCCTCTTGAACGAGCTGGAAGCCAAGGTGCAGGCTCCGACGGCGGAGCCCGCGCAGCTCTTGGACCTGGTGGGGCACATCTCCTCCGCCACCGTGGACGCGCCCCGCGAGCTCCCGAGCGGCTTGGTGCGCCGGCTGCAGGACATCGCGGACCACAACGAGGGGCAGGTGCCTCTTCACGGCCGGCTCTTCGCCGAGTGGCTGCACTACGCCTTCCCACACGAGTGCCCCTACCCCAAGGTCTTCCAGGAGGCCAAGGCCTTGACGCCCCAGTTCTGGGCTCTGAAGAAGATGTCCGTGGATGCGGAGGAGCGGCTGGAGATTGCCTCCACCGCCACGCTGCAGCCCGAGAACGCCACGCAGGCCACGCCGGGGGGCGAGGCCGAGATCGCGTGGAGCAGCGAGGAGCTCCTGCACGCCCACGAGGCACCCGCGCGGAAGCGGGGCAGCGCGCGCGTGGCGCTGCGCTGCGTCATGCAGCTGGCGCTGCTCCTCGGCGTGCTCCGCGCGGCTGCCGGCAGCTGGCAGACGCTCCGCAGCATGGCCGGATTCGGGGACAAGGCGGCCAAGGCGGCGCTGCCCTTCTGAGAGAGCTGACGGCGCTGGCCGCCCTCTTCCGCAAGACTCCAAGCCAAAGCGCGAGAGCGCGAAGCTTCCAAGGAGCTTCGGGCCGACACCGTGGCTGCAAGCGCGACAGGAAAAAGCGTTGCATCGCTTGAGTTTGTTTCGGGCATTTGGCCTCTCTTGCAGAGCCGGCATTGCGCATGCAGTATCAGCATCATGCAGTGTCCTGTAGCTTAAGCCTTAAGCAGCTCACCTCACTGAAGCACACGGTAGCTTCATATGGCCTGTTGCGGCGCCGTGTCAGCATTGCTCAAGGCATACTCCTTAGCAGGCCTTCCTGTCGCGGTCGATCCGACCGTGTAAGTTCTACATCCCTTACATTCTTGATTCGAGATGTTCGCGAAGGCTTCGGTCGGCGTCACGTGCTGGCTGGCGCTCGCCGCCGGCGTGGCGGCTGCCCCCGGCAGCTTCCGCGGCTCTCCAGGCCGCGATCGCGCGGTGGCCCTGGAGGAGATCCAGGCGAGCTTGCAGGAGGCCCTGGAGGCCGTGCTGAGCTCGGAAGGCGCCGCCAAGCGCAGTGCCCACATCGAGGCGCGCGTCTGGCAGACCTTCCAGTCCTTGCCCAAGAACGACGTCGGCCGCCTGGCGCCCAAGGCCGTTCGGTACCTGGTGCACAGCTACTTCATGAAGGAGCACGGCTGGCTCATCCAGGGCCTGGACCCCCACGCCAACCAGGCGGAGGTCTCTGAGGTCCACGAGGTGAGCATCCTCCAGGACAAGGCGCCCTTGCTGGTGGAGTCCTTGCTGGAGGCGCGGCGCTCCAACCACGGCCTCTCCCTCAGCGACGTGGTGGCCATGGTCGGCGCCCTGGAGCGGCTCATCTTCGACGAGTCCCTGGCGCTCCTCCAGGCCTCCTACGCCTTCAACGGCCTCAGCGCCGCCGAGCCCATCCCGCAGCGCAGCGCCCACGAGGTGCTCACCTCCTACCTGCGCCTCGGCCAACCCTCGTCACAGTGCTTTCTTTTGCAGTGAGGAAACGAACGTCTGAGGGTTGTTGAGGGTTGAGTTTTTGTTTTTTGGGGTGTGTGTGTGTGTGTGTGTGTGTGTGTGTGTGTGTGTGTGTGTGTGTGTGTGTGTGTGTGTGTGTGTGCGTGTGTGTGTGTGTGTTTGTTTGTGTGTGTGTGTGTGTGTTCGGATTTTGATACATACCGAAGATGATGGGCTGCACTGATGTTGGAGGGAGGTGTTTGTAACAGCAGTTCGGGTTTAGGGCATTGGTGCCATGTTGTCATACGGAAGTCCGTTGCTTTACTTCTTGTTGTTGCTGTCGCCGAGTCGCCTCAATGTCAACCCTGCGACTCCAGCCCGACATGACTAGAGCAATATACCCCAAAGCCCCTACATCCCCAAACCCCACCCCCCCCCCCCCCCCCCCCCACCCCCAGTCTCTAAACTGCCCTGGACCCCCAACCCTGCGCCAGCCCACGCCCTCCTATGTTAGAACGGAGCCCGAGGCTACTCTTTCAGCTCGGCAGCAAAGCTAACCTCACCGACACCCGCCTACACCATGCCCTGAAGGCGGGGCGCTCGACCCCCTGAACCCCCCGGAAACCCTGAAACCGTGAGAACCACCTGCTGCGTGAACCCCCTGACCCCTGACACCCCCTCAAAACCCCTAAGCCCCCGAAGCTGCGATGCGGTTGCGGCTTTGGGGTCTGAGGGCTGCGGTTCGCGGTTTCAGTTTTTTTTTTTGTTTGGGGGGTGGGGGTGGAGGTGGGGGGGGGGGTTGGGGTTTGGGATTGGGTTGGGGCTTTCTGGTTTAGGAGTTTCTTGATGTTTCTTGTTTTGGGGTGTGGGGTTTAGGGTTTGGGGCTTCAATCCTGGTACTTCTCTCCTACTCGATCCTGGAAAAAACACAGCCCCGGAGCCCATATCGGTATTCCCCAAGATAGGGGTGCCCTTGAGAACCTGATGTACCCTAAACACTGGGGTCCCACCCCTCCCAAACCCAAAAGGTATCACTGTCTTGGGAAATCCCTATAAACAACAAGAATGGAAACTACACGAAATGCCCCTTCCAAGCAAATGGGACCCACACCCGCCTAAAAGAACCAAGCGGCCCCAAACACCAAAAACCTAAACCCTGAGCCCCTAAACCCTAGAAACTGCCTAGAAAGCCCAAAATCCAAGCCCCAACTCCTAAACCCTGAAGAACAGCCCTATACCTAAACCCGAAGCCCTAAGCCCTAAACCCAAAACCCTAGACCCTAAACCCTAAGCCCTAAACCCCAAACCCTAAACCCCAAACCCTAAACCCGGAACCCTAAACCTTAAAACCGAAACCCGAAAACCCGAAAACCCGAAAACCTGGCAGGCCAGGGTCGCGCAGCGTGGAGACTGGGCGGCTCCTGGTCGTTGATGTTTTTGAAACCCTAAACCTTAAAACCGAAACCCTAAACCCGAAACCCGAAACCCTAAACCCTAAACCCTAAACCCTAAACCCTAGACCCTAAACCCTAAACCCTAAACCCTAAACCCTAAAACCCTTAAAGCCCTTCAACACCTCAAAGGAAGGCCCTCTTAAACCCTGAAGAAGCCCTAAGGCCGAAACCCGAAGCCCCTTACCTCAGACCCCAAGCTCTTAAGGCTTACAGGGTTGCGGACCTTCCAGGGAGTGAGCCTCCCCTAAACCCTAAACCCTAAACCCTAAACCCTAAACCCTAAACCCTAAACCCTAAACCCTAAACCCTGAACCCTGAACCCTAAACCCTAAACCCGAAACCCTAAACGCTAAACCCGAAACCCTAAACCCTAACCACAAGAAGCTCTCCCGGCCTTGCGGTCTTTGGAGTAGGTTTAAGGGAAGAGGGGGGGCTGGGATGGTCTAGAGTTTAGGGTTTAGGGTTTAGGGTTTAGGGTTTAGGGGTTTAGGGGTTTAGGGGTGTAGGGTTTAGGGTTTAGGGTTTAGGGGTTTGGGGTTAGGGTTAGGGTCTCTGGGTTGAGGGTTTGAGGGTGAAGGGTGCAGGGGTTTACGGTTTTAAGGGTTTAGGGTTTAAGTGTTTAGGGTTGAAGGGTTAAGGGTGTAGGGCCTAGGCCGGCCTAGGCTTCAGGGAGTTTAAGGGGCTTCAAGGGGTTAGGTTTTGGGGTTAGAGATGATAAGGGTTTAGGGTTTAGGGTTTTGGGTTTAGGGTTTAAGGCTTCTGTAAAGTGAACATCGCGAGGTCCTCCAGGACTTCGAGCGTGACACGATGCTGAACTACAACTTCGTCACCTGACAGCGTGTGGGTATTTCCCACAATACGGGGTCCCCCTTCTATACCCCAAATCGAATGCAATCCCCTTAAAGGGACCCCCCCCCCCCCAAAAGGGCACCCCTACTTTCGGAAACACCCATGTCAGCCGAAGTCTCCTCATAGATCCTCAGAATGCCTCCGCTCTCAATTCCTGCACATGACGCTTCCCCAAAACTACCTTTACATCCCTAAACCCTAAGCACCAAACCCTAAGCCATAAACCCCAAACCCTAAACCCTAAGCCTTAAACCCCAAACTCTGGTTCTTTTGGAGGCTCCTTCATAGTAGGGAGCCTGGGAATTTCGGGTTCCACAAGGCCCGCCGGCACCTGATGAATCCCTTCGCTCCCATGGAGTACGGCTTTGAGGACGCCGTGCACTTCAAGGGGTTTATGGTTTAGGCTTTGGGGTTTAGGGTTTAGGGTTTGAGGTTTTTGGTTCAGGGTTTAGGGTTTAGGACCCCCTTCCCAAGAACAACACAAGACAAATCTCAGAAATGATCCCGACCCTAATCCCTGACACTAAAGACCCTAGACCCCGAACACCGAGTCCTTCGACTGTGTGGTTGGTTCGGGCTCGGGGGCGCGGGGTCGTTTAGTCTGAGATGTTTCCGATACCCTGGACGTGCAACCCTAAAACCCTAAACCGACACCGTCTTTAGGTGTGTAGAGTTCTCGATTCAGTTCAGGGATGAGCATTGCTTTCAGATGCAAACCTCGCAACCCTAGAAGAACTGGAGTTCAGTGGGCGAAGATGGTATCAACCTGAACCACCACTGTACAAAAGCAGCACTAGCAGAGTAATAGAGTATAGCTGCATCACAGAATAGTCAACATACACCACAGGAGAACAGAACAGCATGTAATAGAAATTACTTATTTTGCAATACACTACGCTACTATACAGTACGATACACTATAGTACATACAATAGTCATTAGCATAATTGTGTGTGTGTGTGTGTGTGCGTGTGTGTAATTGTGTATGTAATTATGTGTGTACTTGTGTGTACTTGTGTGTAACTGTGTGTAAGTGTGTGTTAGTAAGTGTCTGTGCTTGTACGTAATTGTGTGCAATTGTGTGCACTGGTGTGTAACTGTGTGTAATTGTGTGTACTTGTGTGTGTGTGTGTACTTGTTTATTTCGTGCAATAGATTTAGCCTGTACCAGCAAGAGTCATGCTGATGTCATGCTGATGACGATGACTGCGATGACAACGACGAGTGAGATGAGGGGGGAGGATGTGGATGGGGACTACAACGAGAAGAAGAAGAATCCTAATATGGTGGCGGTGATGATGCACGCCGCGATGATGATGATGATGATGATGATGATGGTGATGGTGATGGTGATGGTGATGGTGATGGTGATGATGGTAACGGTGATGAGCACGGCGACACCGCCTGCTCCTGCTGCTGCTGCTGCTGCTGCTGCTGCTGCTGCTGCTGCTGCCGCCGCCGCCGCCGCTGCTGCTGCTGCTGGTGGTTTCGGACCTTTGGGAGCGGGAGGAGGGCAGGAGCCAGTGATTCCGGAGGCCTTGGTGCAGGGTTGAGGGCTTCTTAAAAACCCTCAACCTGAAACTGGTGACTGTCGCCTGAGCCACAGTCCGCCCTGCAGGACATGTTCAGGATTGTGGAAGAGTTGGCGCATGGGTATGGCAAGTGGCAGAACACAGAGTGCATGCAAATGAAGCTGGGATGCTTTGGAGCTGTTCCAGCCAGTCATTGCCCTAAACCCTAAACCCTGTTTCTAGCTGCTCTTGTCATCGAGCCACAGTAAAGGAAGGGGGAGCTTATGGAGCTTGACATGGACGGGGACGGGCGCATCCCCTTGAATCACTTCTACAGGCAGCAGGACAATACCAAGTACCAGATCCTTCTTAGTTGAGTTAGTACGTCTTTAGCCTTTTGTTTCTACCACGAGTTCCGTTTGCAAACACAACGGCGCATTTTTCCCCTGAACAACTCGGCCACTAAGGTTCAGCGAGTCGGTGCAGTACCTGCAGGAGATCGGGGCCCTGGACGAGAGCGGCCGGGAGAAGAAGGTGCGGATTGCCAACTACTTGCAGGGCCCCTCCAACTGCATCGCCTCGTCCTCCTACTACTCCATCTGCTGCCTCAGCGAGTGCGAGGGCCTCTTGAACGAGCTGGAAGCCAAGGTGCAGGCTCCGACGGCGGAGCCCGCGCAGCTCCTGGACTTGGTGGGGCACATCTCCTCCGCCACCGTGGACGCACCCCGCGAGCTCCCGGGGGGCTTGGTGCGCCGGCTGCAGGACATCGCGGACCACAACGAGGGGCAGGTGCCTCTTCACGGCCGGCTCTTCGCCGAGTGGCTGCACTACGCCTTCCCACACGAGTGCCCCTATCCCAAGGTCTTCCAGGAGGCCAAGGCCTTGACACCCCAGTTCTGGGCTCAGAAGAAGATGTCCGTGGATGCGGAGGAGCGGCTGGAGATTGCCTCCACCGCCATGCTCCAGCCCGAGAACGCCACGCAGGCCACGCCGGGGGGCGAGGCCGAGATCGCGTGGAGCAGCGAGGAGCTCCTGCACGCCCACGAGGCACCCGCGCGGAAGCGGGGCAGCGCGCGCGTGGCCCTGCGCTGCGTCATGCAGCTGGCGCTGCTCCTCGGCGTGCTCCGCGCGGCTGCCGGCAGCTGGCAGACGCTCCGCAGCATGGCCGGATTCGGGGACAAGGCGGCCAAGGCGGCGCTGCCCTTCTGAGAGAGCTGACGGCGCTGGCCGCCCACTTCCGCAAGCCTCCAAGCCAAAGCGCGAGAGCGCGAAGCTTCCAAGGAGCTTCGGGCCGACGCCGTGGCTGCAAGCGCGACAGGAAAAGCGTTTGTGTGCTACCCCCAGCATTTCCAGTGCGACCGATGCAGTCTATGGTTTTGCCATGGAAGTTGCCTTGGTTTATAAGGATGTGTTTGGCGATTGGCTTCAAGCTGGCACAGAACAGTAGTACTCGTACGCGTTCATGTCGACGCGGTTGCGGAAACCACCTATTCAATTTGGTAAAGGCCCAAGCCTGAAACCCTGAGCCCTCGTGCTCCGACCTGAAACAGTTCTTGCATCCTCTGGTTCAGTACTTTACTTTGGAAGCTGATAAGTTTGGGGGTTAGGGTTTTTGGCTAATCCGCCCGAAGCCCAAAACTCAAAACCCTAAATCCTATGCCGCACCTGTAGGCCCTTAAGCCCTTAAGCCCTTACCTTCAACCTAAAGCTTCAACCTTGAACCCTGACAAACCTAAACCCTGAATCCTGAAACCTAGACCCTAAACCCTAAACCCCAAACCCCAAGCCCTAAACCCTAAACCCTAAACCCTGAACCCTGAACCCTAAACTCTTGAACCCTGAATGCAATGGATCCGGCGGGAGAGGATGAAGGCTCAGGCAGGTAGCGTGAGTGTAGGGCCAGGGACTGCGCCCCTGAACCCTGCAAGCATTTAGGGTTAAGGGTTAGGGTTTAGGGTTTAGGGTTTAGGGTTTAGGGTTTAGGTTTTAGGGTTTAGGGTTTAGGGTAAACCCTGTGAACCCTGCCTTTTTGGGAGCTTGGGGGATGAAGGGATGGTTGGTTCCTCGTAAGATTTTCATGGGTTTTCATATTTCGGGCTTAAGAAGCGACGAATCGAAAAGGGGCTAAAGAAGAAGGACCTGTAACAAGTAGGTGTTGGCTTCGGAAGTTAAAGTTTAGATTCAAGGTATTGGGGTTTAGGGGTTGACGATTATGTGTTCGGGCTTGTTCAAAGACTTTTCGCTGGGGCTTCGTGATCGCGCGATTAGTGCTCAAGAGTTTGAAGTGCATCAGGAATGCCCTACCACCAGGAGTTTTTTTTCGAATGTTCACTGGGGGTGGGTCGTTTTAAACTTCATCTAACCCTCCAGCCTAAACCCTAAGGGCTTAGGATTCTGGAGGAGGCTTCAAATCCTAAACCCTACACCCTACACCCTACACCCTAAACCCTGAACCTTGAACCCTGAACCCTAAACCCTAAACCCTAAACCCCAAACCCTAAACCCCAAACCCTAAACCCCAAACCCTAACCCGTAAACCCTAAACCCCAAACCCTAACCCGAAACCCTAAACAGTTTCTCGAAGCCTGCACCATGTACTCAGCGTCTAGGGGTTCAGGGGTTATAGGGTTGGCTGAGGTACGGCGACTGTTGTAGGCCCTACACCCTCGAACCTGAGCCCAAGACCCCAATAGACGCTGAGTTCTGATGAGCCCATAAGCCCTTAATCCGAAGCCCAAGAAGACCCAAAACCCTAAACCCTAAACCCTTAAACCCTAAACCCTTAAACCCGAAACCCTAAACCCGAAACCGCAGACCTACGCCTCGCGGTCAAGTTCGCGCAGCAGAAGCGCCTAAGCTCACGCGCCCGCCAGGCGTGCGGGTTGAGGGTCTCTGGGTGCTTAGGCCATAGGGTTTAATTAGCCTAAACCCTAAACCCTGAACCCTGGACCCTAACCCTAAACCCTAAACCCTGAACCCTAAGCCCTAAACCCTAAACCCTCAATCTTCTAAACCGGGCCCGCTTCTTGCGCTTTTTCCAGATCGCCAACAGTGTTTACCCTGCTAGGGTTTGGGGCGCAGGGGTTTAGGGTTTAGGGTTGCTTACGCCAGGACTACTGGGCGACTGAGAGCAAGAGAGTATGATGCCAGTGAAGATGCCCAAAGCCCCAAACCTCCCATATGGGGACCCCAGTGGAGGACTTCTTCACCCGCGTGGTCGAGGATGATGTGCCTGATAAACAGGTGCAGGCGGACCCCCAGGTGCACTTGAGGTTGTTAGGCTGTTCGGGTTCAGGGTGCAGGGTGCGGGGTGGTGGGTTTTTGGGGTGTTAGGGGTTTAGAGTTTAGGGTTTGGAGTTTAGGGCTTGGGGTTCCTTCGATTCTAGGGTGTTAGGGTGTAGGGTTTTTGGGGTTTGATTTAGGGTTGAAGGTTTTAGGGTTGAAGGATTAGGCAAGATTGTACGCCTTCGTCTTTTCAGGGCAGGCGGCCCACTTACGTTTGTAGCCACTGAAAAGTTGATTCCCGAAACCCTCTAGCCGAAAGCCCCAAGCCCTTGAGTCTTTAAACCCGAAACCCTAAACCCCTAACCCTAAACCCTAAACCCTAAACCCTAAACCCTAAACCCTAAACCCTAAACCCTAAACCCTGAACCCTAAACCCTGAACCCTCATGCGGCTGTACTCAGAGGCATTCGTGGGTTCTGAAGGAGGTCCTGGCCCCAAAACCTTAAACCTAAGCCAAAACCTCGAACCCAAAAAACCCCTGTAAGCTCCAAGTTTTCAGCCCTAAACTTTACACCCTCAAGCCTGAACCCTAAACTCTCAACCCGAAACCCTAAACCCCAATCCGGGGTTTTGGGCGGTTGTGGGGTTTAGGGTTCATCGGCCTGGCTTTAAACTCCCTAGGCCCCGAACCCCCTTGGCCTTGTTAGCTTCTTGAGTTTCGTCTACATGGACCTACAGCTAAAAAAATCAGAAGGACGAGGCTACAGCGACAGGGCTGCACCAGGGCCCGGCTGGCGCCCGGCAGGCGTGGCGCGTTCGCCCCGCCTTCCCGTTATTATGGGAGACAGCTGCAGAGCCCCACGTTTGTATGTTGCCTACGCGATTTAGGGTTTAGAGTTTTAGCCTTTAGGGTTGAGGGTTTGCCCGGAGGCCCGCCCTAAAACCCTCAAAGCTAAACCTTGAACCTCCTCAACGCCAAGCCCTAAACCCTGAGCCCTCGACCTTAAACCCGACATGTCCTGAAGAGCTTGAACCCTAACCCTGAACCCCAAACCCTGGACCTTAAACTCCAAATCGCACTCCTACGGCCCAGTTGTGCAGGTGCCGCGGCGTCACCCTGCAAGGGCCGCGAATCGGAGGTGCCCCCGGAACCCCAAAGGGTTTAGGGTTTTATGGTTTAGGGTTTCAGGTTTTGGGTTTGTGGTTTAGAGTTTTAGTTTGGAGATGTCTGGTTGGAGTGTGGGGTCTGGGGGTTGAGGTTTCGCCCTAAAACCCTAAACCCTAAGCCCTATGCCCCCAAACCCCAAACCCCAAACCCCAAACCCCAAACCCCAAACCCCAAACCCCAAACCCCAAACCCCAAACCCCAAACCCCAAACCCCCCAAACCCAAACCCCAAACCCCAAACCCCAAACCCTAAAAACCCTAAAACCTAAACCCTAAACCCTACCCTAAACCCTAAGCCCACCTCCCCCCCCCCCCCAGCATGACAGTCTCTTGAGGCCGCCGAGTCTCACGCAGGCACAGCCAAAGAGGGGTGACAGCCGAGTCCAGCTCTGAGGTTTAGGGTTGAGGGTTGAGGGTTTAGGGTTTAGGGTTGAGGGTTTAGGGTTTAGGGTTTAGGGTTAGGAATTAGGGTTGGGGGTTTAGAGTTTAGGGTTTCGTGGGGTTGAAAACGCACTTACAGGGTTTAGGGTGGACATGAGGGTTCGCAGGTTTAGACGGGCTGTGAAGCTTTGCATAAAAAACATGCTCCCGCCGCATTCCCGCTTGTGTCCTTCTGCATGTGTCCGCTTGAAATCCTGTTCCCGCTACGAATGCTCTGATTAGCTCACGTGATGTTCACTGGCAATGCCGAAACCCTAAACCTTAAACCTAAACACGCTGTTGGCTTGTTTGTGAAGTGAGCTTGGATGCGGCGAAGGACAGTAGCAGAGACTTCTGGCTGGGAATCGCTGTTTGGGATCTTTAGTCAGAATTATTACGTTCGCATGGACATGCCTGCTCGCACTGCTTCGCTCGCTAACGCTGCAAGCCCTAAACCCTAAACCCGAAACCCGAAACCCTAAACCCTAAACCCTAAACCCTAAACCCTTGTTTTGCAGCTGCTTGGCTTTAAACCCTCAGAAGGGTAGGCCTGGGGCATGAGGCTCTGGGTACGACAAGGTCCTGCCATCGGGGGCTCGGACGGTTAGGATGAGGTGCTTCGGGATAGGGTTTAGGGTTTAGGGTTTAGGGTTTAGGGTTTAGGGTTTAGGGTTAGGGGTTCAGGGTTTAGGGTTTAGGGTTGGGGGTTTAGGGTTTAGGGTTTAGGGTTTAGGGTTTAGGGGCGGTGAGTTGCAACCCGTAGAGAATGATGGGGCAATTGGCTCCCCCCCCCAGCACTTTGTGACCCTTAATCCGAAGTCTGCAGAGTCTTTTCGCCGTCGAAGCAGCCATGGACCTGGACTGGTTCAAGAGCACGTGGCCCTGGGTGGCAACTTGTACAGCAGCCCTGGCCGCGATGCTGCGTGTTGCAGCTCGGCTTCAGTGTCAATATTCCCAGCCATGAGAAGGCCTTTAGGGCTGAGGGTTGAGGGTTGACGGTTTATACCAGGGACTAGGGTTGAGGGTTTAGGGTTTATACCCCCAACCCTAAGCCCCCTTAAGCCTGAACCACTGAACCCTTTACCCCTTTCAGCTCGAGCGTGCCGACAATAGGAAGGACTCTGAAGTGCCACAGAAGGGTACCCATAGGGTATGCTTGGGGTACCCTTGGAGTACGCTTGACCCTTGGCATATTTGTGGGGTAGTTTTGGGTACCCTTGGGTACCCTTGGGGTGCTCTTGCGGTACCCTTAGGTACCCTTTATCCTTGGGGTACTCCTGGGGTACCCTTGGGGTACGCTTGGGGTACCCCGGAGGGTTAGGGTGGTTCAGGGTTTCCAAAGCCCGGTAGTAGGATCAGGATCCCTTCTGAAATCGGCTTCTGAAATCGGTGGGGGTTGTTCTAGATCAGAGTCCGTTTTTTGGGTGCTCCTAAGTAAAAGGCTCTGTATTCCAATAGATGCCACAAAAAGGGACCCTAAACCCCAAACCTTAATCTCCTAAACTCCGAGCCCCTAAACCCCAAAACCCGCAAAAAAAAATAATTTGGAAACCCAAGCCCCGCTAGGGAACCGACCCAGGAAAACCTTCAGGATTTCGGGCTTGAGGTCGGTGGCTTAAGGTGTGCGGGCGCAAGGTTCAGGGTTCAGGGTATAGGGTTTGGGTCAAGGATTTAGGGTTTAGGGGATTGCCGGGTTTAGGTTGGAGCTTACAGGTTCTACTGGCTTGAGGGCTTCAGGTGTAGGGTTTGGCGGGCCTGGGGGCTTTTGGCAGCTTCGGGTTTGCTGGGTTTAGGGTTTTAGGCTTAGGGTTTAGGGTTTAGGGTTTGGGGTTTAGGGTTGAGGCTTTAGGAAGGGTTTAGGTCCCGGCGAGTGGCCTGTTTCCTATTCTTTTGTTCAGGTGTTCCGGTTCCCTTTCTTTGAATGGATAGCTTAGTTTGGGTTTAGGGTTTAGGGTTTCGGGTTTAGGGCTTAGGGCTGAGGGCTGAGGGCCTAGGGTTTAGGGCTTACACCCTCAACCCTAAACCCTAAACCCTAAACCCTAAACCCTAAACCCTAAACCCTAAACCCTAAACCAGGAAGCTAGGATGGTAGGGGTCGGGGCTTAGGAATCGGTTCTCATCTTGCGGGCTTGAGGGCTTGGGAAGGTTTAGGGTTTAGGGTTTAGGGTTTAGGGTTTAGGGTTTGGGGTTTAGGGTTTGGGGTTTAGGGTTTAGGGTTTAGGCTTTAGGCTTTAGGCTTTGGGGTTCAGGGGTAAGGCCCTTGAGGCGAAGGCCAAACTTTGCAGGTTTAGGGTTTAGGGTACCTCCCAACCCTCTGCACTGCACCGTAAAACCTCACTTGAGAGATCAGGGATTTCAGGTTTAGGGTGTTCTTGAAACCTCTAAACCCTAAACCCTAAGCCCTAAACCCTAAACCCTAAACCCTCATCCCGAGTCCCTAAACCCTAAACCCTAAACCCTAAACCCTAAACCCTAAACCCTAAACCCTAAACCCTAAACCCTAAACCCTAAACCCTAAACCCTAAACCCCAAACCCTAAACCCTAAACCCCAAAATCTAAACCCTAAACCCTAAGCCCAACCGGCTGCAGAGTTGACTCCTCAAGCCAAAGAAGCCGGAAGCCCCGGAACCGGAGGCTAGTGTTGAGCCTAAATCTTGAAACCTTTAGGGTTTAGGGTTTAGGGTTTAGGGTTTAGGGTTTAGGGTTTCAGATGATTGCCCGTAGCAGCTGTTGCTTGGGTTTCAGGGGGCTTGGGGGTGCACAAAAAGCGAAGCTGAGAGCCATGGCGCGACATGCAGAGATCAGCCTCATGGACCACCTCTTTGAGAAGCTGGGTAGGCCAGTGGTACCCCTTACTTTTTTTTTTGTTTGGGTATGGGTTCCCGGGGGGGGGGGGGGGGGGGGGTGTATGGGTTCCTTTATAAAATAGTCAGCCAAAAATCGAGGGTGCCCTTGCTGTAAGATGGTTGCTGGGGTACCAAGGAAGGCGGAGAAAGGCACAGACCTGGTAGCCCAGCTCTGCCATGAGTACTTCAAAGGCTTTCCTCAAAGCACGGGCCCGCAGTCAGGCGGATCAGAATGTGCTTCTGAGCCAGGCAGTGAGTTTGCCGGGGTTGCAAGCAGCGCACCATGTCCGCAGAAATGTTTCGGAGCGGAAGTCCTTCAGCTGCAGCAGCTGCTTAAGCCATCGCCGACCGCAGACGAAGCTACGAAGGCCCGCCGGCTCATGCCAGCCGTGTGCGGCGAGCCTCCACATGTCTTGGGACCAGCCACTTGGTAGTTTACTGGTACCCTTTACCCTTTTTTAAGGGGTTCTGGGTTCCCTTATAAAGTAGCCCACCCAAAAAGGGGGACCCTTAACTGTTATAAGATTCTTACCGGGCTACTGAGGCCACGGAAAGAGCCACAGAGCTCCCTGCTTCCCCCGACATCGTGAACAGCTCAGATGAAACTTTATCCCCCTTCGGATTTATTTTCTTATTTTGTTCATATAAAACCCAGAGGATATTTAGAAACAAGGTTGTTATGAAGGTTCTCAGGGGAGTATAGGAAACGGCGCTCACCCTGCAGAATCTGCCTGTGGACTACAGCCATGAGAAGCTCGATAATTAGCCCAGTGGTGCCCTTTCTTCATTTTTTTTGTTCAAGGTGCCCTTGTAAAGTAACCGACCCCAAAAATGGTGTCCTTACTATCATATGGTTGCTGGGCTACCAAGGAAGACCAGGTTTTTGCTGGATGAGTTGGGATTCCGAGACAGGTATGACGTGGTGATCTGGTTTGCAAGGAAGCTACCAAGAAGTCTCACACATGCCATCGTGAATTTCAAGTCCCTTGGCCGTTCTTCGAGAAGATCTTTACTTGCCTTTGCTTGTCTTTGTAAGGGAACCGGCTTTCATAAACCCTAAACCCGAAAACGGCCCTAAACCCTCAACGAACGGGATCGCAAGACTTACTGTTGGTTACTCGGGAATAGGGGAATGAGGGCCCTACACATACCCCTTTAAGGGATTCTACAGGGTGCCCTATTCCCTCATTCCCTGCTTCCCACCTAACCAACAGTGAGAAGAAGCACAACGCCCGAAACCCTAAACCCTAAGCCCTATGCCCTAAACCCTAAACCCTAAACCCTAAACCGAAACGCAGGACACCATCTGACTGTGCCTCCTTCCGGAAGCGAGTGAGCGAGCAGCCCCTGAAACTCTCGAGCGAGACTTGGATCCAGCTCAACACTTAGGGGCACTTGGGAATTTTTAATTTATGGGCACTCTACTTCCTCAGAAACAGCTAAAATTAGTAGAATCTTTGCTAGGGCTCCAAGTTCATTGAAGAACATGTGTTCCAGGAACAGTGCCAGCTAGCGTTTGCAGTAGTGCAAAGGGTGTATGGTTGAGGGTTGAGGGTTTAGGGTTTAGGGTTTACGTTGGCCTTAAGTTGGAGGCTGCAAGATGCATGATTTAGGCTGAAAGTAAATTACTGTAAAATGTTCCAGAAAATCAGGGAAAATTTAGCAAATATCATCGCTTCCTGAAGGCAACTTAATCTAAGTTCCAGAACAAGAACCCACAGCAATCTCAAGAAAACCCTTTAAAACCCTCGACCCTCGAGGAGCAGATGGTCACCCCGGGCGAGTCTTCTGCCCAAGGCTTCCACGAGCTGTTCATGAAGTACTGGCACGTGACCCCTGGCCGCAAGTTGCCAGCAGAGGTTTAGGGTTTGGGGATGTTGTGCAGGTTTGGAGGGACTTGGGGTGACCTGTAGATCTTTTTGAAATTTCGAGGGCTTCGACAGTCTGTTTGCAGGCTCAGAAATACGGTTAAGGGTTTAGGGTTTAGGGATAGGATTGAAGGTTTAGGGTTGAGGTCTTAGATGTCCAGCTTCTCCCGTGGCACATGCAGAACTTGGATGCTGCGTCTCGCGCTTGATATCCGGGGTGCTCAGGGTTTACGGTTCCCCCCATCCTTTGTGGTATTGAAGGCACACCAGGAGCCGCCACAGACCCTGAAACTCAGGGTTTAGGGTTTAGGGTTTAGGGTTTAGGGTTTAGGGTTTAGGGTTTAGGGTTTAGGGTTTAGGCTCGTAACTCAACCTACCAAGGACACAGAAATCAACCGATGTGGTCGGCCCCTTCTTCGACAGCGAGATGCTGCAGGCGATGCCGCCCCAAGCCTTTCTGGCAGCACCTCGGATTTAGGCAACTAGTTGAGGGAGGGGTGTTGTTTTATCCTTAAACCCTAAACCCTGAAGCCTAAACCCCAAACCCTAAACCCTAAAGACTAAACCCTAAACCCTACACCCTGAACCAGATGTTGAGGGTACTTTCGGGCCAAACCCAGGCGACGAGGAACACCTGCATGGCGAACCCCAAGTGCACCACGCTGGTGATCCTGGGGCCAAAAGCGTTTGGGTTGAGGGTTTAGTTCAAGGTTTAGGGTTTAGGGTTTAGGCCAAGAGTAGGTCTGCAGGCCCCTGTTTTTGTTTTAAAGGGTTTAGGGTTTAAGGTTTGGTGTTAGGTTCCTCCCTATGAACCCCCTCAAAAAACGAAGTGTGCCATTTTTCCTTCTTCTGCAAACCCTAAACCCCAAGCCCTAAACCCTAAACTCTAAACCCTAAACACTCAAACCCTAAACCCTAAACCCTAAACCCTAAACCCTAAACCCTAAACCCTAAACCCTAAACCCTAAACCCTAAACTCTCCGGGGCCCAGGATCCGAAACATCCCAGAGAGCATCTCCAGGCAAGAAGACTGCCTCGTGTGGCTGCAGAGCTTTGGCGACTTCAGGGGCTACGACTTCTTCCTCTTCTTCCCGAAGAAAGCCAGGTGTGGGGTTTGGGGTGTGGGTTTAGGGTTTAGGGTTTAGGTTTTAGGGTTTAGGGTTTAGGGTCTAGGGTTTAGGGTTTAGGGTTTAGGGTTTAGGGTTTAGGGTTTAGGGTTTAGGGTTTAGGGTTTAGTAGGGTTTAGACAGAAAGCCACCCTAGCATGATCGCCAGTTCGAGGGGCCGGAGAGCCCCAAAAGGGGACCTCGATTTTTTGGAACACTCCCCCCCGGTTCCCAAAGCCTAAACCCTAAACCCTAAACCCTAAACCCTAAACCCTAAACCCTAAACCCTAAAACCCTAAAACCCTAAAACCCTAAAACCTTGAAACCCTAAACCCTAGAACCCTAAAACCCTAAAACCCTAAAACCCTAAAACCCTAAAACCCTAAAACCCTAAAACCCTAAAACCCTAAAACCCTAAAACCTAAAAACCCTAAACCCTAAAACCCTAAAACCCTAAAACCCTAAACCCTAAACCCTAAACCCTAAACCCTAAACCCTAATCCCTAAACCCTAAAACCCTAAAACCCTAAAAACCCTAAACCCTAAAACCCTAAAACCCTAAAACCCTAAAACCCTAAACCCTAAAACCCCAAAACCCTAAAACCCTAAACCCTAAAACCCTAAAACCCTAAGCCTCCCAGGGCCGGACGAATGCCCTATGCCTTCGTGAACTTCTGCCGGACAAGTCGGATGCAAGCTTGCCTTGAAACTTACTGCTGGTCAGCAGGGAAGGGTTTGGGGTTTAGGGTTTAGGGTTTAGGGTTTGGGGTTTAGGGTTTAGGGTTTAGGGTTTAGGGTTTCCTGCTAGCCAAGAGTAAGGAAAGCCTTCGGGGGTACAGCGCCAGGGGCTGCGATCCCCTGAACGTGGTAGTGGCCAAGGATGCTCGGACGCCAGCGAGGTTTAGGGTTTAGGGTTTAGGGTTTAGGGTTTCGGGTTTAGGGTTTAGGGTTTAGGGTTTAGAGTTTGGGATCCTTAACCCACAACCCCCACACGAAGCCACCAAGAAAGGGGCCACCTCCTAAACCCTAAACCCTAAACCCTAAACCCTAAACCCTAAACCCTAAACCCTAAACCCTAAACCCTAAACCCTAAACCCTAAACCCTTTGATGTCTAGCGCCCGTTTGGGGCGGCCCAGGAGATTCAGGGCCTGGAGGCCTGCAAGAAGTACTTCATGTCGATCATTCAGCAGCCTTACTTGACCAAGAATTGAACTTTTTGAACTTTTTGAACTTTTTGGGTTTAGGATTTAGGGTTTAGGGTTTTAGGGTTGAGTAGGAATAATAAAGTTCAACCTTTTTTCCCCTTGGTTGTTGGAGAAGTAAGGCAGGGGTCCCTGCGGCCGATAGTTCGAAACCAAGAGGTTGCCCAGGCCGAAGCACCGCCACGGGCGAGCAATCAGTACCAGTGAGGGATACTTTGGCAGTATCTTTCGGATACAGCTTCGTGGGGTGTTGTGTGTGCACCTTTTTCTTCCGAGTTCTTAGGGAATTCGGGACTTGTTTTTATACTTCCCTTTGTGAGATCCCTTAGCTGGGTAGTATAGGCGGATGGTACCTTGATTTGAATTTCCCTATTCAGAACTCGTCAGGCTTGAGTTTGCGCCGGTGTGTGTCTCACCTCCTGTCTCCGGGAGCTGTGCGCCGGGACCTCGCCAGGCCTAACAAGCCCCGGCACCGCGCAGCATAGTCTGGTGAACTGTTGGTTGTTTTAAGTTGTTTTAGGGTTTAGGGCTTGGTTATTGCGACCTTGCAGCTCCAACCACAAGCCTTGACATCTATGGCGTACTCCCTTTACTCTCATAACTGGCGCGGTGCGACCTACGAGGGGGCAAAGCCTGTCACATTCCGACCACCTTTCAGCCCTTTGCAAATTGCTACGGGGCCTGTCCTGTATGCAATGCCACGCAGGTTCCGAATTTCGCCGTCACATTCTCCTGCTAAACCGTCTTGAGTCTACTAAGTTAGAACATCCAGTCCCTAGATCCTAAACCCTAAACCCCAAACTGTACTTTCTCGGACATATGAGATCAATTCGGACGCGTGGTCTTGTTTGAGACTGCAAGGTTCCAGTGATTGAGGCAAGGGCATACAGCAACGCAGGGCCCTTAAGAGGGCTTGGGCTGCTCGTAGTTTAGGGTTTAGGGTTTAGGGTTTAGGGTTAGGACTTAAATTCTGTGCTTCCGGAACTTCGCACAGGCTTGTGGTGCTGCGAGCACGGAGGGCCCTGAGTGCTGTTATGTACGGTTCAACGGCTGCCTGAGGTTCCCTGTTGGGTTTTAGCGTCTAGGGTTTAGGGTTTAGGGTTTAGGGTCGGGAAGCGTCTCGGGCAGCCTGATCAGGGGTGAGCTATTCTTTTCCAAACTTACCCGTTTGTTTCCTCCAGTGTCCTACTGGGGAAGTTGTGAGTACCAGAGAGAAGCCCAAAGCCCAAAGCACCCATCCCCAAGGCCGAAAACCCCAGAGTCCAAATCCCAAACCCCAAACCCAAACCTGCTAAAGGGCCTGTAAACCCAAACCCCCCGAAGCTCCAACCCCCAAGGCCTAAATCCCAACCCCCAACTGTATGCTGTCTACAGGGGGGCTCCAGTGATTATCACAAGGGCCCGCGTTGGTGCGCCAACGATCCGTCTGCAGAGGGTCCTCGCAGAGTGTGCTCGTGTCACAAGTTTGGGCTCAGGGTTTAGGATTTAGGGGTTAGAGTTTAAGAGTTTAGGGTTTAGGGTGTAGGGTTTAGGGTTTAGGGTTTAGGGACGTAATTTGTTTGCGCACAGGCTTGTGATGCTTGCGAACACCGAGGGCATTAAGTGCTGTACAGCTCAACGGCTGGTTGAAGTTCCCTGAAAAATCTTCTACGAACTGTCATCATGGCACGCCAGGGAGCAGCATCGGTATATGTCCAAAGCCTTCTACGTGTTACGGTTCGCAGTGGCTTTTGCGCGCATCGGTTTCAGCTTCAGAGCTCAGTGAGCTAGCTTGTGCAAGATGTTTTCGCGTGCACCTGTCAGTTATGTAGAAGTGGTCGTGTTGAAAAGAAGTTGGAGCACGGTATTCGTGTCATGTCACGAGGGGGCAGGAACACCTTCCATGCTGCTTGCGCAGCGTAGTGCTGCTATCTAAGTGCACCCTTCGGGGAACGTCGCAGCCTGATCAGAGCTGAGCTACGCTTTCGAAACATACGTATTTGCTAACTGCAGTGTCCTCCTGGGGAAGCTGTGAGACCTGGGGAAGCTGTGAGACCGGAGAGAGGAGCGCGAAGCAAAAGAGCCCGAAAAATCCCAAGCCCCCGTCCTTACCAAAACAACAAACCAGAGTTTTAGGGGGCGTTTGGGGTTTTTGGTGCTTGGGTGTTTGGGGATAGCATTTTCCCTGCTCACTGCGCTCTCTTGTTCGCTGCACCACGAATTTAAAGAAAGCCAAGTGAAGGTAACAAGAACACAGGACTTAACTTTTTCGTAATTGCATTATGCATTACATTATCTTCATGAGAGAACAGTAATGTTGATAATTATTGCCTGTATCCAAATGCTGTGAAGATAAACTAATATTACTGTTGTACCGTGTGCTTGCAATTCAATATATTGCAGTGTGCACGCGTTTACACATTATTTTCATGTCTTATTAGTTTCCTGGCATCTAAGGGCGTCTTTCAAGATTTTGCGATATTAGCGAGCTGTAGACTCGCCTTTGACGCCAGACCCTAAAACCCGAGGCGACAACCTACAAGCCCTAAAACCCTAAAGCTCTGACCCCTTCAAGCCTAAAGCCCTACAGCCTCTAAGATCCTAAAACCCTAAACCCTGAACCCCTGAACCCGAGCCCTAAATTGGATCTTAACCCTAAACCCCTAACCCTAAACCCTAAACCCTACACCCTAAACCCTAAACCCAAAACCCTAAACCCACAACCCTAAACCCTAAACCCAAATCCCAAAACCCTAAACCCTAAACCCTACACCCGAAACCCTAAACCCTAAACCCAAAACCCAAAACCCAAAACCCTAAACCCTCTGAACCCCTGAAGTGCTTGCGGATTCCAGGAGCCGGAGGTCTCAAATGCTCTAAACGAGCGAGCTGTGACGTCGCTCGGCAGCGAGGTAAGGGCTCGGGTATAGGGTTTGAGGCTTTCGGGTTTAGGGTTGAGGGTCCCTGAACCTAGACCCTAAACCCTAAACCCCAAACCCCAAACCCCAAACCCCAAACCCCAAACCCCAAACCCCAAACCCTTAACCCTAAACCCTAAACCCTAAACCCTATAGGGCTTTCGGCCGCTGATTATTTAGATGGCTGTGTGCTCAGGTATCCGTTGAGAGGGGGGTACGGGTGACTTCTACTGGCGCACCTCTGCGACAGGATCCTAAACCCAAAGCATCCCTAAACCCTTAAACTCTACACCCTAAAACCTAGGCCTTCACTGCTCTGTGTGGGTCTAAGGGTCCGGTCCCCTATGAACCTTTTAGTACGAAGTGTCGACAATAGCACCACCTTACACCTCGTGTGCAGGAGGATGAGGGTCCTGGGTTTAGGGTTTAAGGGCTTACGGCTTAGGTCTAACGTGCACGGAGTGGAGCATCATGGCTTAAAGATAGGGTGCAGGCTTTAGGGTTCAGGGTTTAGGGTTTAGGGTTTAAGACCCGCGGTTGGTTTTGAGTTGCTCTCTGAACTTTCGGTAGGGCGTTGACGAGAGGGATTCAGAGCATGGGTTTTGAGTTGCAGAAATGTTGCAAGGATCTATTGGCTACATGGCCTTTGAATGCTTGCTGTATCCTGCATGAGCCTCATAAGTACGGGGCATAACCCCCCTCAAAAGACCAAGTATTCGAACATCACCTCAACCCTGAACCCTGAATGCAATCAACGCCCTAGACACCCACCCTAAACCCTAAACCCTAAACCCTAAACCCTAAACCCTAAACCCTAAACCCTAAACCCTGAACCCCTTGCAAGGCTCTTGGTTGCTGGGCGTCAGCTCAGTCTGTCTGTGAGTCTGCAGTCCGCCACAGTGCTCATGGTGGGTCTTTATCAGCATCGCGGCTTCACTATATCCTCTTGGGGTTTAGGGTTCAGGGTTTAGGGTTTATAGGGTTTAAGGATTATTTTTGTTTATATGAAACTCAAGAGGATATTAAACATATTGTTTTTATTAAGGTTCTAAGGGGAGTATAGTTCATGCAAGACCCTAAGCCCTAAGCCCTGAAGCCTCTAGGGCTTGTTGTCAGTTCTTAGTAGGGAGTCGCGCCCTTGAACGTAGAATATAGGGTTCCTGGTTCTCCTATTTCGTAAGGACCGTTATGCGGACCCTCTTCTGTGTTTCGCGTTGAGGGTTGAAACGTCAAGTCCACTTCGGTAGGTACCCCTAGCAGTCGTAAGGTAGCGTACAATGCTGGCGTCCCCCGAAGCCCTAAACACCCTAAACCCCCTGAACCCTAAAATCCTCAAACTCTACACCCCTAAACCCTAAACCCTAAACCCTAAACCCTAAACCCTAAACCCTAAACCCTAAACCCTAAACCCGAAACCCTAAACCCTAAACCCTAAACCCCAAACTCCTAAACCCTGAACTCCTAAATCCAAACCCTAACGCCCGAAAACCCTGACCCCTGAGTCCCTAATGCCCCACCCCGTAAACCCCCTAAACCCCTACACTCTACACCCTAAACCATCAAAACCCCAACCCTCACCCGTAAGCCCCAAAGCCTCAAATGCTTAAACCCTAAACCCTAAACCCTAAACCCTAAACCCTAAACCCTAAGCGCTAAACCCTAAACCCTAAACCCTAAACTTATCCTGAGGCTGCTCACGGCGCCCATCCGCCGGCCCACCAAGAACTACCACGACCCACGGTCCGGCCACTTCAAGGCCAGCATTTCAGGATTCTTGATTCTTGGGGTTTAGGGTTTAGGGTTTAGGGTTTAGGGTCTAGGGTTTAGGGTTTAGGGTTTAGGGTGAACCCTAAAGCCTAAACCCTCATCCCTAAACCCTCAACCGGTTCATGGGTTCGGGAAAAGGCCCAGAAGTACAGGGTTTAGGGCTTAGGGAGGCCAGCGTTTGCGCTGAGGACCCCTCCAAAACATCCTAAACCCTAAGCCCTGTGAAGCTATGAAGCTTTGGGGTTCACGCTGTAGGGTTGCTTGGGTTTCAGAGTTGGGGTCAGGCCTCGTGTTTTAGGGTTTAGGGTTTAGGGTTTAGAATTTAGGGTTTAGGGCTTAAGGTTTATGGCTTAGGGTTTAGGGTCTTGGGTTGGGGCTTGAGGCTTAGGGCTTGAGGTTCAACATCCAGGGTTGGGGGTTGTGGTATTCTCTCGGCTTTCGAGGTTCGGGGTCTGTTTTTAGGGGACCCAGGTGCAGCTTTAAGGCACTTACACATCACAGGTTTCTCATTGGTTGGGGAGTTTTTGCCCGTTTGTCTATGGGTTTAAGGTTTAGGGCTTGGGGTTGAGGATGGGGAGTTTCTGATCGGGGGGGGGGGGTAGGGTTGGGCTTCTGGGATTAGAGTTCAGCGTTTAGGGCGTGAACTTCGCAATGGGTGGCTTTGGGCATTTTGGGGGCTTAAGGTTTAGGGTTTAGGGTGGTTTAGGGCTTTGGGTTTTGGGGTTCAGGGTAGCAGGGTCGCAAGACTTGGGTTTAGGCTAGCGGCTTGCATTAGGGTCTGCAGGGTTTAGGTTTGGAGGGTTCGGGTTTCGGGTTCAGGACCTACAGAGCTGTATGCTCCCGAGTTTGAGGTTTTAGGGTTTGAGTCCTAACCCAGAAACCCGAAACCCTAAACCCTAAACCCACCCCGCAAGATGCCAACGGGCTTGTGAGTGTCATTATGGGTCTTTGCGTCTTTGCGCCCCATGCTTCAAGCCCTAATGAGCTCATAGCGGTTCTTGGGTGTACTCCTTTGTGGGGAGGTTTCGGGGGACCGTATGATAGCCTCACAACCCTGAATCCTGTAAACTCTACTGGAGGCCCTGCGCGCGAAGCTTTTCCCGCCCGGCTTTCCCAACGGCTGGCACAGCGTCTGCAATGCGACTGACATTGAGAACGGCGCCTCACCACATGGCTTTGTGTTCAACCGTTAAACCCTAAACCCTGAACCCTAAGCCCCAGACCCTAGGCCCAGAAAAGGTTCTGGGGTCGGTGTTGATGTGAGGCGCTTATCGTTTTGGATGCCAGGGTTGAGGGTTCAGGTGCTCATGGCCGCAGGCCCTGCGCCCCGAACCCCAACTCCCTAGCAATGCCCCGAAACTCACATTCCTGACCCTAAACCCTAGACCCTCAACCCTCAACTCTCAACCCTAAACCCTAGTCGAAGGCTAAACTCAAAGTGCTCGAATCCGTATTCTAGGAACCGCACAAAGGAGACCCCTGTTTTCAGAACCCCCCCCCCCAGACAGGTCCCGACTTCCTAGGGCCCATACTAAGGGACCATGCAACTACCCTTAGACTCACGTGCTGGTAGAATGGGGTTTAAGGTTTCGGGTCGTTCCTACTTTCCAGTTTCAACCTTCTCTGTACTCGGCGCGGTCTGCGGTGTCTCTGCGTTCTCTCTGCATTCTCTACGTTCAACGTGCCCCTGGTTCTTAGTAGGGGGTATCGGGGCCTATATACATATATACATACCCTTTTAAAGATTAAGAAGGAAAACCTCATTCCCTCATTCCCGCCTAAGAACCAGCCAGACGTCCCCTCTCGAATCCTCCCAGGGCGGGTGAAGTCGATCAGTGCACTCGGGACCTACATGGTCGCCTTCCGTGGCCAGGCCAGACTTTTCGGAGATCGGCGAGGGTTTTCGGGTTAGGGCTTACGGGTTTACTTATAGGGTTTAGGGTTTATTTAGTGTTTGGGGTTTAGGGTTTACTTAGGGTTTAAGGTTTATTTAGGGTTTGGGGTTTAGGGTTTAGGTGGGATTTGGAAGAAGCTGAGGAATAAGATCAGTTTGAAGCTTCTGGCGGGTTGCTACTCGACCCGAGGCTTAATACTAGGACCCAGGCCAGGCCCTTGTTCCCTCTTTTTTGTGTTTAAGGGTTTAGGGCTTTAGGGTTTTATAGGGTTTAGAGTTTTGAGTGCCCTGATAAGCCCAAAACCAGAAAGGGCACCCTGTTTATTCGTAGGTTACTACCCTAAACCCTAAACCCGAAACCCTAAACCCCAAACCCCAAACCCTAACCCTAAACCCTAAACCCCAAGCCCTAAACCCTAAACCCCATTGAACAGAATAAATTCCGCCTGCGTTCCCAGGAGGTTGACGGCAGCTTTAAGATGTGTCCAGCTTTTTGACCGTGCGCTGCCTTTTCGCTTGCGGCTTCAAACCCTAAAGCCTAAAGCCTAAAGCCTAAAGCCTAAAGCCTAAAGCCTAAAGCCTAAAGCCTAAAGCCTAAAGCCTAAAGCCTAAACCCTAAACCCTAAACCCTAAACCCTAAACCCTAAACCCTAAACCCTAAACCCTAAACCCTAAACCCTAAACCCTAAACCCTAACCCCTAACCCTAAACCCTAAACCCTAAACTGGATTGAAGCTCACATTCCTTGTGCTCCAGCTTGAACTCGGCAGCAGAGTCAGCCTTTCGCCTGTCTGCAAACCCTGGAGCCCTAAAGCCCTGAAAGCCCTGCAGCTCTAAAACCCTGAAACCCTCAAAGCCTTGAAAGCCCTGGCAACCCCAAAAGCTGAAAAAGACCCTGGAGCCCTAAAGCCCTGAAGCCCAAAGCGGAAAGCAGAGCCCTGAACCCCTACACCCTAAACCCCAAAACCTAAACCCTGAACCCTAAACCCTGAACCGTAAACCCTAAACCCTGAACCCTAAACCCTAAACCCTGAACTCCCGCTGTTCAGGATGGTGCCGCCGCAGTTCTGCACGCCTTCTGCCCCCACATGGGTGGCTTGGGATGGGACTTGGCCCTCCCCACATCTTAGGCCCCAACCGCAAGCCCTGAGCCCTAAACCCTAAACCCCAAAACCCTAAAACCCCATACCGAACAAAACCTAAACCCGAGCTTCCTAAACCCCAGAACCCTAAACCCCAAGCCCTAAACCCTACAGAAAGGACTGTTGTGAGGCGGAGTTGTTGGGTAGTTTCAGTCATTTAATAAGGTTTAGGGGTTAGTAAACGCTTACAACTTTAAACTTATGGCCTCACAACAGTCCATTCGTAAGTGGGGATCTTGACCATGATGTTTGGCACACTGAGATGATGTTTTCAAAGAGTGACATGTTCATGAGTTTGGAGGGGGGGGGGGGTCCTTGGAAGTTGGCCCATCTTGGCAGGAGTCCCCCCCCCCTTCCTTCCCCCCCCCCCCCTGGTTTCGAGGCTGTGCCTCAAGCGTAGCAGCCGTAGCTGTGCCACAGTTGGTTTGCTTTCACGTATTTCCAGACCTGTTATTCGGAAGTTCCCTGCTTTCGAAACACAGCCTTTGTTTCGAAACACAGCCCCTGTTTCGAAACATGGATGTCACAGCCACAACTGCTTCATATCTACCGCAACCTCACACAATGCCTCGTTTCCATGCAATGCCAATGACCCTCCCCCTGTCACAGCCACAACTGGTTCAAAACGATATCAATTCAAAGCCATGTCTTCTCGGCCGCTTGCTGTCCAGGGCTTCGTCGGCTTTGAGCAGGGCCGGGCTAATCTCACCTTGGTTCCATCGACTACATCTACGGCATCCTCACACAATGCCTCCTTTCCATGCGATGCCAAGGAAGACATACAGGATCACAGTGGGAAAAGAGATCTACGTGATCACATCATGGCTCAAATCCGCAGTGGCACCGTTACACCTCATCCCTCCAGGCTCGGACGTTGGCATTACAAATAGCGCACGCGCAAGTCAAGACATACCTCCAGCCCACGGGTGTGTATGGGGCGTGGAACCCAGAGGCCGAGAAAAAGTTGATTGCCATGCTCACGCGGTCTTTACGGTCCCAAAAGCCCCAGGCTATCGAGGATAAGAAGCCCGACGGAAAGCCCCAGGCCATCGAGGATAAGAAGGACCAGAATGAGGAGAAGCACCATGCCCCAGCTATCAAGAATGGCGCGCCAACCGTCGTAGACAGCGCCCCATCCGCCTACGAGAAGGACCATAACATCCCGAACAAGAAGGCCAACATCGCTTTGGACAACAAGTCCTCGGATGACTCCTCGGATTCTTCTTCTGATGACCGCAACATCCCGAACAAAAAAGCCAACATCACTCTGGACAAGAAGTCCTCGGATGACTCCTCGGATTCTTCTTCTGATTCCTCTTCGGATTCCTCGCCGTGTTCGCCGTCAAAGTCGTCACCACCCCTGCCCAAGCGCACCTTCGAGGAGACCAACAAATGGGAAGCAGAGTGGACGGACGTGTGGAATTCAGCGGTTGGCCTCGTGGGTTTGGCTGACAACGGCCCGAGTCAGAAGCGCGTCAAAGTGGCAACTGAGCTTCTGAATGCCATCAACAAGGCACGCTCAAAGTGGGACGCCATTTAGTGGGTGGCAGGTCAGTTTCTTCCTTAGTCGGTACCCACTTGGAGTTTGGGTCTGTAAAGACGACGAAAGAGCAATAGGTTGCAAGCAAGAAAAAAAAGTCGCCAGCTATTGCCTTGCACGCTGTTGGAGTGTACAAGCCTTCATATCTGCTCTTCACGCAAACCCCCAATAAACCACACGCGCATCTGCAACAGCACATTTGTCTATGCCGATTCAGTGTTTTCTCAAGTCTTCGTACCATTAGGTTGCGTACCGGCTCTGTTTACTTCGATCGCGTAGCGCGTGTAGCATGGAGGACTGCGTGGCGGCTTCTCAAGGCACATTCGTCAAATTCTGTCCGGCTCCCGTCTACTCCAAGATCGAAACCGGCGCCTACAGCATCTCCGATCTGCCACTCATGGAGTTGCGCGGCAAGGGCAAAAAGTTCAAGGAATTCTTCCAAGTAGTGCATGACGTCACCCCTGCCCAGCAGCAACAAATCCGCGAGGTCATGAACTCAGAGAATCCTCGCCTCGTGGACTTGCCTCCTAATGTACGCCCTGGTGATGCGCTGGGTGAGGCCTGCCATTTGCAGCTCGTCGTTGATTCTTCCGCTAACAAGGTTCTGAAGTTCTACCACGCGTCGGGCAAGAAGCCGTCTGCAGCATGCCGTTCCAAGGCCCATAAGAAGCCAGCTGCTGCTCGCAAGAAGCCGTCTGCAGCACGTCGTCAGTAATCCGTACATCTGCTTTGCACTCGCAACAAAATGAACTTCGTCCAAACCACTGCATCACATTGAAAAAACTCCGCCTCACAACAGTCCCCTCTCAAACCCTAAACCCCAAGACCCTAACCCTAAACCGCAAGACCCTGAACCCTAAACCCTAAAACCCTAAACTCCAACACCCTAAACCCCAAACCCTAAACCCGAAATCCTTTAACCCCAAGACCCCCAACCCGAAATCCCTAGATCCTAAAACCCTAAACCCTAAAACCCTAAGCCCTAACCCCTACCCCCCAAACCCTAAACCCCAAGACCTCAAACCCTACAACCCTAAACCCCAAAACCCTGATCCCTAAAACCCTAACCTGTGCTGAGCTTTCCGACTATGTGCCACGATCGTCTGCTCTCGGGTGAGCGCCAACAGCCTCAACAAGCTCGCCTTGTTGGAGTGTTCCACTTCTCGGATCAGAGGGGCCAAAGATGCGAGAGTCCTGGCGCGATCCACAGCGTCAACCGTCACGGCGTAAATTTTCAGGCACGTAAAGTTTCTGACCTTTGAAGTTGTGCGGCAAGAAACTTCCGCATGCATGAAGGCCACAGATACGCCATTGTCCCTCATGGTGGGTGAGCAATGGAGATCCTGACTCGCCGTGCATGGTTGCAACAGTGTCAAGTGTGCGGCTGTAACCGGACCAGGACTTAGGGTTTAGGGTTTAGGGTTTAGGGTTTAGGGTTTAGGGTTTAGGGTTTAGGGTTTAGGGTTTAGGGTTAGGGTTTAGGGTTTAGGCTATAGGGCTGTAGCGCTGTAGGGCTATAGGGCTAGGGTTTAGGGATGCAGGGTTTAAGGTTATAGGGTCTAGGGTTCCAGGGTTATAGGGTTTTGGGTTATGGGGTTAGCAGGTTTTATGTTTGGGGTTATAGGGTTTTGTTGAGCGTTTCAAAGCTGCTTTACACTTCCCAAACCCTAAACCCCAAACCCCAAGACCCCAAGCCCGAAATCCCTAAAACCCCAAACCCTAAACCCTTAAACCCTGAGCCCCAAGCCCTAAACCCCAAACCCCAAACTCTAAACCCCCAACCCTAAACCCTTAACCCAAAATCCTAAAACCCTCTCTAAACCCTGAACCCTAGAGGCCCTAAAACCCTAAGCCCGCTGACTTCTCTCCCGAGGGGCCCATCTCGGCATGGGGGGCGTGGTGGTCGGCAACACCCTGCAACTGGGAATGTTCAGAGGTTTAGGGTTTAGGGTTTAGGGCTAGGGTTTAGGGTTCAGGGTTTAGGGTTTAGGGCTAGGGTTTAGGGTTCAGGGCTTAGGGCTTAGGGCTCAGGAGAGTGGGGTAAGATGCGGCTGCCTTCTGCTACTCTTTTTTGATACAAGACCCAAAAGAGACAGGACCGGACCCGGAGTAGACCCCTTGGTTTAGGGTTTAGGGTTTAGGGTTTAGGGTGTAGGGTTTAGGGTTTAGGGTTTCGGGTTTCGGGTTTTCCTTTGTAAGGTCCTGTAAACCAAAAAGGGCACCCTCTCTATTCCTAAGGGTACTCGTGTGTCTAGGGAATACGAAACAGTAGTCGTCTTTATTCTGGTTCTAACGGAAGAGCAGTCGTTTAGTAGAGTGTCTATTCGAGAGGTCCTGTAGTTCTATGTTTCGATTGCGCCTGCTGTGGCTATAAGTCGGAAACCCTAAACCCTAAGCCCTAAACCCCAACTGCAAGCCCAGCGTTTGGGGGCTAGGTTACAGTGCGAGCGTTGGGGTAAAGAAAGTTGTCCAGATAGTCCAGATGATGTCACTCACTTTCTCAAGTTCCATTGGTCACTGGCCACCCACTTTCTTAAGACTTTCTTAAACTTAAAGGGGGGGCAGGGTGCGAATACCTCCGCTACTTCATAGCTTGCTCGTTAGACCACCGGCCATGTCAACGGGGTGCCTTTAACCGTGCAACAAAGAAACAAATAGAGTATCTCTCTTCGTTAAGTAAGGCCCAGAGAGCCCGTTGAAACCGCACCTGCTACCGCGCAAAAATCAGAGGTTGCTTTTCCACCTGGAAAGAGAGCCCGGAGCACAAGACCCACACTGCTTGATTTTGTTGTGCTAATTTTATAGGCATTTTGATATCAATTGGAATGGGTTGCCCACTCGTTTTCTTAACCAGACAGCCGCTTCAAATCCCGACTACCCCGGAACCCTAAACCCGAATTAGCAGTCCCTACTACTCCCTAAGAGTCCTTATGCCCGAAGCCCTGGACGCCAAACCCTAAACCCTAAACCCTAAACCCTGAACCCTGAACCCTGAACCCTGAACCCTGAACCCTGAACCCTGAACCCTGAACCCTGAACCCTGAACCCTGAACCCTGAACCCTGAACCCTAAACCCCTTCCCTGCCCCCTGAAGAGCCCCACAATCCAGGCAATGCCCATTTCATGGCTGGCGCTTCGGAAAGGACGGTGCCTGCGAGCACCTTTTGTCGAACACCTCGGGGAGGACTTGAAGCCCCAAAGCCTAACTAAAACCACTTAGGGGATTTTAGGGTTTAGGGTTTCGGCGTGGGCCTTTTGGGGGCTGAAGGGATGTTGTAAGCGTGTTGGGGTCTGCTTAGAGTTTCTGGGCTTTGCGGTTAAGAGTTTCAGAGCTTGTAGAGCTTGTAGGTAGTTTACACCCCAAGCCTTGCACCCTAAACCCGCAACCGATCGAATTCAGATATTTCTGGTCTCACAGCCTATCGGGCGTTAGAGCTTGTGGGTTTAAGGTTAGGGTCTGGGGTTTAGGGTTTGGGGTTTAGGGTTTAAGGGTGAGGGTTCGGGTTCACTATCGATGTTTTTTTTTTTTAGAAGGGCTCTCCAAGGCTTCGGGGGGTCATGTAGGGAAGTTAGGATTTGGAGTTTAGCATGAATGTAGGTTTGTGTATGACTTTGCGGCTTTTGATCGGTTTAGGGTTTAGGGTTTAGGGTTGAGTTTAGGGACTGAAAAAGCCCTTGGCTCAGAAGCCCTAACCCTAAGAGTATCTTGCAGCCAAAACCAACTAGGTAGGCCTTTGGGATATTGCATACTTTCCCACATTGCGGAAAATTTTTCAGATGGTTTTAAGAGCCATCTGGGGGAATGAAGTACACTATATAATCCCTTAAAGGGTGCATGTATATATATATATATATAGATATAGGGGGATATGGGGTACCCCATTCCCTCATTCCCCAGTAAGAACCAGCCAGAAAGCCGAGGCACGTGCCTTACCGCAAGACTTCCCGGGAGATGCCCGAAGCGTCCAAGCTGCATGCCTACGAGGTGCGGGAGAAACTTGGTCGCACCCGTAGACCCTAAACCCTAAACCCTAACCCCTAGACCCTAGACCCCAAACCCTATATACCCTATATACCCTAAACCCTCTCTGTCATAATCCGCCCAAAAAACCCCACAACATTAAGAAATAAAGCGTCTTCAGTAGCCCCAAACCCTCGAGGAAGCCCCCCCCCAAACCCCAGGGCCCTAACATGCCCCAAACCCTTGGGCCCTAAACCCTATGCCCCAAACCCTAGCGGCCTAAACCCTATAAGAACATTGGTCCCGGAGGGTCCGGATGGCTAAGCACATTTGGTCCCAGTGGGTCCGGATGGCTAAGAACATTTGGCCCCGAGAGGGCCCGGATGGCTAAGAACATTTGGTCCCGATACGGTCCGGATGGCTCAGAACATATTGATATACATGTGGGCTTTTGTCCAAGTCTACGCTCTGCACGCTCGGCTAGAACCGCTCGATCCGGAGCTGCTTGACCCTAAGCCTTAAACCCTAACCTAAACCCTCTAGACCCCAAACGCTACACCCCAAACCCCTAGACAAAGTTCCAAAGATCCCCTTGGCTGAAGATGTCTGGGCATCCAGGAGTGTTCTCCAGTAGCCCCTAAGCCCTAAACCAGCGCATCCTTGGGTTAGAACACGCACGCCCGCATGCTGACATGGTACTGTGCAGCAGGATGCAGCACACTATGTAGTACATGACGGCGTATGTTGTATAGGGCATTCTAATTTAGGGTTCCTTCCGGGGTTCCTATGAAAAGGCGGCCCCTTTGTTTTAGGGTACTCCTCTTCTCCCTAAGCCCCTAACCCACAAATCCTAACGCGCAGTTCCGCTCAGGATCCTGGAACGCATCTACATCTGGTTCGATGCCGAAGGCTGCGGGAGTCAAAGGCGAAAGTGGGGTTCTGATTTAGGGCCACTGGGGTTTAGGCTGTTGGGCTTAGGGCTAGTTTAAAGTTTAGGGTTTAGAGTTTACGGTCCAGAGCGCTCCTGGGGGTTCGGGAGTAGGGCTTATAAGCTTTTGCAGGACGACCTCCTCAGTGGGAACTGGAGTGCCACCAGCAGCTAGAGAGGGACGTGGCTGACGGATCCTTCTACCTCGCCACGATCCGGCAGATGGAGTTTGACCAACACTGCTGCGAGATGCACATGAACAGCGCGGACCCGTACCATTTCAAGACCCTGCATGCCCCGCTGCCCTTGCCTCTTTTGGAGAAGTTTGTGACTGCTGACCACACGGCCACGCAGGCCTGGCTGTCTTGCCAAAAAAGCTCGCCCCTTTCCTCAAACCGTGAACGGTGGAGAGTAGAAATCTGCCCCAAACGTGGGTTCAGCGTTTGATCAATTCCGCTTTAGTTAGAGTCGAGACTCTAGGGTATAAGTTAATTACTGCAGGTTTCGTGTTTTGAAGCCTGGGCCACGCCCCTGAACCCTACGCCCTAGGCCCTAAAGCCCCAAACGCCCCTGAACAGGAGTACGGCAAGGGCGTCGTGAACGGCCAGCTCATGGACAAGGAGCACATGTGCTCCTTCGAGGACATCTTCAAGCCCTAAACCTTGGGCCCGACATCCTAAACCCGAAGCCCCTAATCCCTGTTACTAGGATGGGCCACGGATCAGGGCTAAGGGCTTACATGGCTCACGGGGCCGTATAGGTTCAGGCATCAGGGGTCTAGGACTCTCCAACTTGCAAGCTCTCATCTCCAAATTGGGGGAAGAGCCCCAAACCCTAAGTCTCAGGATTTGTGTTCAGGTCTGAGCCCCGAAACCCTAAAACCCAGTTCCGCAGCCAGATAGACCCGCAAAGAATCCTTTTGCATCTCGCGACGACCGCAACACCTCACGCTCCCCTTTAGGGTTTAGGGTGCAAGGCGGAGCGCCTAGAGGGTTTAGGGTTTAGGGTTACCCTAAGCCCTAAACCCTAAACCCTAATTAAACCCGAAACCTCATGTCCCCTCTCCAGGAGCGAACGCACGGCCTTCAGCTCCTGGGGCTTCCCTGGCTGCCGGTGCCCTTCTCGCGCACCATCGCCTCGTCCATCGAGACCAACGTCACGTTTGAAGGCTGGTGAGGACTTGGGATTTCGGGTTTAGGGTTTAGGGTTTCGGGTTTAGGGTTTAGGGCTTAGAGTTAATCAAACCTTAAACCCCAAAACCCTGAACTAGGGTTTTTGTGCAATGGGGTTATTTATCTTAGCGCTTGGTGGTTCATGGACAGCTACAACTGCGTGGGATATAGTCCTGTGGTCACTCCTTGTTGCGCTATTTCAGGCCTGCGCAATAACTACCCTTGAGCCTGGCAAGCAGAGCGTGAGACTTCTCTTGCTGTTGGTTAGCAGGGAATGGGGGAATGAGGGCCCTTTCTAATCCCTTAAAGGGATTATATGGGGTACCTTCTTCCCCCATTCCCTACTAACCAACGGTAAGTTCTAGGTTTGGGTCTTCGACTCCACAGGATCTCTCACTCATTCGCAAACTGGGTAGCTCAGTGGTACCCTTTGCCTTTTTTTGTGGTTCTGGGTTCCCTTATAAAGTATCCAACCAAACAAGCGCACCTTATTATAATTTGGGTCCTGGGCTAATAAAACAAAGTAGAGCACGGTTCCTAAACCCTAAACCCTAAACCCTAAACCCTAAACCCTAAACCCTAAACCCTAAACCCTAAACCCTAAACCCTAAACCCTAAACCCTGAACCCTGAACCCTAAACCCTAAACCCTAAGCCCTAAACCTGCAGTTCAAGAAGTCAAGTTGGCCCCTGGCAGGCCCGACGGTGGTTCATTTTCGCATCCGGACGCCTTTGGGTGACTCGCCTTGAACAAGGGCCTAGGGTTTAGGGTCTAGGGTTTAGGGTTTAGGGTTTAGGGTACCCCCTATATACTCCATACATGAACAAGAGCCTATGGAACCCTCACGACGGTTGAGGGATTGAGCTGTACGGTTTCGGGCTTTGGGGAGGGGGGGGGGGTGAAGGGCAGACCGGTCGCTTGTGCCCGCTTTAGGCTGGTCAGTTGTGCCCGCCTTACGCGGGTCACTTGTGCCCGCGTACGTGCCTCAAATCACAGCAGGGCCGCACTTTGGGCCACCTCCCGCCAAAACGCAGACCTGTCACTTGTGCCCACCTTTCGGTCTTAAAATATGGCAGGGCCACAGGATGAGGTGTTTGTCGGTTGAAAAGTCGCGTCCCTGCCACATCCGGCAGGCTCTCTGCCCCTGCCACCTGTCACCCCATTCAAGTGGACGCAGTTTTCTCAGGTTGCCCGTTTCATTTTCCCGACAGGGGTGGGCTGGCTCCAACATCATGAGCATCGCTATCAAAACATGTACTCATCAATGTCACCCTATATTATATGAGACCCCCAGAGACCTAAGCTTGGAAGCCTGAATCGAGACCAACTTAAGTAACCTGAAACCGCAGAGCTCTTAATCCCTAAAGTCCCAAGGCCTCCAGCCCCGAATTCCAAGACCTTACAGGCCCATGCTGTTAAACCCGAAAGCCCAAAACCTCCCCAGGCTCTTACAAACCTCAAGCCTTGAACGCCTTTCATGTCCGCCGCAGCGGCAGCCTCTCCTCGCGCACATGAAGGCTGCCACATGACTAGGGTTCGGGGTGATGCCTTGTGTGGAAAGCTTCCCTCGGGTCAGATGCCTGTAAACACCCAGCCCCCCCCTTCCCCCTTCCCCCTCCACCCCCTCCCAAGCACTCCGGCTGACCGTGCAGGGCGCATCGGGCAACAACAGTCGTTTTTTTACCCCTCCAAACCCGAACCCTGGACCCAGAAACAACTGACCTGAGGCCTTGCGTGGAAGGCTCCCCTTGGGTCAGATGTCTGTAGACGCCCAGCCCGCCCAAGCCCCCCCTCGCCCCCTTCCCCCTCCACCCCCTCCCAAGCACTGCGGCTGACCGTGCAGGGCTCCCCCTGCGGCTGACCGTGCAGGGCGCGTTGGTCAACAACAGTCGTTTTTGCCCCTCGAACCCCCCCCCCATCCCCCCTCCCCTCACCCGTTTCCAGGGCGGGTGACTGGGTGTGGTGTGTGGCGTCAAACAAGCTTATTCTTATCCCCCCCCCCTTCCCCCCGTTGCAGGGCGGGTGACTGGATGCGGTTGTGTTGAGCGCGTCAAACAAGCTTATTCTTGTCCCCCCCCTCCACCCCCCTCCCCCCTCCCTCACCCGTTAGGACTGGATGTGGTTGACTGGATGTGGTTCCCTCCCCTCACCCGTTTCCAGGGCGGGTGACTGGGTGTGGTGTGTGGCGTCAAACAAGCTTATTCTTATCCCCCCCCCCTCCCTCCCCTCCTCCTCACCCGTTGGGACTGGATGTGGTTGAACTGGATGTGGGTTTTGTTGCCCCCCTCCGCTCACACCCTACGCCGTTCCATGGCGGTGACTGGGTGTGGTGTGGGTGGCATGAAACAAGGTTATTTTAATCCCCCCCCCCCCCTCCCGCACCCCCCCACCCTTTGCTCTGCGTCAAACAAGCTTATTCTTGTCCCCCCCCCCCCCCCTCCCCCCCCCTCCCCCCTCCTCACCCGTTGGGACTGGATGTGGTTGACTGGATGTGGTTGTGTTGCCCCCCCCAGGGCGGGTGACCGGCGTCAAACAAGCTTATTCTTATCCCCCCCCCCTCCCCTCCCCCCCGCCCGTTGCAGGGCGGGTGACTGGATGTTATTCTTGTCCCCCCCCTCCCCTCCCCCCCCCTCCTCCTCACCCGTTGGGACTGGATGTGGTTGACTGGATGTGGTTGTGTTGACCGCCTCAAACAAGCTTATTCTTATCCCCCCCCCCTCCCCACCCCCCCACCCCCCCAGAAACGTGGGCACAAGTGACGGGGTACGTGGGCACAAGTGACGGGGTACGTGGGCACAAGTGACGGGGTACGTGGGCGCAAGTGACCCGAAACCGCGTGGGCACAAGTGACCGCGATCGCGTGGGCACAAGTGACGGGGCTGCCGGGTGAAGCTGTTCCGGCTCCGGGTATAGAAACCCTTAAAGAGTTGGTATGGGGGGGCTGTAAGGTGCCTAATTCCCCCATGCCATACCGAGACTTGGGGTTCGGGCTTTAGAGTTTAGGGTTTCGGGTTTAGGGTTGATGAATTGGGGTTTATGGATTGGGGTTTAGGGTTCGCAAAGTTTAGGGCTTTCGGGTAAAGGCATTAGGGCCTGGTCACCCGGAGCAAGTGGAGTCCAGACTGTTTACAGTTCGGGCGTCCAAAAGTGTTGCCCAGGCGTTCTGCGGCAAGTGAAGACCATCTTACCTGTGGAGCCCTTCAAGTAACTTGGGGGTCGGAGGGGCTGCGCTGGGCTTTGCGGAGGTTAAGGGCTTTCAGGCAGACCCTGAACTCCGTATGCCGGGGCGTTGTGTGGTTTGAGGGTCTGGGCGCTTTTGGGCTCAGTCAGGGTTTAAGGGTTTCCTGGCTTGAGGTTTAGGGTGTAGGGTTTAGGGTTTATAGGGTTTAGGGCTTGGGGGCTTGGGGTTTGGGGTTTAGGGTTTCTTGGGCTTCTCGTCTTTGGGTGGCCTGTCAGTAGTCTATTGGAAGGCTTCTGGGAATTCAGGGAACCCGATCTTGGACCTAAGCACCAATGTTTCGTAAGCCTTCTTCCCCCACTCCCCGCCCCCGCCCCTACAAAAGCAATGGCACCCCAAGCTGTAAACCCTAAACCCTAAACCCTAAACCCTAAACCCTAAACCCTAAACCCTAAACCCTAAACCCTAAACCCTAAACCCTAAACCCTAAACCCTAAACCCTAAACCCTAAACCCTAAATTTAAGAGCCTCCGGCTCAAGCCGCCGACCCCGCTGGAGCATAGTTGAAAGGTTTAAACGCGCTCGTCAGCTCAAAGGATGCCAAAAGTTGATTTGCTTGAGCCTCTGTGAAACGTTGGGGGGGGGGGGGTAGGGGGTAGCACCAGGACCCAAACAGGAGCTGAAGCCAGCTTGAAGGAGGGCAGCCCCATCAATTCAAGCCCAACAACCGGAGAGGGGGGGGTAGGGGGGAGGGAAAGAGGGAGGTTTTCACCTCCTTTTCCCATCCAACACGCCGCCAGGGTCGGCGGATCCTATATCCTAAACCCTAAACCCTAAACCCGGAACCCTTTCGGGGGTTATCAGGGTTGAGGCAACTGCCCTGCATTGGTCCTGGAGCCCTCGTTTTGAAACGGCACCCCCCACGCCAACCCTTGAGACGACAGACCCGAAAGACTTTCAACCCTAAACCCTAAACCCTAAACCCTAAACCCTAAACCCTACACCCTAAACCCTAAACCCTAAACCCTAAACCTTCAACCCTCAACCTAAAGCCTCAAAACCCTAAAGCTTGAGCCCCCTCAAAGCCCCCAAGCCTGAGGCAGTGCGTGGAGGCCCGATGGTATGCAGAGAGGTCCGTGCCGCGCCGCTCGAGAGCAAGCGGTTTAGGGTCTAGGGTTTAGGGTTTAGGGTTTGGGGTTTAGGGTTTAGGGTTGAGGGTTGTAGGGTTTAGGGTTCGATTTGGCAGTTGATCATACCCAGAAACCCCTCACCAACCCTAAAACCTCAACCCTACTGGAGCCTTTCTTTGCGGAATTGCCATGCTAGATGGGGGCTTCTATAAATCCTAGACTCTTTCTTAAGGGACCCCCCCTCCTCCATATCTCCTACGAAGTCAGGGCGTCCCTAGCAAAACTCGCCCCAATATGGACCTTTAGATGAACCCCCGCACCCCCCTTTCCTGTCGGGTTTAGGGTTTTGAGGGTTTCCCTACACCCGGAACCCGAAACCCCAAACCCTAAACCCAAAACCCTTAACCGCTTTTATGGTCGACTCTTAAGGTTTTGAATGGAATTCGGACTTCAGGTTGTTTTTGGGTGGTTTTAAAGCGTTTTTCTGCTTGAAGGGGCGGGAGTTTAGGGTTTAGGGTTTAGGGTTTAGGGTTTAGGGTTTAGGGTTTAGGGTTTAGGGTTTAGGGTTTAGGGTTTAGGGTTTAGGGTTTAGGGGTCCAGAACCTGCACAATCCCCCCCCCCCCTCCCTGGCTGGCTGGCAAAAGGCAGGACTTGGGAGTCCTACACCCGAAACCCCAAGCCCTAAACCCTAAACCCTAAACCCTAAACCCTAAACCCTAAACCCTAAACCCTAAACCCTAAACCCTAAACCCTAAACCCTAAACCCTAAACCCTAAACCCCAAAACCCCAAAACCCCAAAACCCCAAAACCCTATCGGTCCTAAACCCTAAACCCTACAGGCCCTTGGCCCTCAGCCCTACACCCCTCTGGTGGCTCAGGAGCCGCAGCCGTGGCCCTCGGAATTATTGGCGGGCGGGCGCTCGAGCAAGATCGGGAGGCATGGCTTTGGGCTTCGGGCCCCTATGCCCCGAACCCGAGACCCTTAAACTCACTAAACCAAACCCTTGAACCCTAAACCCTAAACTCCAAACCCTAAACCCTAAACCCTAACCCCGAACCCTAAACCCTAAGCCCTAAACCCTAAGTTGAATTGCTGGGCTCATTACTTCAGAGTTCGGGGGATTGAGAGTCTACTACAGGCCCTAAACCCGAAACCCTAACACCCTACACCCTAACCCCTAACCCCTAACCCCTAACCCCTAACCCCTAACCCCTAACCCCTAACCCCTAACCCCTAACCCCTAACCCCTAACCCCTAACACCTAACACCTAACACCCTAACCCCTAACCCCATACCCCTAACCCCTAACCCCTAGCACCCTAACCCCTAACCCCCTAACCCCTAGCACCCTAACCCCTAACCCCTAACCCCTAGCTCCCTAACCCCTAACACCCTAACCCCTAACCCCTAGCACCCTAACCCCCTAACCCCTAACCCCTAACCCCCTAACCCCTACACCCTACCCCCTAACTCCTAACCCCCTAACCCCTAACCCCTAACCCCTAACACCTAACCCCTAACCCCTAACCCCTAACCCCTAAACCCTAAACCCTAACCCCTAAACCCTAAACCCTAAACTCAGCCCGTGGAGATTGTTTTTTGGAGGTCTGGGAGAACAAGATCTACCACAAGAAGCCGGTCCTCGTGCCGCTCCGCAGGGTTTAGGGTTTAAAGCTTAGGGCTTAGGGTTTAAAGTTTAGGGTTTAGGGTTTAGGGTTTAAAGTTTAGGGTTTAGGGTTTAAAGTTTAGGGTTTAGGGTTTAGGGTTTAAAGTTTAGGGTTTAGGGTTTAAAGTTTAGGGTTTAGGGTTTAAAGTTTAGGGTTTAGGGCTTGGGGCTTGCGGGGCCGGGAAAGGGGGGGGGCATTCAATCACCGTCAGGTTCACATATTCGAGGGTTCCAAGGGTTTATGGATCCTGAAAAGCCCTGCCAGTCCGCACCCTGAAGCCCAGCCCCCAATCGCCAAAAAGACCCGAAGAAGACCCTACAACCCTGAGACCTTTCAGGGTTTCGGGTATGGGGTTTGGGGTTTCGGGTTTCGGGTTGGGGGTTTAGGGTTAACGGTTTAGGCTGCCAAGGGTCTAGAGGATTACAAAGGGATAGCACTGGCACTGAGAACTGTTGCCCCCTTTTCTCGGGGAGCGGTTCTTCAGGACTAGTACGGGGATGGCAGTGGCAATGAGACATGTTGCCCCTTTTTGGAGCGTGGGAGTCTAGAGGATTCTAAGAGGATAGTGCTGGCAGCGAGAGCTGTTTCCCTTTCTCTTGGGGGCTAGAGCCTTATGTGAAAGGGCTAGTACTACTGAGAAATGGATGTTCCTCGTTAAGGCTCTTCAAGGTTGAGCCCCAAAGTCCTATATACCCGACCTTACACGCTAAACCCTAAACCCTCAACCCTCGACCCTCAACCCTAAACCCTAAGCCCTAAGCCCTTAAGCCTCCGTCTCCGAGGTCAGGGGATGGGCCATTTTTGGACTTTATGCGCTGGTACGGCCAGTTCTACTCCGCGGGTTCCCGGAATTTCGGCTACGATTGGTAGCTGCGGGCAGAAAAAAAGGCCGAAAGAACCCGCGCACACTTGGGCCTAGGCGCTGAACCATACTTGGAGGTTCATGGGTATTTCTAAGGGGGATTATAAGTATGGTAGCTACAGTTACTATAGTCATAGCTATAGTTCCCATACTTATACTTTTACGTAGGGTTCTAAGTAGCCTCAATAAGGTTTGTTATCACCCTATCTAGGGTACGTACAACCCTACTTACAAGTACCCATGAACCTCCAAGTAAACCCGAGCGTAGGGCTCAAGGTTCAGAGTGCACGGCCCTCAAGCAGGTACCTGAATCGACGTTGGGGCTCCCGACCCGAGCGAAGCCCGCCCAAACGATGGCTCCCGCGCGTTTTAGGGTTTAGGGTTTAGGATTTCGGGTTGAGGGTGTAGGGTTTGGGTTTGGGATTTAGGGTTTGCGGCTTAGGGTTTAGGGTTTCGAGGTCTAGCTGGCAACCCAAACCTCGCAGTCCAACAATTGATGCCCCCTTTTACCCCTGGGGCCTTCGTCCCTGTTCCCATGGCCCTAGCCCAATATTGGGCCTATTTAAGGGAATGCCCACATGGGGGCCAGTTCAACTAGATCACTTTCTACTTCTGAAAGAAAACTTTTGGTACTTCCTTTGGCCTTAAACCCTCAAGCCTCAAGCCCTAAACCCTAAACCCTAAACCCCAAGACCCTGAGCCACCGTGAGCGCTTCTTCGGGTAGTTACATGGTCGCTGAATTTGGGCAACGCTTTTGGACCCCTTATATACCCTAAAAAACCCAAGAGCCATACCTCAGAACCGTTTAAAGAAGGACTCTGAACCCTAAACCCCAAACCCTAAACCCTAAACTCTAAACCCTAAACCTAAACCCTAAACCCTAGCCCCAAGACCCTGAGCCGCCATGAGACCTTCTTTGGGTAGTTACATGGTCGCTGAATATGGGGAACGCTTATAGACCCCTTATACACCCCAAGAAACCCAAGGGCCATACCTCAGAACCGTTTAAAGAAGGACTCTGAACCCTAAACCCTAAACCCTAAACCCTAAACCCTAAACCCTAAACCCTAAACCCTAAACCCTAAACCCCAAACCTAAACCCTAAACCCTAAACCCTATGAAGGGCCATGCCACTTGACTGGTGGAGGCCGCTCCCAGCGTTGCCTCGGAGGGAACCACCGAGTTGAGCGCGGCTTTCGGGAGGCCCTTGGGTTTCGGGTTTAGGGTTTAGGGTTTAGGGTTTAGGGTTTAGGGTTTCGGGTATCCTAAACCCTAAACCTAAACCCTAAAGGGAGGTCTTTGCCTAAACCTCAATTAAGCCTCAAAAAAAAGGGCTCTTGCAAGGGCGAGGTTGTGCCTCACAGCTAAACCCCCAAACCCTAGAACCCGAAGTTCCAAACCGCTTTGTAAGCCCTAAATCCTAAACTCTAAACCCTGCACTCTCCACCCTAAACCCCAAACCCTGAACCCTAAACCCGAAGCCTGCTGTTTAGGGGTTTGCGTGTCTCGGGTTTGCAGCAAAGATGGTTGGCGGCCTTGTATGGGTTTCAGGACTAGAAGCTACTGGCATGGGGGTTGAAAGAACTGCAACCCTGAGGGTTCAGGGTTTAGGGTTTAGGGTTTAGGGTTTATGGTGATCCACATACACCCAAAGCGAGAAGGGTTCGGGGAATTGGGGGGGGTGGGGGGGGGGTTTCGAGTTCGCATCGTGAATTTCGAAGGCCTTAGCCGCTTTGGCATCCAACGCAAGCCTAACCCCTTCTTCCTGGTTCAGCCTCACAGCCTTTCGACAACCCACACCTGTCTAAGTCCCCAACCGCCACTTAAACCTCAAACCCTGAACCCTAAAGCAACCCTAAATCCTGAACACTAAGCCCGAAGCCCTAAACCCTAAACCCCAAACCCCAATCCGGAAACTCCAAATCAACTCTGCCTCATCAAGGTCTGAGGACAGCAGCGCCGCGCCCTCCCTGGGTAGCGCCGCGCGGGCGGAAGGCTCCCGAACTGGGACGGAGGGTTAGGGTTTAGGGTTTGGGGTTTAGGGTTTAGGGTTCAGGGTTCAGGGTTTGGGGTTTAGGGTTTAGGGTGCAGGGTTTAGGGTGTAGGGTTTAGGGTGTAGGGTTTAGAGTCCGGGGTGGAGTGGGTTCTGGGCAGAGAGGGGCAGAGAGGGTTTTCGGGCTGGTTCAGGATAGAGTGGGTCCAGGGAAGAGTGGGTTCTGGGTTCAGGGTTTAGTGGTGTAGGATACTTGCAGGTTCAGGGCTAAAAATGAGTCTTGCTTCTTTTAAGTGCTAAGTGCTTTTAACCCTAAACCCTAAACCCTAAACCCTAAACCCTAAACCCTAAACCCTAAACCCTAGACCCTAAACCCTAAACCCTAAACCCTAAACCCTAAACCCTTAGCTTTTCCTAACATGGGCTGAATTGGGTTGGTCGGCTGCCTCGGCGTCCAGCGGCTTGGCGGCCTCTGCCTCGCTGCGGACCCTGAAGATGCCATTTTGGGGTTTAGGGTTTAGGGGTTTAGGGTTTAGGGTTTGGGGTTTGGGGTTTGGGGGTTTAGGGTTTAGGGTTTAGGGTTTGGGGTTTAGGGTTTAGGGTTTAGGTTTTAGGGTTTAGGGTTTAGGGTTTAGGGTTTAGGGATGCCTCATCGGGAAGCCCCTGTGCGAGTTTCCCCAGCACATGGCTGCGGAACTCGCTGTGCTGTATGTCATGCAACTGCAGTATCGCCAGGACAAGTATCGGCTCATGACCACAGTACAAAATCCTCTCATCGGGCAGGCATTGCAGGGATACATAGCCCGATATCACACGACAGCGAAGTCGAACTACAAGGACCAGTCAGCACGTGAGTACCTGAAGAGCCTTGCTCCTTGCCACTGCCCACCTCCACGGACTACGTGTTCATCAGAAGCGAAGTGTCCCAGCATGTGTGGCCTCCCGACATGCCTCTTCCCAGGCTCTACGAGGAGTATCGCCCATTTGTGTGCAAGAAGCCTGGCAGCAACGCGGCCTCTTCATCAAGTGCCATGCGCAGGCTAGCCGATAGAGTTGCCTAAGCCCTAAACCCCACACCCCAGCACTTGACAAGCACAGGCCCCTGACAAAGCACCCAACTACCTGACAAGCAGCCACCTGGCAAAGCAGACTCCTGACAAAGCAGGGGGTTTAAGTCTTGGTTTTGGGGGTTTCGGCTTGAGGAGGTGAAGCTAAACCCCTAAGCCCATAAGCCCCTAACCCTTAAACCCCGAGACCCGAAACCCCTAAAAAAACCCCTAAACCCCCCCCCAAAACTCTAGAAACCCCTAAACCCCTAAACCCTCCCAAAACTCTAGAAACCCCTAAACCCCAAAACTCTAGAAACCCCTAAACCCCTAAACCCTCCTACACATACCCTGCCCGGCAAGGACTGCGCAGTCGGCGCAGCACTGCGAGTGAGCGCCGGCTGATGCAGCGGTCAGTGGCCCGGGCCCCCAAAAACTCGATCAGTGTTAGGGATCCTTTTTACTTTTTGGGTTATGGGCTTTCTTATATATGAACAAAAAGGATCCTTTTTTCTTCCTAGGGGAACAGGGATTGAGAAAAGAGTGTTTTGAGGGCGCTATAGGGTGAAGGATATTTAAGAGGATGTTTAAGGGTGTTTAAGGATAATTTGGTATGTTTGTGTTTTTAGGGTGCTTAAGGTTAGGGAGTTTCAAGGTGTTTCAGGTTTTTTGGAATGGTTAGGGTGTTTTAGGGTGTTTGGCGTTCGGGTGGGATGTTTAGGACGCTTAAAGATGTTTGAGATGGCTGGGGTTACGAATGCTTAGGGTTTAGGGTGCTTAGGGTTTAGGATGTTTGGAGTTGAGGATGTTCAGGGTTTAGGGTTGAGGGCTTACAAGGGTTGGAGGATGTCCGATGCGATGAAGTTGAAAGGTAGCATGTTTGTCCAGAAACTGCGGACTGCGCCTACCACCGCACCACTTAGATGCACCCTAAATCCTTGTGCAGTGAGTCACATTGAGTTTTCTGTGGGGACCAAATGACCCCGACAAGGGTGCTCGTGGCTGCGTGGCCCGCAGAAGTAGTGTGGACCTTTCTGGATCACGTCTACGCGGTCACAATGAAGGTCGATGAGAAGGACGACCAGCAGCACCCGCAATGGTACGTCGTCATGCTTCTGGTCGGTTTCGGCGCCATGCTGCGCCATGCATGGCGTGAGGCGTGCGGCGAAGGGTTTATGGTTCATATCCCTGAACAGGAAGTATAGTGGTATAGGGCATATGACCCCAACTTGGGGGTTAATTTGGTCCCCAAGGCTAAGCCCTAGACTCGAAACCCCGTACAGAGTTGTCCCGTATTGTTCCTTATCTCCCAAATCGCCCGGTCGGAGACCTGGATACCTAGTTTTCCGAGAACCCAGACAACAGTACTAGAATAGGGCACTTAATACCCCAAACCCTACGCGAACCCTAAACCCTAAACTCTAAACCCTGAGCCCTAAGCCCTAAGCTCTAAGTCCACGAAAGACCGGTGGTCTCTCTGGTGGTTTTGGAGCTGGAGAAGGCCAACAGTTTATGAGCTTTGGGGTTTTGGGGGTTGGTGTTTTTAGGCTTTAGGGTTTAGGGGATACGGGGTTTAAGGTTGTAGGGCCTAGGGGCTTAGGGTATTTTGGGGAGTTATGGTGGCGGCTGAAAGACCCGACAGTATGCAGACGGCTCCCGACTACATCGAGACCATGCGCGAAGCGGATGAAAGGAGTTTAGGGTTTAGGGTTTAAGTGTATATGGGGGTTTACGAAAATATAAAGGGACCCCTGTTTTCACCCCCAAAGTCCCTCATAAAAAGGACCCCCCAATCAGGTACCCATAATTTCGGAAACCCCCCCCACGAGGATATGTCTGCCAATATTTGCTCCACCATGCACTAAGGGGTATAATGAGGGATCCTCAGAAATCCACTTCCCGCAATATAGCCCCCATCTATACCTTATATGGTCCCTCTATACCTAAGTAGTCCCTAAACAACCCCGAAAGACCCGCCAAGGCCCCTTCTAAGGGTCCCTCCTCTAGTCCCTTGAATGGAGCTTCAAGTTGACGCGTCTTCGTGCGTGCTCTTGATGGAAGATTAGGTTTAGGGCAGGGTTTTGTCCTCAATGGCATGCTTGCAACATTGCTCAGCTTCCTTTGGCTTGGGAAACCCTAAACCCTAAACCCTAAACATATATAACCCCCCCCCCCCCCCCCCCTCATGCTTTGCTTGAGGCAGTGGTGAGCCGGCTCTACGACGAGCTGTTGCGGCTCGTCGCGGGAGGGGTGGGGGTATTCAGGAGGTGTTTAGGGTTTAGGGTTTAAGGTTTAGGATTTGGGGTTTAGGCATAGTCCCTATACACCTCAGCAGCCGCTGGATAGCCCCTAAGTAACCCCGAAGGTCCCTTCTAAGGGTCCCTCCTTCAGTCCCTTGAAGGAAGGATTTGAGGGCATCGAAACCCAATGAAATTTGCAAGGGCTATAAACCCCAAACCCTGTAAAGAATTTGGGTTAGGGTTTCGGGTTTAGGCTTTAGGGTTTAGGGTTTAGGGTCTGAAGACGAAGCCCCTAAACCCTACAACGCCGCCCAATACCAAAGTGGGGTTTTCGGGCTGAGGGCACGGGAGTCCCCCCCCCCCTGTCTCATCCCCAAACAGGATTTAGGTTAGGGTGTAGGGTTTAGGGTGTAGGGTTTAGGGTTTAGGGTTTAGGGTTTAGGGTTTAGGGTAAACCCCAAGCCGCCAAAACCCGAACAACCGTAAACCACTTCTAGATATTATCTCTTCCTTTACGATATGGGTGCTTGAGGCCCAAGCCCAAAGCATTCAACACTTAGAAGCCCGAATCCGTAAGCCCCAAGCCCTGAACCCTACAACGCCAGTTCCCAAACCAGAAAGTATAGCATCCTAATATAGGGGCCGAATACGGTTTTGGGGGTTTTTACCATATAATTACAAAGGTGCCATAAGGGAATACTCTTAGCAATTATTAATTATTCTGACCCCTACAGTAATGCCTATAGTCGCTAGCCCATGCTGAGGCTACTCAGCCTGCGTCGGCCCAAGCTGGGCGAGGCGTCGCTTTGTTCACACATTTGTGTCTGGAGGGGTTAGTGGTTCAGGTGGTTCAGGTTAGGCTGTCTGGATTCTAGAAAGTTGCCATAAGAAGAGTTCTCAGTTGCCATAAGAAGAGTTCTCGAACCCCCCCCCCCCATAGTTTTCAAGGTGCATGTTTGACAGCGGGGGGCCTGTGGAGGGGGTTAGGGCCACGATGGCGTGGCTCACCCCTGGGCCTGGGGGCTCCCGGTCCACTTAGGCTTAATGCTATGATTTCAGTTTGCGCGTGTGGTGCGTGTGCATGAGGGTTGAATGCCGGGGTGGAGGGAGCTCTACTGTAGAGAACACAGTAAGTTCTCCTTTAAGCTTAAGTGTTGGTAACCCTAAGCCTGCAGACAACCTGTACACGTGGTTTTTGCTCATGAGTGTTTTTTCTTTTGATGTCCTTGATGCTCTATAGCCCATGTTGTTACATGAGTGGTGCTACTTGTCAACAGGTTGGGATCCCAGATGTGAGATACAGAAGTCAGCTGCAGCAGCACCGTATGTGTGCAATTGTGCATCGAGCCGGACCGAACACCTCAAACAGAGGCATACCCTAAACCCTCAATCCTCAGCCCTAAACCACACAGGAACACTGAACACGAGAATGAAAGCACAATAGCTGAGGGAGTTCTACCTCGTATCCAGGCATTCTGACAAACTCAGAGCACCTCAAGAACACAGGCAAATGCTTGATGAACAACAACAGAAACGAAGAAGCACTCACATAACAATGACAGCGGAAATAAAACGTAAAGTAGGTGACGGAGTTTTATCTTCAGCCCAGGCATATGACAAACAGGAGCACTTAGAACACGCAGGCGAATTCTTGATTAAAGCAACAGAAACGAAGAAGCTCGCAAAGGGCAATGAAAGCGACAATGAGGCCAAATCAAAGCAGGTGACGGAGTTTTATCTCCGTATGACAAAAGAAGAACATCTCACACAAATTTGCAAACACTTGCTCAGAATCTGCAGAAACGAAGAAGCGCGCAAAGAACAATGAATGCAGAGAAACAAGCAAAGTAGGTGACGGAGTTTTTTTAATCTCATGGCAAACAAGAACACCTGGAAAACACAGTCTCCCCCTAAACCCGAAACCCTAAACCCTAAACCCTAAACCTTAAACCCTAAACCCTAAACCCTAAACCTTAAACCCTAAACCCTAAACCCTAAACCCTAAACCCTAAACCCTAAACCCTAAACCCTAAGGGCGTTGGGGTCATGCTGAAGCTGAGATTCTGCTATCGCGACATGCGCACGCGCGAATCTAACCACAGCAGTGGCGGTTTGTTGTGACTATAGCACCTCTAAACCCTAAACCCTAAACCCTAAACCCTAAACCCTAAACCCTAAACCCTAAACCCTAAACCCCAAACCCCAAACCCCAAACCCTAAACCCTAAACCAACTCACCCCTGAGCCCCAAAGTCACAAACCCCTTCTGCCCTGGGAGGCAGCAGCCTCGCTTCTGCAAGAGTTGGCTGGGCCAGGGGTGACGCAGCAGGCGCTAAAGGGTGCCAATAGGACAGGGTTTAGGGTTTAGGGTTTGGGATTTTAGGGTTTAGGGCTTAGGGTTTTTCGGGTTTAGGATTTTGGGCATTCTTGAGACATCTTTGCAAAAGGAAACTCAAAACCCCGAAATCACCCGACCGTTCTCCAGCGTGTGTCCTTTTTTGGGGGTCCTATCAGAATACATGGCCTTACTTAGGACTTAGGGTTTAGGGTTTAGGGTTTAGGGGGCCTTACTTAGGATACCCGACAGGCACCAGAATAAGGGGCCTTGGCCCCCAAGTGGAGATGAGGAGGCGTTTTGGCACATTCATGGGTTGAAGGTTTGGAGCTTAGGGCTTAGGGTTTTAAGGAAGATAAGGTGCCCTACTTCCCTACTAAGAGTTTAGGGTTTAGGGTTTAGAGTTTAGGGTTTAGGGTTTAGGGTTGCTAAGCTTAGGGTTTAGGGATTGAGGGTTGACGTAGCCGTACAGGGCTCCAAGGCTAAAGCAACCCCCGAAACCCTGAACCCTCAAGCCCCTACGCCCGCCCTCGGTTTAGGGTTTAGGGCTTATAGGGTTTAAGGTTAGGGTTTAAAGCCCTAAGCCCTGATTAGTCACAACACCAGTGGACACCGGACGTACAGGCTGAGGATGCTATCGCCGTGGTGCTCTCACGTGCCTTGGCAACTACCTACAGGGGCCGACCAGAGTCACCAATCTTATTCCCTTAGGGTTTAGGTTGCATAAATGCGACTGTAAACTACCCAAGTACCAAGTTCAATGAAATCGTCACCCAAAAAGAGCCTAACTACCTAGGCCTACGGGTTAGGAGCTATCTTGGCTGGCCCTCTGGATGGGAGTCGCGCACCTTTCCTGAGCCCTGCAGTCTATTTTCTCTGTACATGGGACCACTTTGTTCCAGAGGGCATTGAAGGCCCTCGAAGTTCCGATCTTTCTTGGGTTCATGGGGCAAGAACCCGAATCCCTAAACCACCAAGATGTCTTTTAGGGTTTCGGGTTTAGAGTGCAGGGCTTAGGGTTTAGGGTATCGTGTGCAAGATGCAAGAAGCCCTGAGAAAGCAGATCTTCGGCGCCGGAGACATCCAACAGAGGAAGGGCGCAGTACCTGGGTGGAGCTCCAATGGCATGATCGTGGCCATCACACGACGGGGCAGTACTTCTCACTGGCGATGCGTTGGCAGCCCTTCTGTTGCTTAAGACAGAGCCGCCCTAAGCCCGAAGCCCTAAGCCCGAAGCCCTAAGCCCGAAGCCCTAAGCCCTAAGCCCTAAGCCCCAAGCCCTAAGCCCTAAGCCCTAAACCGAAACCCGAGCAGACCAAGCAAGCCTTGGGTCGTTTTGCACTACCCGGCGTCGCATTTAATGGGTGCGGTTTCTGAGTCTGAGCCTAACACGCTAAATGGCAAAACCCCTAAACCCCGAAACCGGAAACCCTGAACCTTAAGCCCTACAATCCTTGAGCCCTAAACCCTAAAACCAAATAAACCCTGAACCTCGACCCAAAAACCCAACCCTGACCCCCCAAAAAAACCCATAAACCCTAAACCCTAAGCCCCAAACCACGACCGTTCAGACCGAATCCTAAAGCCCTAAGCGCTGCCCGGCCCTAACTCCCAAGCTTGCAGGCCCTAGGGGTCAGGTAGGTTTAGGGTTTAGGGTTTAGGGTTTAGGGTTCAGGGTTTAGGGTGTAGGGTTTAGGGTTTAGGGTTTAGGGTTTAGGGTTCAAAGTCGAAACCCCAATCAATCCATTCCAACCCCCCAACTCCGGGCTCCTTAGCCTCTTAGCCGCCGAAACCGAACAACCCAACCCCCCAACGTGCTTCAAAAGCCCGATGAACCCTAAACCCTAAACCCTAAACCCTAAACCCTAAACCCTAAACCCTAAACCCTAAACCCTAAACCCTAAACCCTAAACCCTAAACCCTAAACCCTAAACCCTAAACCCTAAACCCTACAAACCTAAACCCTAAACCCTAGAACCTAAGCCCTGAACCCCTGAAGCCCTGCGACTCTAAACCCCCGTGGCCCAGGCTGCGTGGCAGAAGTGCGCCGGCTGCGGCTGGAGCCAGGCTGCTGTTCCGATTGAGGTTTGCAAGGGTTGCCGGGCTTGAGGAAACCCGAAACCCGAAACCCTAAACCCTAAACCCTGAACCCTGAACCCTGAACCCTGAACCCTGAACCCTGAACCCTGAACCCAGAACCCAGAACCCTGAACCCTGAACCCTCTGTGCCCAGGGTTTAGGTTTCAGGTTCTAGGGTTTAGGGTTAATGGGGGGGACCCCGGGCTCTGTAAGGCATGCAAAGCCGAAGCCAGCCGAACCCAAAGCCAGCCAAACTTGCTCTCAGGGAGCAAATGGTGGGTTCTCTAAATTGTGGTCCCTTTTTTGGGTACTCTAAATATATTGGGGCCGCCTTAGAGTAGTTACCCCAAAAGGGTCACCCATTGCTGAGAAGCGCCCAAATGCTCTCTTGGAGTTTGCAGGATGAGTCTTGAGCAAGTTTGCTAGGACCCAGAGAGTGTTTAGGTTCCCTGACAAGCCCCTTTATTTAAGCCAAAAAGGGCACCCTTTTTGTTCCTGGGGTGCTCTGGGGTCTGGTTTAGATGTTGAGTTTTTTCAGGTCAAGACATGCGTATAGGGGTAGCATGTTCTCGGGAAAGATCAGGCGTACGCTCTCCGCTACGGGTGCTCTCGGTTTAGGACGGCCTTTCTCATGGAAGATTTTGGGGGGCATAGTCGTATCCGAGTAATACAGTTTCTGGAAATCAAGTTTAAGGTCTCCGACCCTAAGCCCCAAGCCCTAAACTCTACACCCTCAAGCCTGTATCCGAGTAGCAATTACTTCGGGGAAGTCAGCCCTCAGCCTGCAAACCTCAAGGGGCCTTGTAGGGGTCTCACCAGGTCTCCGCTCCTCCGCTTAAAAGGTAACTAAAGCCGAAACCCTTTAACCCTTTAACCCTTTAATCTCTAAACCCTTGTTGACCCTTTTGGGATGTTAGGCTCCCGGCTCCCTTTTCGTACCCACCTTTTCGCTCGCGCCAGGTGCGGCCGAGGACTCTTTCTGCGAACTGTGCTGGGTAGGCTTCACGTCTGCGCCTTGCTCTGCTTCGATCTTCTCCATCAGCATTTTCGTGGTAAGATGCGTCTGGCACCTCCTCGGGACGCGCTTGTGTTGAGGGGTCCATGCAGGGGAGAGTGAGGCGATTGGGCTCACGGGACCGAAGGCGTTAGGCTACAAGCGCCCAAAACCGCACTCCGGCCACGCGGCCCCAAGTCTTTGGCTCAGAAGGCAAAAGGTTCCACCAGCTCAGGCAGGGCAAAGTTTCGGCAAGAATGGCACGACGCGTTCTTGTGGCTTTCGTTGGCTCGCGAGGAGACAACCAGCCCTACATCGTCATGTGCAAGGTTCTCAGAGATGCCGGCTATAGCGTTCTCGCTTGCGGCGATGAGGAGACCCTTCCCATGGCCGAGACCCTGGACATTCCCTTCCGCGTGGTGATGCGCAGTACCCGGGAGGTTTGCCAGACCCCAGCATTCTCCAAGGCGATGGAGGAGGGAAGCTTCAGCAAAATGTTTAAGGAGGTGTCTGCGAAACAGGCAACCCCGGAAGCAATCCGGGAGAGATGCCATTGCTTATATGAGGCGGTTCTCGAGTTCAAGCCTGATCTCATCCTCTTCAACCAGCTCCAGATGTGCAGCGCGCTGGCCTTGAGCGTTGCGCTCCAGATTCCCGCAGTCTTGACGCTCTTGGCTTCTGGGCATGTGGCCTGCCGTTCGTATTCGCCGATTGCGGGCATTGTTGGGACGGGTCTTCAGGCCAGCTTCATGTGGTACTTTCTAGAGAAGATCCTGCTGGGGAACTGGTTGAAGCAATATGGGCCCGTGTACGCGAAGCTTCTCCAGAGACCGCTTCGCGACTTTGCTCCGAACATTCGAGACCTTCTCAACGTCAAATGCTGCCGACCCATCTTCCGCGTGGCCGTCATGGAAACGGCTGCGTATCACCAGCCGATCCCAGCGGAGTTCAGCAGCAACATCATACGTGTGGGACCCATGCTGCCCAACAAGGAGACTCAGACCGGCTCTGAGTTCGGATCGGACATGTTTGCTACCATGGAGTCTTTCTTGGAGGGCGGGGAGGCCCCAGTTTACTTTGGGTTCGGCTCGATGATCGCCCGTGATTCCAAGTTCATGACCCTTCTGTGCCTGCGAGCTCTCCAGCGCACCGGTCTTCGTGGGATCTTCTGCGCAGCATGGTCAGACATGTCGTTGGATCTGGTGGAAGGGGAGCCGGATGCGGAGGCGCTGCGAGCTTACTGCGAGAACAGGGCTCTGTTCATGAAGTACGCGCCGCATGGAGTGCTCTTCCCACGCTGCTGCGCCATCGTCCACCACGGTGGCGCAGGCACCACGAACGCCTCGGTGAGGTCTGGTGTGCCAACAGTGATTCTCCCCATTTGCTTCGACCAGCCTGAACACGCGGAGCGCATCAACCGCCTTGGCCTAGGCGTGGGCCTGAAGACCATGTTCGATCTCCAGCCCTCCGACGTCGCCGAGGCCATCCAAAAGTGCGTCAACAACCAGGAGATCTGCAGCAAAGTCCGCGAAGCTGCGGCCATCATGGACAAGGAGAATGGTCCGGCCGAGATCGTCGACTTCGTCGACAACTACTTCAAGCAGTTCGTGGAGACAGGCCGCCACCTGGAGATTCAGGACTACTGGCGCACAAGGTCCCGACGCTGCTCTCTCTGCTCGTGCCTGTCGGCTTGCCTACCCTGCCCATGAGGAGACACACTTTGCACTTCGCCGACAAGCTTGGTGAGCTTGCGAGCCTGGTGCATTCCCGAAATCAAAGGCGGGAGGCTTCCTTCCAGCCCTACAGGAGAAAGATGCCCTAGCGCCTGAAACCAATATATTTTTGCAAGGGTGGAAGAGGCCTCCCGATTGTTGTCCTTTTTTTCACTCGGCTAGATCGGAGTTGGGCACGAACATCCAAATTACAGCTTCTTTTCAGGTTTCTGTTTCGTCGTACAGTTCCTGCGGTGCAGTTCACAAATCTGGGGTCACTTGTGATTGCTTCTTGGCAAGGGCTGGGGGCCCAGCCGTCTTTTTGCCCAATGACGATCTCTTCTGCCAGTGCACGTAGCGTGGTTAGAGAATGGTTCGATGTAGATGCAGCTTGCTCGCAGACCCCGCGCGGTTAACCTGATACCCCAAGCCCCCGAAACCCTTAACCCTGAACAACGCTAAGCCCTAAGCCCTAAACCCTAAACCCTAAAGCCTAAACCCCAATTCTAAACCCTAAACCCTAAGCCCCAAAGGCCTGCCAAAGGCAAGGGCCGAGTTTTGAGGCCGCTCATCGTTTTGCCTCTCGAGGCTGTAGAGCAGACCACCAATACACTCAGATCTGGAGGTTTCGGGTTTAGGGTTTAGGGTTTAGGGTTTAGGGTCTAGGGTCTAGGGTCTAGGGTTTAGGGTTTAGGGTTTAGGGTTTAGGGTTTTAGGGTTTTAGGGTTTTAGGGTTTAGAGTTTAGGGTTTAGGGTTTAGGGGTTAGGGGTTAGGGTTCAGGGTTCAGGGTTCAGGGTTAGGTCCATAGAGAGAAGGTCGACGCGCTTGGAGATCTGGGTGAATTGGGGGAAGTCCGACTCGCAGACCTCATGTGGTACTCCGATGCATCTGCAGCCAGCGTGATTGCATCGTTGTTTCGAGCAGCCTGGCGACTCTGTCACTTTTGGTTCCCGGATAGCCCAAGATCAGGTGAAGATGCCCTGAACCCGCAAGACACTGTGACCAGCCTCCATCAACCGAAGCCAAAAAGTTTCATCTCAAGCCCAGCTGGGCAGCTGGGCATTCAATCCGGGACCCACGCCTGCTGCTTTAATTTAGGAAAGCAAATGCAAAAGCGCACGTGGAAAAGCCAAGCATGCACGGCCATGCGCTTGGTAGGCTTCACATCTGCGCCTTGCTTTGCTTCGATCTTCTCAGTCGGCATTTTTTGTGGTAAGATGCGTCTGGCACCTCCTCGGGACGCGCTTGTGTTGAGGTGTCCATGCAGGGGAGAGTGAGGCGATTGGGCTCACGGGACCGCGCCGGTTGAAGGCGTTAGGCCACAAGCCCCCAAAACCGCACTCCGGCCACGCGGCCCCAAGTCTTTGGCTCAGAAGGCAAAAGGTTCCACCAGCTCAGGCAGGGCAAAGTTTCGGGAAGAATGGCACGACGCGTTCTTGTGGCTTTCGTTGGCTCGCGTGGAGACAACCAGCCCTACATCGTCATGTGCAAGGTTCTCAGAGATGCCGGCTATAGCGTTCTCGCTTGCGGCGATGAGGAGACCCTTCCCATGGCCGAGACCCTGGACATTCCCTTCCGCGTCGTGATGCGCAGTACCCGGGAGGTTTGCCAGACCCCAGCATTCTCCAAGGCGATGGAGGAGGGAAGCTTCAGCAAAATGTTTGAGGAGGTGGCAGCGAAACAGGCAACCTCGGAAGCAATCCGGGAGAGATGCCATTGCTTATACGAGGCGGTTCTCGAGTTCAAGCCCGATCTCATCCTCTTCAACCAGCTCCAGATGTGCAGCGCGCTGGCCTTGAGCGTTGCGCTCCGGATTCCCGCAGTCTTGACGCTCTTGGCTTCTGGGCATGTGGCCTGCCGTTCGTATTCGCCGATTGCGGGCATTGTTGGGACGGGTCTTCAGGCCAGCTTCATGTGGTACTTTCTAGAGAAGATCCTGCTGGGGAACTGGTTGAAGCAAGATGGGCCCGTGTACGAGAAGCTTCTCCAGCGGCCGCTTCGCGACTTTGCTCCGAACATTCGAGACCTTCTCAACGTCAAATGCTGCCGACCCATCTTCCGCGTGGCCGTCATGGAAACGGCTGCGTATCACCAGCCGATCCCAGCGGAGTTCAGCAGCAACATCATACGCGTGGGACCCATGCTGCCCAACAAGGAGACTCAGACCGGCTCTGAGTTCGGATCGGACATGTTTGCTACCATGGAGTCTTTCTTGGAGGGCGGGGAGGCCCCAGTTTACTTTGGGTTCGGCTCGATGATCGCCCGTGATTCCAAGTTCATGACCCTTCTGTGCCTGCGAGCTCTCCAGCGCACCGGTCTTCGTGGGATCTTCTGCGCAGCATGGTCAGACATGTCGTTGGATCTGGTGGAAGGGGAGCCGGATGCGGAGGCGCTGCGAGCTTACTGCGAGAACAGGGCTCTGTTCATGAAGTACGCGCCGCATGGAGTGCTCTTCCCACGCTGCTGCGCCATCGTCCACCACGGTGGCGCAGGCACCACGAACGCCTCGGTGAGGTCTGGTGTGCCAACAGTGATTCTCCCCATTTGCTTCGACCAGCCTGAACACGCGGAGCGCATCAACCGCCTTGGCCTAGGCGTGGGCCTGAAGACCATGTTCGAGCTCCAGCCCTCCGACGTCGCCGAGGCCATCCAAAAGTGCGTCAACAACCAGGAGATCTGCAGCAAAGTCCGCGAAGCTGCGGCCATCATGGACAAGGAGAATGGTCCGGCCGAGATCGTCGACTTCGTCGACAACTACTTCAAGCAGTTCGTGGAGACAGGCCGCCACCTGAAGATTCAGGACTACTGGCGCACAAGGTCCCGAAGCTACTCTTTGTCCTCGTGCCTGTTGGCTTGCTTACCCTGCCCATGAGGAGACACACTTCACAAATCGCCGACAAGCTTGGTGAACTTGCGAGCCTGGTGCATTTCCGAAATTAAAGGCAGGAGGCTTTTTCGCAGCCCTACAGGACAAAGCCCTAGCACCTGAAACCAGTAACTTTGCAAGCATGGAAGAGGCCTCCCGATTGTTTTCTCTTGGCTAGATCGGAGTTGGGCACGGACTTTCAAATCATTATCATTCTTTACGGCTTCTGTTTCGGGGGTGTGGTGCAGTTCCTGCGGTACAGTTCCTAGATCCGGGGTCACTTACAATTTCATTCTTCTTGGCAAGGGCTGGGGGCCCAGCCGTCTTTTTGCCCAATGACGATCCCTTCTGCCAGTGCACGCGGCGTGGTTAGAGAATGGCTCAGCTTGCTCGCAGACCCCACGCCGTTAACCTGATACCCCAAGCCCCCGAAACCCCTAAACCCTGAACAACGCTAAGCCCTAAGCCCTAAACCCTAAACCCTAAAGCCTAAACCCCAACTCTAAACCCTAAACCCTAAGCCCCAAAGGCCTGCCAAAGGCAAGGGCCGAGTTTTGAGGCCGCTCATCGTTTTGCCTCTCGAGGCTGTACAGCAGACCACCAATACACTCAGATCTGGAGGTTTAGGGTTTAGGGTTTAGGGTTAGGGTTTAGAGTTTAGGGTTTAGGGTTTAGGGTTTAGGGTTTTAGGGTTTTAGGGTTTTAGGGTTTAGGGTTTAGGGTTTAGGGTTTACGGTTTAGGGTTTAGGGTTCAGGGTTCAGGGTTCAGGGTTAGGTCCATAGAGAGAAGGTCGACGCGCTTGGAGATTTGGGTGCATTGGGGGAAGTCCGACTCGCAGACCTCATGTGGTACTCCGATGCATCTGCAGCCAGCGTGATTGCATCGTTGTTTCGAGCAGCCTGGCGACTCTGTCACTTTTGGTTCCCGGATAGCCCAAGATCAGGTGAAGATGCCCTGAACCCGCAAGACACTGTGACCAGCCTCCATCAACCGAAGCCAAAAAGTTTCATCTCAAGCCCAGCTGGGCAGCTGGGCATTCAATCCGGGACCCACGCCTGCTGCTTTAATTTAGGAAAGCAAATGCAAAAGCGCACGTGGAAAAGCCAAGCATGCACGGCCATGCGCTTGGTAGGCTTCGCATCTGCGCCTTGCTTTGCTTCGATCTTCTCCATCGGCATTTTTTGTGGTAAGATGCGTCTGGCACCTCCTCGGGACGCGCTTGTGTTGAGGGGTCCATGCAGGGGAGAGTGAGGCGATTGGGCTCACGGGACCGCGCAGGTTGAAGGCGTTAGGCCACAAGCGCCCAAAACCGCACTCCGGCCACGCGGCCCCAAGTCTTTGGCTCAGAAGGCAAAAGGTTCCACCAGCTCAGGCAGGGCAAAGTTTCGGCAAGAATGGCACGACGCGTTCTTGTGGCTTTCGTTGGCTCGCGTGGAGACAACCAGCCCTACATCGTCATGTGCAAGGTTCTCAGAGATGCTGGCTATAGCGTTCTCGCTTGCGGCGATGAGGAGACCCTTCCCATGGCCGAGACCCTGGACATTCCCTTCCGCGTGGTGATGCGCAGTACCCGGGAGGTTTGCCAGACCCCAGCATTCTCCAAGGCGATGGAGGAGGGAAGCTTCAGCAAAATGTTTGAGGAGGTGTCTGCGAAACAGGCAACCCCCGAGGCAATCCGGGAGAGATGCCATTGCTTATACGAGGCGGTTCTCGAGTTCAAGCCCGATCTCATCCTCTTCAACCAGCTCCAGATGTGCAGCGCGCTGGCCTTGAGCGTTGCGCTCCGGATTCCCGCGGTCTTGACGCTCTTGGCTTCTGGGCATGTGGCCTGCCGTGCGTATTCGCCGATTGCGGGCATTGTTGGGACAGGTCTTCAGGCCAGCTTCATGTGGTACTTTCTAGAGAAGATCCTGCTGGGGAACTGGTTGAAGCAAGATGGGCCCGTGTACGAGAAGCTTCTCCAGAGACCGCTTCGCGACTTTGCTCCGAACATTCGAGACCTTCTCAACGTCAAATGCTGCCGACCCATCTTCCGCGTGGCCGTCATGGAAACGGCTGCGTATCACCAGCCGATCCCAGCGGAGTTCAGCAGCAACATCATACGCGTGGGACCCATGCTGCCCAACAAGGAGACTCAGACCGGCTCTGAGTTCGGATCGGACATGTTTGCTACCATGGAGTCTTTCTTGGAGGGCGGGGAGGCCCCAGTTTACTTTGGGTTCGGCTCGATGATCGCCCGTGATTCCAAGTTCATGACCCTTCTGTGCCTGCGAGCTCTCCAGCGCACCGGTCTTCGTGGGATCTTCTGCGCAGCATGGTCAGACATGTCGTTGGATCTGGTGGAAGGGGAGCCGGATGCGGAGGCGCTGCGAGCTTACTGCGAGAACAGGGCTCTGTTCATGAAGTACGCGCCGCATGGAGTGCTCTTCCCACGCTGCTGCGCCATCGTCCACCACGGGGGCGCAGGCACCACGAACGCCTCGGTGAGGTCTGGTGTGCCAACAGTGATTCTCCCCATTTGCTTCGACCAGCCTGAACACGCGGAGCGCATCAACCGCCTTGGCCTAGGCGTGGGCCTGAAGACCATGTTCGAGCTCCAGCCCTCCGACGTCGCCGAGGCCATCCAAAAGTGCGTCAACAACCAGGAGATCTGCAGCAAAGTCCGCGAAGCTGCGGCCATCATGGACAAGGAGAATGGTCCGGCCGAGATCGTCGACTTCGTCGACAACTACTTCAAGCAGTTCGTGGAGACAGGCCGCCACCTGAAGATTCAAGACTACTGGCGCACAAGGTCCCGAAGCTACTCTTTGTCCTCGTGCCTGTTGGCTTGCTTACCCTGCCCATGACGAGACACACTTCATACTTCGCCAACAAGCTTGGTGAACTTGCGAGCCTGGTGCATTCCCGAAATTAAAGGCAGGAGGCTTCCTCACAGCCCTATATGGTTACGCCCTATAGGCCCTTTAACCAGTACTGTTGCAAGCATGGAAGAGGCCTCCCGATTGTTGTCAAATTTTCACTCGGCTAGATCGGAGTTGGGCACGAACATCCAAATTATGGCTTCTTTTCAGGTTTCTGTTTCGGGGGCGTGATACAGTTCCTGCGGTGCAGTTCCTAAATCTTGGGTCGGCCGTCTTTTTGCCCAATGACGATCCCTTCTGCCAGTGCACGTGGGGTGGTCAGAGAATGGCTCGATGTAGTGGTAGCTTGCTCGCAGACACCACGCCGTTAACCTGATACCCCAAGCCCCCGAAACCCTAAACCCTGAACATCGCTAAGCCCTAAAGCCTAAACCCTGAACAACGCTAAGCCCTAAGCCCTAAACCCTAAACCCCAAACCCTAAAGCCTAAACCCCAACTCTAAACCCTAAACCCTAAGCCCCAAAGGCCTGCCAAAGGCAAGGGCCGAGTTTTGAGGCCGCTCATCCGTTTTGCCTCTCGAGGCTGTAGAGCAGACCACCAAGTCACTCAGACCTTAGGGTTTAGGGTTTTGGGTTTTGGGTTTAGGGTTCTAGGGTCTAGGGTCTAGGGTTTAGGGTTTAAGGTTTAGGGTTTAGGGTTCAGGGTTATAGGGTCTTGGTGCACGGAAAGCAGTTCGGATCACATGGAGATTTGGGTGAATTGGGGGAAGTCTGACTCGCAGACCTCATGTGGTACTCCCAAGCATCTGCAGCAGGAGTGCTTGCATCGTTGTTTCGAACAGCCTGGCGACTCTGTCACTTTTGGTTTCCGGATATAACCCAAGATCCGCTGAATGTGCCCTGAACCCACAGAACACTGTGACCAGCCCCAATCAACCGAAGCCAAAAACCTTCATCTCAAACCCAGCTAAGCATTCAATCCGGGACCCACGCCTGCTGCTTCAATTCAGGAAAGCACATGCAACAGCGCACGTGGAAAAGCCAAGCATGCACGCCAACGCACCCGCCCCCCCGCCCCCATCACACGACCCTGAACCCGAAACCCTGAACCCTAAACCACCCTCAGCCTAAAACATGCAGGAGACGGAGGCGCCAGCCGATCAGGCAGACTTTGTACTCACTTGTCGGCGGGGACCGGGGGGGGGTGGTGTGTTTAGGGTTTAGGGCTTGGGTGTAGGCTAGGGTTTAGAGTTCAGCGTTTAGGGTTTAGGGCGTGCCTGACTTAAGCTACCAGAATAAGAGTACTGTAGCATACTGTCGTATTTATACTACCTGACCTTGCATCAGATCTAGGGTTAAGGATTTTGGGTAAAGCTTAAACCCTAAACCCTAAACCCGAAACCCTAAACCCTAAACCCTGAACCCTAAACCCTAAACTCTAAGCCCTAACCCCAAATCCCAAACCCCATGCCCCAAGTTTTGGGACTTCTCCGCTTGTCTGCCAGGCCAGCCCGCCCGAGCCAAGTAGCGGCTGGTGCACCCAAAGCTAAGGTCCAGCCGCGGGTTGACCTTTTTTGGGGGTTTAGGGTTTAGGGTTTTAGGGTTTAGGGTTTAGGGTTTGGGGTTTAGGGCTAGGGTTTAGGGTTTAGGGTTAAGGGCTAAGGGTGTAGGGTTTAGGGTTTAGTTTTCAGGCCCGGTGGGTCGCCCGTGCCCTGTTGTTTGAATTCTCTTATGCTCCGCTTTTGCGCCGGAAACACACACGAGAGGCCAAGCCGAAAGAGTAGTATGAAGGGTTTAGGGCTTAGGGTTTAGGGCTTAGGGTTTAGGGTTTAGGGAGGGGCCTTAACAATTAGAATAGGGTTTTGGGGGTAATTAGTATATTTATAAATAGACATCATAAGGAAATATTCTTAGTAGTCCTTCCGAGCCCTAATAGGCCTCATTGGTTTGTTTTGTATGCCCCTCTGAACCAAAAAGGTCCCGTTTTCCTCGGTTGCTCTTGCGTAGCTGAGGTCCTAAACCCTACACCCCACACCCTAAACCCTAAACCCTAAACCCTAAATCCTGAACAAACCGCTGCTCCCACCCTCAATGAGTTTCGGACTGCGGCCGATGGGCCACCCTCAACCCGAGGCCCCCAACCCCCGGGCCCTACATACAGAAGAGATTGATCATTATGAACTTTCGGTTTTAGGGTTTAGGGTTTAGGGCTTTGGGGGTAGGATTTCAGGGTTTTAGGGTTTGAGGATTTCAGGGTTTTGGGGTTTTAGGGTTTGAGGAGGGTTTTGGGGTTTGGTTTTGAAGGTTTCAGGACTCGAGGTTTTTTTGAAGCCTAGAGCCTACCCGGACGAGGTCTAAACCTTGAGCTTCGGGTTTTTTTAAGGCTTCTAGGGTTTAGGAGCGCCTCGTATTCCAAACCTCAAGCCTTCTCAGGGGATGATGGCACTTGGCCTGCGTGTCGCATTTCGGCTGAAGTTGTCTAGCAGATAGGGGACACGAAGGGGGCCAAGATTCTTGCCACTCCCACACTACAGCCGTACACAGCAGAGGACGCACGTAGGAGCTTTAGGAGCTACACTCCGACGTCGACACCTCAACCAAGGAGTTTCAGAAGCTCGCAGATCGAGTGTTGTGCCCTCCGGGGGACCGGCGCAGAACCCCAATCAGACTCGCACCTGGGCGTTCACCCCACCCCCAAGCAAGCCGACAAGGAGACTCAAGCGGCACAAGCCAACCCTGCAGCAGCCAGCACAGCAACTTTTTTTCGCAAGTTCGTAGGCTCGGCCCCCCAAAGACCGGGTGAGGGGCGAGGCCCCGCCCCGGACTCGACAGCATGGAGCCAAACTCTCTCCCGAATGCGGCGAATGTGCCAGAGCCGACCGAGCCGCCACCGGAGGGGCAGGGAGCCCAGCTTTCGGGTTGAGAGTTTGGGGGTTTAGGGTTTAGGGCTTAGGGTTTAGGGTTTAGGGCTTAGGGTTTAGGGTTTAGGGTTTAGGGCTTGGGGCTTAGGGTTTAGGGTCTATAGGGTTTAGGGTCTATACGGTTTAGGGTGTATAGGGTTTAGGGTTTAGGGCTTAGGGTTTAGGGTTTAGGGTTTAGGCTGTCCCACAAGGGCATCTACATGAAGGGCTGAGGCTGAATTAGGGGTTTGGGTTGTTGGAGAGTTTACGTTTCAGGGTCGTGGGGTTCGGGTCAGGCCCCGTTCGGGCCTCAAGGTTTCTGTGAGTTTGGGGTTTGGGGTTTAGGGTTCTAGGGTCTAGGGCTTAGGGAAGCTACATGGCTCCTTAGCAAGGTCCCCTCGCCTGCTGTGCACGCTTCTGAGGGGTACATAAGGGTCCCCCACTTCAGGGCCCATAGAAAAATGATCGTAGCCAATCGTTGCAGCATCAACCGACGTGTTGTCCACGATGCTCCAGGGAGCCCCCCCATTCCGGTACCCTAAGCCCCAAATACCTAAACCCTTGTCGAGGAGCATAGTAGGGTTTAGGGTTTAGGGTTTAGGGTTTAGGGTTTAGGGCCTGTGGGTAGAGCTCTGAACTTGCCTAAGCTTGCGAAGGTTCCTCCGCACCTCCTCCTCGGGTGACGCCCTCGGACGGATCCGCCGCTTGTGGCTGTCATGGGCTTGAGGGAGAAGGGTTCAGGGTTTAGGATTTAGGGGGCTTAAGTTGTGTAACAGTTGTGAAAGCATCATGGCTTGAAAGGCCTGGTTTCCTCAAAAAAACGGATAAGCCGAGTCCACCGACCCTAAACCCTAAACCCTAAACCCTAAACCCTAAACCCTAAACCCTAAACCCTAAACCCTAAACCCTAAACCCTAAACCCTAAACCCTAAACCCTAAACCCTAAACCCTAAACCCTAAACCCTAAACCCTAAACCCTAAACCCTAAACCCTAAACCCTAAACCCTAAACCCTAAACCCTAAACCCTAAACCCTAAACCCTAAACCCTAAACCCTAACCCTAAACCCTAAACCCTAAGCCCTAAGCCCTAAACCCTAACCGGACATGGTGAGTCGGGCTCGCGTTTGTTTCGGTTTGGGACGTTGGGACGTGTGGGTCTGAGTCCAAGTGCCAATGATACATGTCGCGGCCGGAGGTGCTGTGCTTCTACGGTTTAGGGTTTAGGGTTCAGGGTTCAGGGTTTAGGGTTTAGGGTTTAGGGTTTAGGGCTTTAGGGTTTTAGGGTTTTAGGGTTTAGGGATGTAGGCTTCCCAGGTATACAGAGTGTCGCTGTTGATCTCATGGCCGTATGATTCACCTTCCTAAGCCCTGATTTCTCCTAAGCCCCAATATCCGCGGTTCTATTTCTCAACCCTGCATCTCAACCTCAAATGCTTCCGAAACCCCAAAAAAAGCTGAACCCCTAAACCCTAAACCCTAAACCCTAAACCCTAACCCCTAACCCCTAACCCCTAACCCCTAACCCCTAACCCCTAACCCCTAACCCCTAAACCCTAAACCCTAAACCCTAAACCCTAAACCCTAAACCCTAAAGGTCCGAGGTGCCTCCACAAACTGCAGCAGACCTTTCGCAACCTTCAACCCTCAACCCGAAGCCTTTGTGGCTTAGGACTTTAGGTAATGTGGGGTTTAGGGTTTAGGGGTTTAGGGGTTTATGGGGTTTAGGGTTTAGGGTTTAGGGGTTTGGGGTTTAGGTGTTTTGGGTTTTAGGGTGTTAGGGGTGTTACAGCAGGTTTTTCGAGGTTTGTGCCGCTTGGGGGTTGTAGGAGGTTTTACCGTAGGATTTCGGGTTTCGGGTATTAGGGTTCATGGCTGTACGGTTTAGGTTTTAGGGGGTTTCGGGCTTAGGGGTTGAAATCTGGGTCTCGGCCCTCCCCAACCCCACCTTGAACCCTAAACCCTAAACCCTGTAACCCTAAACCCTGTAACCCTAAACCCTAAACCCTCAACAGGCTACGACTTCGAGGACGAGCTGAAGGTCGATGGCATGCCTGGCACCTAGCGGACGCAATTGGGGTCGGAAGAATTACTCATAGCATTCCCTTATGGTCCCTCTAGGGCTTACGGCTTAGGGTTTTGGGTTCAGTATACGATAATAACCCCAAAGCCCTATTCTAATTATTCAGGCCCCTATGTTGGGTTGAGGGTTAAGAGCCAAGGGTTTGAGGCTGAGGGTGTAGGGTTTCGGGTTTCGGGTTTCGGGTTTCGGGTTTAGGGTTTAGGGTTTAGGGTTTAGGGTTTAGGGTTTAGGGTTTAGGGTTTAGGGTTTAGGGCAGCTGGCCAAGATATGGGGTCTACCCGCAGAGACCCAAAATCTTGAAGCCCTAAAGCCCTTCTTCGGGTCTCCCTCTGCATATAAGGGAGTCTACGAAGATTGGGCACCCACACCCCTCTAAACCCTGAACCCGAACCCCCAAACCCCAAACCCAAACCCCAAAACTCCAAACCCTCATCCCCAAACCCCAAACCCTCAACCCTCATTTTCGACCAGCCCCGGTTGACGTGGCTTTTCCCGACCTTTGGGAGGGGTTCCGAGTTTTAGGGCTTGGGGGGGTTTGGGGCATGTAGAATTTAGAGCCCCTAAACCCCTCAACCCTAACCCTAAACCCTAAACCCCTAACCCCTAAACCCGACAAACCCCCAAGCCCTACACCCCCAACACCCCCAAACCCACTGGCTGGTTGTTTAGGGAATGAGGGAATGAGGGCCCTCTATATACCCTAAACCCTAAAAACCCTAAACCCTAAACCCTAAAATAGCCCTCATTCCCTACTAAGAACCAGGGGTTAACCCTGTAGGGCGCAGAAATAGGCGTGGAAATCCTTGCCGACCCGATGCTTCCGGAGCCGAATCCGCCCTTCGGGTTTCGGGTTTAGGGTTTAGGGTTTCGCACCTTCAACCGGAACAAGCAACCCGACTTGAATCTGCTCAGAACTCCTGCTTTTGGGTTTAAAGTTTAGTAGGTTCAGGCCCTTTGTGAATGAGACTGCTTAAGTAACACCGCACATGCGCCTTGCGTGCTCGAGAATGGTTTCTGGATTCGGGAGCATGCAATGAAGCTTCTGGCCCAGGCGCTCGATTCCTTATCGTTCCCGCCCAAGCCATCGAAGTCGCACGCCCAGTTTTTTTTTTTTTTTTTTTTTTGGGGGGGGGGGGGGTGTGGTGGTTTTTCGTTTATGTTTTATGTTATTATTAAATATTGTTATTATTATATTTGTTATTACTGTTATTATTATTATTATCATCATCAGTTGTATAAATATTATTACTGTTATTATTCTATTTTTTTACTATTGCTTTATTATTACTACTATTCTTATTACTATTCTTATTATTATTATGATTATCATTATTTTGTTATTGTTGTGATGATGATTATTATTATATTGTTATTTTCATTATTATTGTTATTATTGTTATAATATGGTTATTATCATTATTTATTATTATTATTATTGTTATCACTATTATTGTTTTTGTTGTTGTTATTTGTTTAGCTTTTTTGTTTGGGGGGGGGGTCTTGGGTGTCTTTGGTGTTTGAGAGGCTTGAGGGCGCTAAAGTTAAGGTACGAGATGGGGTTTCGTGTTTGGGGTTGAAGTGCAGGCCTACATTAGCAGACCAGGTATCGCAAGGGGGTTTTGACGCACAAGCTGCACCGACGCGCTAGGGCACAAGATTGAAGCCCCGAAAGACCAAACTTCAGACCCAGAGGCGTCCCAGAAAGGTCAAGGGCTTGCATTCCTCAACGCCGAACCCGACGTACCGACACCGAACATGATGTGCATCGTCAAAGGACCTGAGGTGTCAGTCACCCAATCTTGAAGCCGTGAACTCTGAATTTCACCACCCTTAGGCCCACCTAAACCCTAAATCCTAAACCCTAAACCGTAAACCCTAAACCCTAAACCCTAAATGCTCCCTTCAAGGTCGGCCCAGCCATCACTCGAATATGGGCTCAGACGGGGAAATGGACAGGCCTGCGCCTCAACCCTTAGGGTTTAGGGTTTAGGGTTAAGGGTTTAGGGTTTAGGGGCATAAAAGAGCACCAAGGGGTTACATAAGGTAACATTATCTCTTCATTTGTTTCCGGCTGCACAACATGAAGGATAGGCCAACAGCAAGAAATCTTCACCCGCCTCTGAGCGGATGTAGCCTGGCATGGAACTCCCTCAGAAGCATAAGAACCAAGAACCCTAAACCCTAAACCCTAAACCCTAAACCCTAAACCCTAAACCCTAAACCCTAAACCCTAAACCCTAAACCCTAAACCCTACACCCTAAACCCTAAACCCTAAACCCTAAACCCTAAACCCTAAACCCTTGAAATGGGCTCGGAGATCCAGACCCTCAAAGGGGTCTGGGGTTTAGGGTCCAGTGGTAAACTCGAGCAATCTCCTATTTGCTTAAGAACACCCCTAAAAACACAAAAGATAAGAACTCCCCATATGACCCGAAAAAGAAGAATTTTCCAATTTGTTGAGGGTTCTTAAGCAAGTAGTAGTACCCTAAGCCCTAAATCCTAAGCTCTAAACCCTCAACCCTAACCCTAAACCCTAAGCCGTCCCTGTCTTTGCAGGGTAGCCAAACAGAAGTACAGAAAAGGTTTGCCGCTGGTCGATCTGAAAGTTCGAAGAATGCTTTTAGGCTTTAGGCTTTAGGGTTCAGGGTTTAGGGTTTAGGGAGCCCCCCCCCCCCCCCCCCCCTCCCCCCCTTTCCCCTTGCACCACATCCCCCTGCCCCTTTACTCGATCTGCCAGATCCTAAACCCCAAGCTTTAAACTCAACACCCCAAGCCCCAAACCAAAAGCCCTTCGATGCCAAACACTACAACCTCAAACCGTCCAATCCCCAAGCAGAAAATGCTCTATAGCAAACCCTAAACCTCAAGAAAAAAAACAAATGTTTCCCCCAAAACCCTAAACCCTAAACCCTAAACCCTAAACCCTAAACCCTAAACCCTAAACCCTAAACCCTAAACCCTAAACCCTAAACCCTAAACCCTAAACCCTAAACCCTAAACCCTAAACCCTTTAAACCCTAAACCCTAAACCCTAAACCCTAAACCCTAAACCCTAAACCCTAAACCCTAAACCCTAAACCCTAAACCCTAAACCCTAAACCCTAAACCTCTCGAAGGAGTCCTAGCCTTGGGAACATAGATGTGCTGCTGAATGGCCTGAAGGACTCTGGGGCGAATGCGCGGGTTTTGTAGGGTTTAGGGTTTAGGGTTTAGGGTTTAGGGTTTAGGGTTTAGGGTTTAGGGTTTAGGGTTTAGGGTTTGAGGGTTTAGGGTTTAGGGTTGGGGGGGGGGGGGTGGGCGAAGGTTTTGAGGCAGCTGAACATTGAGAGCCGGTTGTTTTTTGTTCTGTTTAATTTTGGGTGGAGGGGGGGGGGGGGGCGGCCGGAAAACACTTACAATTTTCTTGGGGCTAACCGTGTGTCGGGGCCGGGTTCCGCTTGAACCAGAAACCCTAAACCCTAAACCCTGAAGGCTAGAAGCAAAAAACCCAACGACTCCGAAAAAAGCCAGAGAGAGATCTGCTCCTGCCAGTAAAAACCCTCTTAGCCTTACGTCAAAAGCCCTCCAATTGAAACCTTTTACTAAGAAAGGCTCAACTCAAGGGCGGAGGCCCTCAGCTTTCCCCGTAATTCTCAAGCAGTTTTAGTATTGGGCTGGGCGCCGGGGTCGGGGATAGTGATGCTCATAGTTAGGGAGGCCATCGGTACGAGGTGCAATTAGGATGGATTAGGGCTCAGGTTTCAGGGTGTAAGTTTGCGGTCCATGGATAGTCCGCTATCGTTATCTACTTATAGCCCCGGCTAGAACTTCCCATCAACCGAAAAGACGGATTTGCAAGCCAGGCTGAACTTTGAGGAGATGTTTTTTGTTTTTTTTCTCTGGGGTTTAGGGCTTAATTTATGGTTGAGGGCAAATGCAAATGTTTCCTCTTTTCATGGCATTGCGCACCGCGATACAAACTATGCTGATGTGCCCATGATGACGCCAATGCACCGGAGTGACATGGGTTTAGGGTTTAGGGACAATCGGGTTCCCATTATGGGGGTGCAGTCGAGGGAGAATCCGCTCTATTTGGGGGTATACACGGTATGAGACGGACATGTTGCACCCTCCCCCTCCCCCCCCCCCCCAAACCTTAAGCCACAAATCCTAAACCTAATGTGTTCCTGCCTGGCTGCGTTGTAAGGCGGCGGAGTGCAGGAAGTGTCATGCAAGTAGTGCCATTTTTGACATCTGAAACCAATCAAAGAAGCTCACCCCTGCGGAGCCAAGGGTGTTTTAGGGTGTAGTGTTTAGCGCTTTTAGGGTGTAGGGTTCAGGGCTTTCGTTTTTTTTAGGGCTTTAAGGGTTTCTTATGGTTGTAGGGTTGTTAGGGATGTTGGGGTTTTTAGGGTTTCAGTTGTTTTTGGTTTTTGAGGCAGACCTAGCGGGAGACTAGTCCGCCATCGCCCCTCAACCCTTAAACCCTTACACCCTTAAACCCTCAAACCCTCAAACCCTTAAACCCTTAAACCCTTAAACCCTTGAACCCTTGAACCCTTAAACCCTTAAACCCTTAAACCCTTAAACCCTTAAACCCTTAAACCCTTAAACCCTTAAACCCTCCCTCAAACCCTTCAAACCTTCAAACCCTTAAACCCTTGAACCCTTAAACCCTTAAACCCTTAAACCCTTAAACCCTTCAACCCAAAACCCTAAACCCTAAACCCCTAAACCCTAAACCCTAAACCCTAAACCCTAAACCCCTAAACCCTAAACCCCAAATATGCCAGGATGTTCCGATGGCGGTGAGGCAGATCAAGAAGGCCATCATAAAACTGCAGTCTCAAAGCGCCTGGGCCGCGGTTTAGGGTTTAGGGTTTAGGGTTCAGGGTTCAGTGGCCAGTGCGATGCAGTATTTTCAGTATTTTGCAGAGTGACACCCTGCAGCATTTCCCGTGTAAAAAAGAACACCTGGACCACCATTCATAGAAAGGCGGCATTTGATTTACGATGGCCCGGTGTCGCAACCGAAGCGTCAGAGTGAACAATGAAACCCCAATCCCTCAACCCTAAACTCTAAACTCTAGAACCTAAACCCTAAACCCTAAACCCTAAACCCTAAACCCTAAACTCCTCAACTCCTAAAGCTCCCAAACCCTAAGCCCTGAACCCCTAAGGCCTAGCGCCCGCAGCTCCGGGACCCTTGCGACTCCTTAGGCTTGAAAGCTCCGCTTCGTCTGGAAGCCTAGGGTTTAGGGTTTAGGGTTTAGGGTTTAGGGTTTAGGGTTTAGGGTTTAGGGTTTAGGGTTTAGTCGAGTCGGGATGAGCGCTGTGATCTATAGTAATCCCACAGGATCCCTAGTTGACACCTGCATCCTGTGGGCTTAGGACTTAGGGTTTGGGGTTTAGGGTTTAGGGTTTCGGCTGGTTGAAACCCACAAGAGGAGCTGCATTCTGTGGGTTTCAGTGGCATCGAGCCGACCATGGATCGGAGAAGGGTGTGGGGATTTTAGGATAGGGTTTCGCAGCCGGCCGGACCTCCGCAGGAGTGCCTTGACCAACCGCATGAAGCCAGAGCTTCTAAATTCCGAAGGCCCTGGCTCTATATCCCCCTTGGGAATATTTTTTCTTTTTGTTTATATTAAAAAAACACAAGCGGATATTAACAATGTCATTTTTACTAAGGTTAATGGGGAGTATAGGGCTGGTGGCAGAGACACAAAGGCGGAGGTACGGCAAAAGCTAGATCGCCGTGTCCGCTCCCTGTCTGTACCGTTGCGGTGGAGGCGGCAGAGGGTGAACGCAAGCACAGGCCAAGCAGCGAAACGTGCGCCAGAATGAACCCTAAACTGGGTCGTTGCTGATAATCATCTTGCATTTTTATGACTAATTACTTAAACCCAATGGGAAACAACAACGATCATGTAAAATTGGTACCCAAACCCTAAACCCTAAACCCTAAACCCTAAACCCTAAACCCTAAACCCTAAACCCTAAACCCTAAACCCTAAACCCTAAACCCTAAACCCTAAAACATAAACCCTAAACCCTAAACCCTAAACCCTAAACCCTAAACCCTAAACCCTAAACCCTAAACCCTAAACCCTAAACCCTAAACCCTAAACCCTAAACCCTAAACCCTAAACCCTAAACCCTAAACCCTAAACCCTAAACCCTCAACCCTAAACCCTAAACCCTAAACCCTAAACGCAGTAAACCCCCCAGAACCCGAAACCCCTCCAAGCCAAGGCGACGCGCTTCTGCAGGGGCAGACTGACAGCAGAAACGCGCTCTTGAGGCCGGTTTAGGGTTTAGGGTTTAGGGTTTAGGGTTTAGGGTTTAGGGTTTCAAAACCCTACACTACCAGGACCCGGAGTAGGCCCTTATTTCCTTTTTGTTAAGGTTGGGGTTCCCTTATAATCTCCTTAAAACCAAGAAGGGCACCCTTTTAACTTCTGGGTTACTCCTGGGTCGAGACTAAGGTGTAGGACTTGCTGCCCAAAACCCCTGAACCCCTCCTAAACCCCCACCTAAACCCCCTAAACTCTGACCCCTAAACCCTCTAAACTCTGCCCCCTAAGCCCCCTAAGCCCTCTAAACCCCCCAAACAACCAAAGCCCCCAAAGCCCCAAAAAAACCCGAGGTTCTCTAAATGCTGGTCGAGGCAGCCAAACAGGGACTGCTTGTCTGGGGTAAGTAGGGTAGAGAACGAGAGTTGTTTTTTTATCAAACACAACCTCAACTTAGGTCTAAAAGCCTGCACCCAAAACCGAAACCCGAAACACTACAAAAAACCAGAGCCTGGAATCCTTCCAGCAGAAGCCAAAATGAACAACACCTCTCTGCGAACTCCCATGTAGGTTGAGGCTTTATTTGGCATTCGGTTGTAGGAGTTGCCCTAGCAGCCTCAACCCCAAACCCGCCCCTAAACCCTATACTCTGAACCCTCAGGTCTGAACCCCCGCCCCCACCCCCCCCGCTACAACCGCTAAACCAAAGCCATAAACCCTAAGCCCTAAACCCTGAAAAGCCCTAAGCCCGAAGCCCTCAACCCTCAACCCTAAACCCCAAACCCCAAACCCTAAACCTAAACCCTAAACCCTAAACCCTAAACCCTAAACCCTAAACCCTAAACCCTAAACCCAAAACCCTAAACCCTAAACCCTAAACCCTAAACCCTAAACCCCGCCAGGCTCGAGGGCAGCCTGGCCTCCGCGGGTCAGGTCGCTGCAGCCAGCACCGTGGCTGCCGCGCCGAGGCGCTGCTTGGGGTTGAGGGGTTTAGGGGTTCGGGGGTTTGGGGTTTAGGGTTTAGGGTTTAGGGGTTTAGGGGTTTAGGGGTTTTAGGGTTTAGGGCTAGGGTTTAGGGTTTAGGGTTTTGGGTTTAGGGTTTAGGGTTTCGGGTTTCGGGATTGGGGCTGCGGCAAGCCTTGCTCCTGCTAGGGTCCAAACCTCCCTAACCCCAATCCCTAAACCCTAAACCCTAAACCCTAAACCCTAAACCCTAAACCCTAAACCCTAAACCCTAAACCCCAAACCCTAAACCCTAAACCCTAAACCCTAAACCCTAAACCCTAAACCCTAAACCCTAAACCCTAAACCCCTAAACCTAAACCAATCAACCCTAAACCCTAAACCCTAGTCCCCAAACCCCAAACCCCAAACCCCAAACCCTAAATCCTGAACCAGGTTCCCGGCTGCGAACCAGCCGCTGGTGGCCAGATCGATGGCCGCCTGGAAGCAGCCCTTCTGGGCTTCAAGGGTTTAGGGCTTTAGGGTTTAGGGGTTTAGGGTTTAGGGTTTAGGGGTTTAGGGGTTTAGGGGTTTAGGGGTTTAGGGGTTTAGGGGTTTGGGGGTTTGGGGGTTTAGGGGTTTAGGGGTTTAGGGGTTTAGGGGTTTAGGGGTTTAGGGTTTAGGGATTTAGGGGTTTAGGGGTTTAGGGTCTAGGGGTGTAGGGGTTTGGGGGTTTTGGGGTTTAGGGTTTAGGGGTTTAGGGTTCAGGGGTTTAGGGGTTAAGGGGTTTAGGGGTTTAGGGTTTTATGGTTTAGGGTTTAGGGTCTAGGCGTGTAGGGGTTTAGGGGTTTTGGGGTTTGGGGTTTAGGGTTTAGGGTGTAGGGGTTTAGGGGCGTAGGGGTTTAGGGTTTAGGGTTCAGGGTTTAAAGTTGTTTGGGCTCTGGGTTGTTTCAGGTTTGGGGCTTAAGTTTAGGGTTGATAATTTATAGTTTCTTTTTTTTGGGGAGGGGGCGTTAGGGTGCATGTCAGGGCTACGGGTTGTTTCAGGGGTTTCGGGGTTAGTTGTTGAGGGTTTTATGGGTTTAAGCCGTGAAGTTTCACAGCTGCACGCTTTTGCAGTTCGTCCCTGAGCCCTGCCTGTAGCTCTCCTTCCTGAGCGTTTTGGGTTTAGGGTTTAGGCTGCACTTTTTTTTGGCGTCTAGGTATCACCCAAAGAAGCTGTAGCTACATAGGGCTAAGACAAACCTCCAACAGCCCTAAGCACCCTACTTTTTGCTTAGGGTTTAGGGTTTCAAGGTTTAGGGTTTAGGGTTCAAACGTTTCCATCTTAAAGCGCGTCGGATACGGCGTCGGCATACTCTGCGGGAACGGGGATTCTGCGCGTGGGCACACTTATAGCTAGGTAGGCCCTGGGACATGTTACATTTTTCGTTTTGGGGTTTAAGAGGATCATATTCAGGAATGCTTCTCAGAGGGTTTTAATTATGGTCCATCCTGGTACAGGTATGCTCTGTAGGATTCTGTGCTGGGGATTTGGCACTCCAAAGATACTCCGCCGGATTCAGCGAGGATGGGCACGCACTTCAAGGGAATCTCTGCAGGATTCTCTGCAGGATTCTCTGCACAAGTCTCTGCAGGATTCTCTGAGAACGAGTGGGCTCCAGTGAGGTCCTGTGGGTTTAGGGTTTAGGGTTTAGGGGGTTCTCTGCAAGACTCTCCACGGGTGGGCACGCCGCGGGTACTCGACGACCTGCAGGATGCTCGGAGTGTGAGACCACTGCGAGATTTTGGGTTTGGTGTTGAGGGTTTAGGGTTTAGGGTTTAGGGTTTAGGGTTTGGGGTTTAGGGTTTAGGGTTTAGGGTTCAGGGATTCTCTGGGGTTGCGGGTGCCCTGCGGGAATCAAACTCTTTGCAAGACTCACTGGGGTGGGCCCTCCGGGATATTTTGCTGGATTGCCGGCGCACTCCCTAAACCCTAAACCCTAAACCCTAAACCCTAAACCCTAAACCCTAAACCCTAAACTTCCCTAAGCCCTATACTTAAACCCTAAACCCCAAACCCTAAACCCTAAACCCTATACGAGACATTTTAAAATACACCATCCTGGACACCAAGCGAGGAAAAAGTAGAATCCATCCCACGCACCGGTGGGCGGCCACTTAAAACCGACAGAAAGCCGCGCCCAAACTTCGAAGCATTAGCAAAGCACCATCACCATAGGCCCCGATGCCCCCAAACCCTGCACCCAAGCCCAGCCCCCAAACCCTAAGCCCCAAACCTTAAACCCCCAAATCCTAAACTCTAAACCCTAAACCCTAAACCCCCAACCCCTAAACCCCCAACTCCTAAACCCTAAACCCCCAACTCCTAAACCCCCAACTCCTAAACCCTAAACCCCAACTCCTAAACCCTAAACCCTAAGCCCTAAACCCTAAACCCTAAACCCCCAAAACTAACCCCGAAGCCCTCCTCCCATGAAAGCATCAGCCAGAGGCCCTCACGCGGCAGGCGTCGCGGGGAAACATGGACTCCCTGGACACCAAGGCGTCTGTGGGTCTTTTAGGGTTTAGGGTTTAGGGTTTAGGGGTTAGGATTTAGGGTTTAGGGTTTAGGGCTCAGGGTTGAGTTAGGGTTTGGGGTTTAGGGCCTACAGAGTTTGGGGGTTTCGTCGGTATCGTGCTTTCTGGTTTCGAAGGTTTCAGCCATGCAGGTGCTGGGGTGCCATGGAAGACCGTGTGATTTTCTTTTGTGTAGAAATGGTTTAGGGTTTAGGGTTTAGGTTTTTTAGGGTTTTGGGTAAATCCCCACAAAAGGCTTGTGATGTGGACTAACCCCGCGAAAATGTCCTTTGCACATTGCTGGGCCTTGTTCTCAGAGCCTGTGCGTTCCCCTAAGCCCCGCATCTCTGAATGACCCAACAAACCAGGGGGAGTAACAAGAAGGGGGTGAAGGTCTGACAAGGCTTTGACCAAGAGAATTGCCCTTAAACCTACCCAGTGCCCAGGGACCCTAAAAGCAGGCGCACACCTCAAGCCCTACCCAATAATCTCCAAGTACATCCCAAACCCCAAGCCCCGAAGTCCCAAACCCTAAGCCCTACACCCTAAACGCTACACCCTACACCCTACACCCTAAACCCTAGGCCCCAAGCCTCTCGACCCGGCTACACATGCAGGTGGAGACAAAAACGCTCGCCTTGCCACAAGATGCCAGCAGCACAAGCGCAGGCACTCAATTGAACTGTGTGTATATATATACATATATATATATATATGTATAATCTTTGTTTATCTACACATGTATATATAGGTAGATATACATATGTAAGCTAGACACTCTTTTTGTTTTTTTATTACACATTGTGTTATTAGTAGTAATTATTCTTCTTCTTATGTACAGGCACATATATATATATATATATACACATACATATCTACATATTAATGTCTATATTGATGTGTGTGTATATATATATATAGAGTGATAGACCCACCATGCATGCATGCAGACATACATACATACCTATACATATTTTGAGTTAGATAACTCTTTTTTCTGGGTGGGGCGAATCTAGAGGGAGTTTCAGTCTCCGAGTTTTTTCCGGGGGAGGGGGGGGAGGGTGCATTTTGGGGTTTAGAGTTGACATTCGGAGTTTGGGAGTTTGCGAGTTTTTTTTTTTTTGGGGGGGGGGGGGGTGGGTTTCTTTGTATATTTGTGGCTTTTCCTTTTTTGCTTCGGGGTGCCATTGGGTGGACAGGGCTGGTTTGGAAGGAACTTTGAAGTTTTGCTGGCCTTAGCCCCTGTATAGCCAACTCGCGGACATGTAAGTGTTATAAGAACCACACATTATAGGGTTCTTAAGGGAGGGGGTTCAAGGGTGGTAGGTAACCGAAGGTTTTTTTAGGGCTCCCTAAGCTTCCCTAAGGTTCCCCAGGTACCTACCCCCCTTGAACCTCCCTTCTTTAAGAACCCTATAAGCACAGCACGCCCGCTCAGCAAAGGGACCTTCCATAAACCCGCCTCTTTGGTTTAGGGTTTAGGGTTTAGGGGTTAGGGTTTAGGGTTTAGGGTTGAGGGTTTAGGGTTTAGGGTTCAGGGTTCAGGCTTCCCTTTCCAACACTTCCAACCCCGGAAGCTGGGCTCCCTAAAAACCCGAGGCTTCTAGGAAGGCCCTTGGGGTATTTTACGTTTTCCATGATTGGGTTTAACCCTAAACCCTAAACCCTAAAAGTTTTCAGGGCCACCCTAGGCTTGTAGGGTCCTTAAGGGAGCGGGATTGGGATGTTCCCCCTTGTACAAATAGCCCTTAATCCCTATACCCTAACCCCTAAACCCTAAACCCCCTCTTATAATCCCTATCAAGGACTGTTCGTATAAGGGGGAGCATCCCAACGTACAGGGTCCTTAAGGGGGAGGGTTCATGGGGGTAGGTACCTACAAATCCTACGGGAAGCTTAGGGACCATACGAAGTGGGGAGTATTTGGGAACCTTGGGTTAGACACCCCCCTTGAGCTGACACCCCCTCCCCTCCCTTAAGGACGCTATAAGAAGCCCAAGCCACGGACCCTTTTCCCTAAACTCTGAACCCTAAATCCCAAAGAAGCAGAGAGGGCCCCTGCAAATACCAGCAGGATCCATCTTCGCAAGCCTCTACCCTTAACCAGTTTAGCGCTTAGGGTTTATGGGGTTTAGGGTGCAGGGTTTAGGGTTTAGGGTTAAGGTTCTCATAGACGGTGTTCGGCGCAAGGTTGGATAGAAATTAAACCCTAAACCCAAAACCAGAACCCTAAACCCTAAACCCCAAACCCCTAAACCCTGCATTTTTGAAACCATCTCGTTTGCGGCGTCCTCCGGCAAAGGCATGATGGCGGCGATGCGGCGCACGAGCGTTGCCCTGGGGATGGGAGGCCCCTTCAAGGTATTAGGGTTCAGGGTTTAGGCTTTAGGGCTTAGGGCTTAGGGTTTAAGGTTTAGGGTTTCGGGTTTAGGGTTTCGGGTACCCTAAATGACCCTAAGCCCTGAACCCTCAACCCCCACAACCCAAAACCCAAAACCCTGAAGCCTGAATTCTTTGCTGCACCCACAAGCCCGTAGTTCGGGTGTTCCTAAACCTAAACCCTAAACCCTAAATCCCTAAACCCTAAAATTCGGGTCTAGGGTCAGATCGCGGCGCCTGGGGCCTCAAGGCTCAAAACGGGTTTAGGCTTTAGGGTTCAGGGTTCAGGGTTCAGGGTTCAGGGTTTAGGGTTTAGGGTTTAGGGTGTGAGCCCTGTTGAGGGCTTGAGGGTGCCCCACCTGAGAAGCAATAAAGCATGTGGGGGTTTGGGGTTTAGGGTTTAGGGTTCAGGGCTAGTTCTTTGGTGTTTCATCGCTTCTCGGGATTCTGGGGTTGAGGTCTTGGGGTTTAGGGCTTCAGACCCTAAACCCGAAACCCTAAACCAGGATTATTCCGCGCTTGAGTCGCCAAAGCCCTCAGCCCCCCTCCCCCCGCCCCGCAAATTGCGAGCCGCAGGCGCCATGCCAGTCTTCCACCGCCCTGCTGCCCAGCAGGCGGGAGTTTTAGACGACTGAGCGTTTAGGGTTTAGGGTTTAGGGTTTGGGGTTTAGGGTCGTCAACCCGAAACCCTCGAGCCATGTTGGGCGTGTGACTTTGCTTGGCTTTGCTGAGTTTCTTTTAGGCTTTTTTGGGACCAAGGTTTCAGGGGTTTAGGGTTAGGGTTGAGGTTTGAGGTTTGGGGTTTAGGGTTTAGGGGTTAGGGTTTAATTCAACATGCTGCCTTTGCCACTGTATGGTTCTGAGAGGAGTAGGGGCTTAGCTCTTGCCATTCTCCCGCCTGTTTGTTTGGTGGCTTGGCATCGTTTGTCACGCCATCTCCATACCAACTCCTTTTTTGGAGTAGGGCTAGGGTCCCAGAACCCTAAACCCTGAACCCTAAACCCTAAACCCTAAACCCTAAACCCCAAACCTAATCCCGACACCCCAAACTCCGCTCTCCGAGATTGCCGTGCCGCAAAGCACCCGACGCGCGTCTCTGGCTTTTAACAACAACGCGGCGGGCCCAGACTGCTTCAGTTTAAGAGCTTGCGGCCCGCATGTTCGGCAAGAGGCCTCGGCAACCCGAAAAGCCCAAGCCCTGAACCCCATAATTTCCCTAAACCTTAATCCCCTCCCACTAATACTAAAACACCCCGAATTTTAAAGATTGTTTTTCCCGAGCCCTTCCGGCACCCAGCCCAATACTAAACCTGTTTGAGAGTTAATTAGGGGGGGAGGGGTTCAGGGCCTTCGCCCGTGAGCTGAGCCATTAGGGTTTCAGGGTTTAGGGCTGAAGGCTGACAGGATTAGAATTCAGGGCTCAGGGCTTAGAGGGTTTAATTAGGGTTTAAACCCTAAGGCTAAACCCTAATGAACCCTAAACCCCAAGCCCTTCGGAATTCAGGTTTTAGGGGTTAGGTCCCCCCTAATTTTAAAATTTTTCGCGCCCTGGCGAATTTCAGATTTGGGGGGGGGGGGGGGGGGGATTTAGAATTAGGGGGAGGGGATTAAACCCTAAACCCTAAACCCCAAACATTCAAAACCCTAAGCCCTTGGCACTAGTCGTGCTAGAATAAAGGCCTCGCAATCCTCGAGTTGAGGCGAAACCTGGACAACCTAAACCCGAAACCCTAAAGCCTAAGCCCTAAACAAGCCAAAAGGGGTGGAGGGTTGAGTGTCTGAGGACAAATCCCAAAAGGCCGAGGCCCCATGGTCTTGAATGCCGTCACGCCTCATCCGGGCATAGGGTTTAGGGTCCAGGGCTTAGGCGTTTCGGGGTTTCGGGTTTACTGGTTTGGCGTTTATAGGGGTTTAGGAGCGAGCAAAACACCTGCATCTCGACATTGCCGTATACTGCAAGAGCCGGACTGACAGGTGCTTTGGAAGGCCCTGAACGAGCCCGACTTTGACGCTTCAAAAGGAATGCCACTGCGGCACTGTGTGGACTGGTTGCGCCGACCACTGTGATTGTGCCTTCGATGTGCTTGGAAGTAGATGCGAGGGCAGTACAGCTACCATCATGGAGGATAGTGCCTGATGAAGCGTATGCTGCTATGTGCAAGGAGCCATGGCGGAGGCATGCGATGCTTCCGGTTCTTGGTGTGAACTGCTACCTACAGCGGACCAATGCCTCAACCCTACAGCGGATCACTGCCTCAACGTGCAAGGACGCCCCCACGTGGGTTACCCTACGCCCGAAACCCTAAACACAAAGCCCTCAGCCCTAAGCCCTGAACGGAGTCACTACAGGATCCCATCACCTCTAGAGCGACTCCTAGCTTAAACAAGAACCAGGAACTGAACCTTCACCCACTCCAAGCACTGCTTCTTGTCGTCGTTTAGGGTTCAGGGTTTAGGTTTTAGGGCTAGGGTTCAGGAAGATCCCTCCCCACCGCCGCCAAAGCATAAGCCTTAGACACACGACAACCCGAAACCCGAAACCCTAAACCCTAAACCCTAAACCCTAAACCCTAAACCCTAAACCCTAAACCCTAAACCCTAAACCCTAAACCCTAAACCCTAAACCCTAAAACCTAAACCCTAAACCCTAAACCTAAAGCCAGCAACTCCGTTCCATGCCAAGGGCCCACCGCCGCTTCCTGTGGCAGTGCAGATGACGCCCATCATGCCGACTTTCCAAGAGGAGGAGGCAAGCCAAGCCTAGGGTTTAGGGTTTAGGGTTTAGGGTTTAGGGTTTTAGGTTTTAGGGTTCAGGGTTTAGGGTTTAAGCGTTTAGGGGTTTAGGGTTTCGGGTTTCAGGTTTAGGAGGCGCTGTAGCGCCTCAACTTTAGACTTTTCAAACCCGAAGCCCAACACACCCGTACAGGAGAATTCTGACGACGACTCCAGCCCACTTGGCTCGCCAGTCGCGAAGGTGCCCTGCGCGCGGCATTGAGGGTTACGGGGTTTTGGGTATAGGGTTTAGGGTTTAGGGTATAGGGTTTAGGGTTTAGGGTTCAGGGCACGGAGCTTTTTCGCAGGGTGCTTTTTTATGCATCTGAGGGTTTGACGGTTTGGGCTTCCAGGGCTTGAAAAGTTTAGGGGGCTGATAGGATGTAGGATGTTGGGTTTAGGGTTTAGGGCTTCGCGCTTAGCTATTGGGGCTACAGGGTTTGGGGGGGAGGAGGGGGGGCTGCTTGTTGAGGGTGTTGTAGTTGTAGGGTATAGAGCCACCGCCGTGTTCTGGGGGGTGGGGGTGGGGGGGCGGAGGGGTTGGGGCGGGGGAGGAGTTGTAATCTAGCATTTGCTGTAATTAGCCTTAAACCAGGCCGTGGGCCATCCCTAAACCCTAAACCCCAAATGCCCTGCGGCTCTTAAGGCATTTTCATGTGAGTAGTTCTCTTGATGAGGGGCCCCCTTGAGGTCCTTTGTATAGGTGTCGGGCTTAGGGTTTAGGGTTTCGGGTGGGGACCCGAAGAGAGATCTGACTTTTACAGAACCACTGCCGCGCCACGACACGTCATAGGCGATGCCAAAAGCGACGACCAAGAGGCGGTCACCGGCCGAGCCGTCGATTCAACGAGACCAGCCTACCTACTCGTACCGAGATAGCGGTCCGCCGGGACACCTTCCACAATTGTAGCTATAAGGGAGACACCATCTGAACCCAGAGCTGGCTGCATGCTGCTTGCTATGGGCGACTGTCAGGTCTCAGCTTCCCAAAAGCCCGAAAGACGCACCGGCTCCATAACCAGGACCCCAGCTGCGACATCGACCAGGATACCACCAAACACGCTGACCGCAGAGGGCAGGTTCTCATGGCAGGAAACCCCGCATTCACCAAGCATCGGCTGAGTCCTCAAACTCGAAGAAAAGGACACCAACCCTCAACCCTCAACCCGCAACCCGCAACCCTCAACCCTCAACCCTCAACCCTCAACCCCTAAGCCTTAGGAAGCACCCAAAGAACCTCAAGTCTAAAGCTGCCAGCAGAAGCCCTTCGCCTACCGCAGATACCCTAAGCCCTAAACTGCCTCTAAACCCCTAAACCCTAAACCCTAAACCCTAAACCCTAAACCCTAAACCCTAAACCCTAAACTGCCTCAAACCCTGAAATCCCCTCAGCCCTAAACCCCTAAACCCTAAGCCCAATACTCTAAACCCTAAACCTCCTGCAAGGATTCGGAGGATGAGGACAAGCCGGAACCCAAGGCGGAGAAACCCGAGCCCGAGGCAGGTTTCGGGCTTAGGGCTTGGGGCTACAGGGCCAAGCCCCAAACCCTAAACCCTAACCCCTAAAACCCTAAAACCCTAAAGCCCTGAAACCTAGAACCCTAAAGCCCTAAAACCCTAAAACCCTAAACCCTAAGGGCTGAGGGCTGTTTATTGATCCCTCGAGAGCCCAGTGGCACGTTATTGTCGTTCCGTTGTTGGGTTCTGGGCGCCATTCTCCAAAAAGAAGCAGCTGATAAAGGACCCCCCGAAGCTGTGCATGGATGCTCATGGGTACTTACAAGTAGGGTTTAGGGTCTTAGGGTTTCGGGTTTAGGGTTTAGGGTTTGGGGTTTGGGGTTTGGGGTTTAGGGTTTTAGGGTTTCGGGCTTTAGGGTTTAGGGCTTCGAGACTGAGTCATGGAGTCCAGTAGTGCTTAAAGATTGGGAGCCGAATAGCTTTCAAGGTTGGGGGTTTAGGGCTTCAGACAACACCAAACATTGAACCTCCTCAGCTTCCAAATATACATTTCGTTAGTGTTTAGGGCTTTAGGGCTTAGGGTCTAGGGTTCAGGGTCGAGGGTTTTTGGGTTGAAAGTTTAGGGTTGCGGGGTTCACGCTCGGGATCTGTCGTTAGCGGGCTAATTAACCTGTAGTTTAGGGTTTAGGGTTTAGGGTTTAGGGTTTAGGGCTAGGGTTTAGGGTTTAGGATTTAGGCTTTAGGGTTTAGGTTTAGGGTTTAGGGTTCAGGGTTTAGGATTTAGGGCTAGGGTTTAGGGGTTCGTGATTGAGTGATATTGAGAGGCTGCGGGTGTCTAGATCGAGTTCAGGCTGAGGGTAAGCTCAATTCTGGGCTTTGGGAGTCGAGCCCTAAACCCTAAACCCTAAACCCTAAACCCGAAACCCGAAACCCTAAACCGCTCATGGTTGAGGGCATCGGGGGCTCTCTCCTATACGCCCGAGGCCCTAAGAAGCCTGACTCGAACTTGCTCCGCTAAATTGGTCACTTGGCTCTGGGCACAATGACGGTTTGGGGTTTAGGGTTTAGGGTTTAGGTTTAGGGTTTAAGGTTTACGGTTTCGGGCACATGGCGCCGCTTTTCGAGCCTCCGCTGCCCCTCCGAGGGAGATGGGAGGGACAACCTGCTGTGCGAGCGCCCACCCATCCTGGCAGCTTGAAGCCAGGCATGCGCCTGTTTCGAGCTCCAGGCAGAATCAAACTCATCCTGGCCCCAAACCCTAAACCTCAAACCCTAAACCCTAAACCCCAAACCCTAAACCCTAAACCCCAAACCCTAAACCCTAAACCCTAAACCCCAAACCCTAAACCCGAAACCCCAAACCCTAAACCCTAAACCCCAAACCCTAAACCCTAAACCCTAGACTCTCTGCTTCCACAGGCTCCTGGGCCGGTGAAGCCGCGGCCGGTGCAGCAGAAGGCCGGGTCTGTACTTTTAGGGTTTAGGGTTTAGGGTTTAGGGTTTAGGGTTTAGGGTTTAGGGTTTAGGGTTTAGGGGGTTGCGGCTTGCGAAGGGTTGCGAAGGGTTTAGGTGGGCTTAGGGGCTTCAGGTGCTGGGGTTTCAGGGTTTTGTTGGGGGAATTCGGATATTAAAGGTTTGGAACTTCTCGAGTTTAGGGTTTTGGGTTTTTGGGTTTTTGGGTTTTTGGGTTTTTGGGTTTTTGGGTTTTTGGGTTTGGGGTTTTTAGGGTTTTAGGATTTTAGGGCTCTTAGGGTTGTAGGGTTTTAGGGGTTTTAGGGTTTTAGGGTTTTAGGGTTTTAGGGGCTTGGGGTTTATAGGGCAAACCCGAAACCCAAAACCCAAAACCCCAAACCCTAAAGCCCCAAACCCCTAAACCCTGCGCGACTTGGCAATTGGACGTTGAGTCGCTCATGCCGTTGACTCCTCAAACTAAAGAGGCTCCAATGTCTCTTGAGGTTTGGGGCTTAGGGTTTCGGGTATGCTCTCGAGTTCAAGGGATACTGGGGCCCCCCTAAACTCTAAGCCCCAAACCTACAAGTACGGTAGATCCCCCCCAACCCCGAGCCCTAAACCCTAAACCCTAAACCCTAAACCGTGAAAGGTTCAGCTGATGATCCAGGAAAAGGAGGATGACGACGTGATGTCGCAGCTTGGCCACACGTGTGTGAATCCTAAGAGTCAGTGTATCCTGTTCCGGAGTTAGGGGACACCCTAAACCTCAACTCCTAAACTTAAGCCCCATCCTTGACCCCTAAACCCAAACCCTCAACCCTGAACCCTGAACTCTGAAGCCTAGTAATGAGGGATGACAGGCTTTAGGGTCGAGGGGGTGTTGCTAGTAGGGTTTCTGGCGTAGGGTTCAGGCCTCTCAGGGCTTGTGGCTGTAGGGTTTCAGGGTTTCAGGGTTTCAGGGTTTCAAGGTTTCAGGGTTTCAGGGTTTCAGGGTTTCAGGGTTTCAGGGTTTCAGGGTTTCAAGGGCGTAGGGTTTAGTCTTTGTAGGACTAAACCCGAAAGCCTTACAAGCGCGGACCCAGGATGACACCCTCATCGAAGCACAATTCTGAGGAGGCGTGGCGTTGCCGGCTCAGGGTTTAGGGTTTAGGGTTTAGGGTTTAGGGTTTAGGGTTTAGGGTTTAGGGTTTAGGATTTAGGGTTTAGGGTTTAGGGTTTAGGGTTTAGGTTTATAAGGGTTTAGGCTTTAGGGTTCAGGGTTTAGGGTTTTCTAGGGTTTGGGAGCCCAAGCCCTCCCATGAGCCGCCAAAGCCCTGAGCCATGGCCCCCCCATCCCCGGACAACAAGAGCAAGTAAGAATAGACACAGACACAGACATCAAATCGTTCCAAAAGCCCTGAAGCCCCTAGAGAGAGAGCGAGAGAGAGAGAGAGAGAGAGAGAGAGAGAGAGAGAGAGGGAGGGAGGGAGAGGAGAGAGAGAGGGAGGGAGAGAGAGAGAGAGGAGAGAGAGAGAGAGAGAGAGGGAGACTGCACACAAAACCTCAGCCAGGGGGATTCCCTCCTTAACCCTAAGCCCCTGGAACCCTAAACCCCAAACCCCGAAGTCCAAAGTCTTTGCCAGAAGCCCTAAGCACACAAACCCTAAACCCTAAGCCATAGACCCTGAATCGAACTATGGGTTTTTTCCACCTTTTCTGCGAACCAGAAAGATGCACTTGGCCAGGGCTCGCGCGTTCAGAGCTGGACCCTGAAAGGCGCGCAGGTCTCCGATTCCGGGGAGGCCAGGCATCAGGGTGGTTTTAGGGTTTTTTGTCTGAGGCGCTTAAGGGTTTTTAAAGGGGGTTGAGGGGTTTCAGAGGGTGTTAAAGGGGGTGCAAGCTCCATGTGTGGAAGTAGAAGGGTTTCGGGTCTTTCGGCAGGGTTCACAGGGGTTTCTTAGGATTAAGCCTAAACCCAAAAACCAGGTTTAGGGTTTAGGGTTTAGGGTTTAGGGCAGTTTAGGGTTTAGGGTTTAGGGTTTAGGGGCTTTTCATTGGGCATTTACGATGGAAGGGCTACAGCACGTCCAGGCAAACCGGCTGAGCTCGATGCGCAGCAGGGCCTGGCAGGCCAGGGTTCAGGGGTTTTGGGGTTTAGGGTTTAGGGGTTTAGGGTTTAGGGTTTCGGGTTTAGGTGTTTTGGGGTTTGGGGTTTAGGGGTTTAGGGTTTAGGGGTTTAGGGTTTTAGGGTTTCGGGTTTAGGGTTTTGGGGTTTAGGGTTTAGGGGTTTAGGGTTTTGGGGTTTAGGGTTTCGGGGGTTTTGGGTTTTGGGGTTTGGGGTTTAGGGTTTAGGGGTTTAGGTGTTTAGGGTTTTGGGGTTTGGGGTTTAGGGTTTTGGGGTTTAGGGTTGAGGGTTTCGGGTTTTGGGGTTTAGGGTTTTGGGGGGTACGGGTTTGGGGTTTAGGGGGGAGCGTGTCGCTGGAAAGACAGTCTTCCAGAGCGAAAATGGCAATGGTGTTTCGGAGGGTTTAGGCATTTAGGGTTAAGTTTGGGCTGAGGTGAAATAGAAAGGCCTCACTACCCATTCTACTTGAATAGACCCCTAGATTGGGGTTCGGTGGGGTTTGGACAATGAGGGGTGTATGAGGCTTGTAAGATTCTTTCGCAGGGGTGAAGCAATTGAAAGCTTGACCGCAAGTCTCAACCCCAAAGCCCTATACTCATAGGATTCCCAAAGCCCGAAGCCTTAAGGCTTGTAACCCTACGCCCTAAACCTTATACGGTTAAGACTTTCTTCGGAGTTTAGCAACGTGCCATGGGAACATTCCCCACAGGATGTGCCCATTTGATGCGTGTTTTTCTTCGGGTTTAGTAAACCCTAAACCCTACACCCTAAACCCTCAAGGTTTGTCAGGTTTAGAGGTTTCTGGGTTTGGGACATTGGCGGGTTCATCTAAGTTGTGGGCCTCTTTTGGTGCCAGATCAACCCGACTTTTGGCCAACTGTGACTGAGGGTTTAGGCTTTAGGGTTAAGGTAGGGTATACGGCTAGAGTTTAGGCTTTAGTGTTTAGGGTTAAGGGTTCAGGCTTGAGGGTTGAGGGTTTAGGGTTAAGGTCCGTATCTTGGAGCTGACAGCTTTTGTAACCAAGCTGCAAGCCTTGGCACCATGTGAACCTCACAGCTTTACGCGCTCAAGGCTCTAAACCCCAAACCCTTAAACCCAAAAACCCAAAACCCTAAACCCCAAACCCTGAAACCCTAAACCCGACAACCTCAAACCCTAAACCCTCAACCCTCAACCCTCAACCCTAAACCCTAAACCCCCAACCCTAAACCCTAAACCCTAAACCCTAAACCCTAAACCCTAAACCCTAAACCCTAAACCCTAAACCCTAAACCCTAAACCCCAAACCCCAAACCCCAAACCCCAAACCCTAAACCCTAAACCCTAAACCCTAAACCTAAACCCTAAACCCTAAAACCTCAAACCCTAAACCCTAAACCCTAAAACCTCAAACCCTAAACCCTAAACCCTAAAACCTCAAGACCCGCGCCAGGAAGATGACGATGGCGCGACATCGGCTCCCAAGAGCAGGCTGCGACGGCAAGCCCGAAGCTTTTGTAACAGCAAGTCTTCGGGTTTAGGGTTTAGGGTTTAGGGTTTAGGGCTAGGGTTTAGGGTTTAGGGTTTAGGGTTTAGTAGGGCCGGGTCTGTACTGTACTTTTAGGGTTTAGGGTTTGGGGTTTGGGGTTTACGGTTTAGGGTTTAGGGTTCAGTAGGGCTAGGGTTTAGGGTTTAGGGCTGGGGGTTTCCGACAATAGGGGGTCCCTCTTAGTAGGGATTCTTAGAAGTAAGGATTATCGTATTTTTGGGGGGGGGGGGGGGTTGAGGGGGGTCCCCCATGTTTTCCTACAAAGCCCCAAGCTCGAAACACCTGCTAGGGCATTTCAAAAGCGAAGCGCTCCAAGACCCAAACCCCAAACCCGAAACCCTAAACCCTAAACCCCAAACCCGAAACCCTAAACCCTTCTCCCCTGCGGCAGCTTAGGACCTTCATAGAAGCCCAGTCATATCCTGCTGCTGGTTATCCCTGCGTCCTAAACCCCTAAGCAGCCGGAAACCTAATCCCTACAAATGGTTTAAGGTTTAGGGTTTAGGGTTTGTGGTTTAGGGTACCGATTTGTTGGCCGTCTGCACGAAGGTCAATCGGCTACCCGGTCGTGTCGTTTTGGATACCTTTCACAAGGTTTCCACTACAGTTTAGGGTTTAGGGTTTAGGGTTTGGGGTACCGATTTGTTGGCCGGTCGTATCTTTCACGAAATGTCCCCTGCTGTCGGATAAATGCAGCGAGGCCTTCAGGAAGGGTAAACTCTAAACCCAAAGGATTCCGGGTTTGGGGTGCTTTGTGCTCAATATGTTTCTGGGCCAGAAGATCTCTGCTTTTGGCCCTTACCTTACGGCTTAGGGTTTAGGGTTCACGGTTTAAGGTCTAGAGTCTAGGGTTAAGGGTTTAAGGTTAAGGGTAACGATACATGGTTTATGGTTCAGGTTTGTGTACGGTCAGTTTGATTGCCTAACACCTCAACCCTACACCCTACACCCTACACCCTACACCCTACACCCAAAACCCTAAACCCTAAACCCTAAACCCTAAACCCTAAACCCTAAACCTTCCCGTGGAAGGGAACCTCAGCTTCTGCGCAAGGTTTCTGCTGATGCCGGACTCTGTGATTAGCCTCTGCGGCCGCCTCAGCCAGCTGCGATGGTTTAGGGTTTAGGGTTTAGGGTTTAGGAATTCGGGTTTCGGGTAAGGACTCTTCCCCCAACTCCGCCGATGCCGGCAAATCCCAAGCCCCTGAACCCCAATCGCCCAGTAGGTGGGATACAGAGCGGGGCAATGCGTAGAGAAAGAGCACCTAAACCCAAAACCCTAAACCCTAAACCCCAAACCCTAAACCCTAAGCCCTAAACCCTAAACCCTAAACCCTAAACCCTAAACCCTAGACCCTAGACCCTAGACCCTAGACCCTAGACCCTAGACCCTAAACCCTAAACCCTAAACCCTCACTCATCACGCGACCATAGTGGGGCCGGCTGATTTTATGGCTTTGCTGGAGGTCCGGTCAGCGAGAAGGCCCCAAAGCCAAAACCCTACACTCTGCGGATTCGGGGGGCGGGAGGGGGGGAAATAGTTTCACTTTTTGCGCCAAAACAGGTACCCTCTTACTCCCTGATGGTTTAGGGTTTTTAGGCTTTAGGAAGAGAAGAAGCCGCAGTCTAACATGGGCGCAACAACAGATCAAGTTTAAAGACCTGACCATATAACGCAACCCTCAGGGCAGATACGTGTCCCCTGTGTGGCCCTTTCCGTTGCTCAAAGGGTTCTGAAGAACGGGCCAACCCTAAACCCTAAACACTAAACCTTAAACCCTAAACCCTATAGGATATATAGCGGCTCCCCTGAGATCCCGAAGCCCCAAACCCCTTGAATCCTAAATGCAGGTTTCCATGCCTGTGTCCTCTGCGCCCCGAGCCCAACGGTTTAGGGTTTAGGGTTTAGGGTTTAGGGTTTAGGGTGACTAAACCCTTTGCTTCCGAATCCCCATCGCAGCGGAGACTTTAGGTTGGAACATCATGATGCTCCTCTGCGTCAGCATGCGCCCGCGCTTGCAGAGAGCTTAGGGTTAGGGTTTACAGTAGGGTTTAGGGTTTAGGGTTTAGGGTTTAGGGTTTAGGGTTTAGGGTTTAGGGTTTAGGGTTTAGGGTTTAGGGTTTAGGGTTTAGGGTTTAGGGTTTAGGGTTCCCTGAAGCCCTGAAGCCTCCAGCTCCATAGCCGTGGAGCCTCCTACAAGCCCTGAAGGGTCGAGGGTTAAGTTTGGGGACCCCTTCTGAACTACTTTTTTTTTTTTTTGGGGGGGGGGGGGGGAAAGGAAGGAATCGGTGCTGTTTTTTTGGTGTTTAATTTCAGGGCTTAGGGTTTGGGGTTTAGGGTTTGGGGTGGACATGAATGGCCGAAGGGCCCCTCGACTTGGTACAAACCTTCCTTACGCCTACCCGCGAACGTTCACGCGGTGGTGCACTTTCCCCCTTTGGTTGGTTGTTTTTTTACAAGTCACCGTCGCGCACAAGGAGTTTCTGTTTCTTAGGTCCTGCCGGGAATCGATGAAAATGAATATTAGGGCAGAAGGGTTTTTTTGGCTTACGGATTTCGGGTGGCTGAGGGTATGAGTTTTGTATGGGAGGGGTTTAAGGTGTTGCTTTAGGGTCTCGGGTGTTAAGGAGTCACCCTAACTAAGCTCCTGGTCCTAAACCCTGAACCCTAAACTCCTAAACTCCTAAGCTCCTAAGCTCCTAAACTCCTAAACCCTCAACCCCTACGAAGCCAACCGAGGATCGCTGGGCTGATACCCATCCAGCTGGCGTACTTGTGGGGTGACGAGCTTGCGCCCGATTGGACCGCCGCCATCGGTGGCGGCCCCAGCAACGACTTGGGGGCTTGAAGGTTAGGGTTTAGGGTTTAGTGTAGGGTTTTCAGGGTTTTGGGCTTTGGGGTTTAGGGCTTAGGGTTTAGGATGTAGGATTTAGGGTTGAGGGTTTCCCCACACCCTTAGCGTTGAACCTTTCGGCTTGAGTGTGTCGGTTGAAGGCAGCCTATATGCCAAAACTCATTCTCAAGATGTTTTGGGGTGAGGGGCCCCTATGACTAGCTAGGCCCCCTAAACCCTAAACCCTACCCTAAACCCTAAGCCCTAAACCCCATTTTGCATTTTCCCTTTTTGTTGGGTTCAAGAGGATCATATTCGGGAATACTTTTCAGAGGGATTCAAGTGCCATCCTGGGATAAGCAGGTTTCGTGTTTGCTCTGTGAGTCGAACTTTACACCCGTCACAAGAGCATGCAAACTTGCCTGCAAAATTTCAGGCGGAGTAGGCAACCGTCCACCGGCACCATACCTCCCCTACCGTGTAAACAGTGTAAATCCTATAAAGAAGCCCTTGCGGATTTCCCTTAGGCTTCAATCATGAAGAGCCCTACATATCCTCACGGCTAGGATGAATCCTAAGCCCAGCTGCCCGTCCCTCCCTCCCTCCCTCCCTCCCCATTCCTCCCTCCCCCTCCCTTCCCTCTTCCCCCCTCTCCCCCCTCCCCCCCCTCCCCCCTCCCCTCCCCCCTCCCCCTCCCCCCTCCCCGCTCCCCGCTCCCCGCTCCCCGCTCCCCTTCCCCGCTCCCCCTCCCCTCTCTCCCCTCTCCCCTCCCCCCCCCTCTCCCCCCTCCTCCCCTCTCCCCTCTCCTCCCCCCTCCCCTGTCCCTCCTCCCCCTCTCCCCCTCTCTCCCCTCTCCCCCTCTCGTCCCCCTCTCTCCCCTCTCTCCCCTTCCCTCCTCTCCCCTCTCTCCCCTCTCTCCCCTCTCTCCCCCCTCTCTCCCCTCTCTCCCCCCTCTCCCCTCCCTCCCCTCCTCCCCTCCTTCTCCCTCCCCCCCTCCCTCCCCTCCCCCTGCCCTCCCCTCCCCTCCCTCCCCCTCTCTCCCTCTATCTTTTTTTTTGTTTCTCTCTCTCTCTCTCTCTCTCTCTCTCTGTCTCTCTCACAGTCTCTGTCTCTATCTCTCACCTTTTGTTTGTCACACACACACTCTCTCTCTCTCTCCCGCCCTCTCTCCCTCTCGCTCTCTCTCTCTCTCTCTCTCTCTCTCTCTACTCTGTTAAACTCTCTCGAAACTCTGTCTAAACTCTTTTGCGCTCTTGAAATCTCGCTCTCTCTCTGGCTCCTCGTGTCGGCCCTAGAAAGTACAGGTTTGTACAGGCTCGTGACAGTCTGGGTTTCCGGGCTTCTAGGTGTTAGGTTTCAGGGGTTTTGTGTGCCAGGTTCTCGCTCGACACTTTAGTTTTCCATGGCTGTTAGCTATCAGTTGTTGTGAGGCTTTCTGTTTGGGATGTCGGGGCCCCAAATTGTTGTTGCATCTAGACTCAGAGATGTTGAGTGGTTTAGGTCGATTAGAATGTCGGGGGTTTCGGGGCTTCACTTCGGGTCCCAGGATCTTAGGGTTCGGGTCCCAGGATCTTGTTCTAGGTAGCCATGTTCATGTCTAGGAGAAGTTGGTGTTTACGGCCTCTTCGGGTTTCTGAGGGTTTTTGTTTCCTTCGGCCTTGCGGGCTGCAACCAACCTTCTATGTCCAAGCCTTCATCGCTGTCCTGCCAAGTTATTCTGGACATCTGCTTGATTGTGGATGCGGCGTCCTCGGCGGTGATAGCTCCAGGGTTTACGGCTCGCTGCCCTGGGCCCTAGAGCCTTAAACCCTAATGCTGCGAGTCTTATTCTAGGCGTCGGGCATGAAGTCGATAAATGGCGCATATCTGATGTTTGTCTTCAGCCTGCACCCTAAGCCCCAAACCCTGAACTCCCAAGACCTCAACCCTAAACCCAAACCCTAAACCGCATAACGTGATTCGTAATGGCAAATGGGTAAATTCGACTGACCAGTACTTCGCGTGGAGTTAGGGAATCAGGGTTTAGGGTTTAGGGTACCTTAGAGAGATATACAGCACCTGCATTTCTTGCATGCCCTCTTAACGAACTACTAAGTCAAAGGCAAGCGGCTTAGGGTTTTTCTACGCTCGTCTTCAGGCCCCGGGTTGCGAATCCCGCTTCCCATGGCGAGCCTTCAAAAGGTTTAGGGTTTGGAGCCTACTGTTTAGGATTCAGGGTTTAGTGATTGGGGTTTGGGGTTTGGGGTTTAGGGTTACCAGGGTTGCTTGTATTTTGGAAGAAATTTGGATACCCCCAAAAGACCCTAGTTTTTGGAGAACTACCCCTATGAAGCCGTCCAGGTTCGGGGTTTAAGGTTCCGGGTTTGGGGTTTCGGGTTTGTACCACAGCGCCCGGGGGGTTCCTCCTGAGTTCACAGGACTTGACACCCACAGGCTGTATTAATGACCCTAAACCCGAAGCCCCAAACCCGTTTAGACCTGAATTTCGGAATGCTGAGGGCTTAGGGTTTAGGGTTTAGAATTGACGGTTCTTCGCAAAGCAGCAGCCAATCAAAGGCCGAACCCCCTTGAGGCCGGGCAAATCCCGAAACCCCTGTCGACCTCTTCCTTGCCAAGAAGAACCAGCAAATGGTGGTTTAGGGTTCAGGATTTAGGGTTTAGGGTTTGGGCAAGCTTCATCTTAAGAGGGCGGTTCCAGAACTTGGATCTACGCGTAGCTCAGCTTGCTGCACCTTGTCCCGAGGTTCCGGTCAGCTTTGTCACGACACAGCTCGATCGGAAGACCCTGCAATTCATGGAGTCTGCCGAGGCCACTGAATGAGAAGGGTATCGGGTTTGTGGCTTCAGATTGAGGGGGATATTGTAGGACCCCAAGCCCTGAAATACGCCCCGGAACCCGAAGCCTCATAACTCACGAAGCAGTCGCCATGTGGTCAGCGCAGTGTCAACTCTCCATAGGAGTCCAGGCCCAAACTGAGTGGTACCCCGGCTACCCTATACCCTAAACCCTAAACCCTAAACCCTAAACCCTAAACCCTAAACCCTAAACCCTAAAGTGAATAGTGAGTAGTACTTCCTAGGGTCCTAGCGTTTAGGGGTTGGGGCTCTCGGGTTAATAAGGTCCCTTAGGGCGCTTGGGGTTTTAGGGATTTAGGGTGTTAACCCCTAAACCCTAAACCCTAAACCCTGAACCACAATCCGAGCCTGGAACCTCAGAAAGTGATCTAGAAAGCATCTGATCGCCATCTGTGAGTTTTCAAAGATGGGGTCTAGGGTTTAGGGTTTAGGGTTCAGGGACCCTGAACCCTTTCTTTTTGTTGGGGGGGGGGGATCCTTAGGGTTCGAGTTGTTATTTATTATTTATTTTTTTTTTGGGGGGGGGGGGGGGGGGGGGGGGGTTGGGTATATGTTCGTGGTTTCCGGGACATGCTCCGGAAAGCATGGCCCAGCATCTCTCCCTCCCCCCCCCCCTACCACTCCCTCGTCAGGCCTCCAAATCTTCAAGAGCCCCCATACAATCGAAGCTTCCAATCATGGGCCCCTTAATTTGGGTCCCTTCGTATACAACCCTTCTATACATTTTTTAGGATAAGGGCCCAGACTTCTCTTCCCGAGAAGGGACCATACTAAGGGGCCATGCTTCCGACTTCAGATGCAGCCAGGAAGCCCTGTGAAATCTCCCTACAAATCCCTCTAAGTTTGTAAGCCGTAGGGTTTAAACGGTTAAGGGTAGCTCCCTCTACTCCAATGGATTACCGCAAGAAGATACGGCTCCGTAGCAGAAGAGAACCAGGGTGTTGCGGGCGTGAGCTTTGTAATTCCGCAAATACACATGCCTACTCTGCCGCGCAGGTAGCTGTCCACTACGCTGTCAGCTGGCTGGCGATAGACCTCCTAGCTGCCGCCCGACAGGATTCATCCCATTCCCGCAAAGAGGGATTCAGGGTTTAGTTTAAAGGGTTTTTCGGTTTACCTAAGCACTAAACCTAGCCCCTGCACTTACCGTTTCTTAGTAGAGAGAATTAGGGAGGTAGGTATTTCTGTGTCCGTATATGAGTCCGTGGGTTTGGGAACTCCAGAGCCCAGGTCCCGACATGAAGCTTTAGGGTTTAGGGTTTAGGGTTTAGGGCTACTTGGTTGGGGTTTAGGGTATAGGGTTTAGGGCTTAGGGTTTAGGGTTTAGGGTTTAGGGTTTAGGGGTTCAGGGGTTAAGGGTTTAGGGTTTTAGGGGTTCAGGGGTTAAGGGTTTAGGGGTTTAGGGGTTCAGGGGTTTAGGGGTGTAGAGTTCTAGGGGTTTAGAGGCTTAGGGGTTTAGGAGTGTTGGGGCTTAGGCGCTTGGGGGTTTAGGGGTTGAGGGGTTGAGGGGTTTAGGGTTTTAGGGTTTTAGGTGTTTAGGGTTTAGGGGTTTAGGGTTTAGGATTAGGGTTTAGGGTTTGGGGTTTAGGGTGTTGAGGGTTGACCCGTAAAGCCCACAAAAGGCCTGGCCTCTCGGTTGGTCGGCGGCGCCCAGAACGGCTGCGCATCCTGGCCCTGCCGAGCCTGCTTCTTTTGTGGGTAGGGTTTAGGGTTTAGGGTTTAGGGTTTAGGGTTTAGGGTTTAGGGTTTAGGGTTTAGGGTTTAGGGTTTAGGGTTTAGGGTGTAGGGTTTAGGGTTTAGGGTTTAGGGTTTGGGGTTTAGGGTTTAGGGTTTAGGCCTTAGGGTTGAGGGTTGAGGGTTGAGGGTTGAGGGTTGAGGGTTGAGGGTTGAGGGCTTCGGGTTTCGGGTTTCGGTGTAGGTTTAGGGTTTATGGTTTCGGGTTTTTAGGGTCTAGGGTTTAGGGCTTAGGTGGTTTCAGGAGTCTGGCATAGTGAGATGGAGCCTTTGTAGTACTACCCGAAAGCCTTCTTGAGTGCCGGGTACCTGTGCTAACGAACCTTGTCCCAGACTTTTTGAGGGTGTTTCTTTAGGATTAAGGATTTAGGGTTTAGGTTTAAGGCTTCAGGGCTCTTTCTTAAGCCACGCAACTCCTAAAGCCGTAAATTGTGTCCCTGAGCGTTTTGAATTCAGCTTCGCTCTGTGAGCGATGGGAGCTTTTCAGGATTGTCTTTGAGAGTGCGCCTTAAACCCTAAAGCTTCCAACCTGTAAACGCCCAAGCAACCCCCAAAGCCTGTAGAACGACCGAAGGGTTCAAATCTCTCACCCTAAACCCCATACCCTAACCCCTAAACCCTAAACCCTAAACCCTAAACCCTAAACCCTAAACCCTAAACCCTAAACCCTAAACCCTAAACCCTAAACCCTAAACCCTAAACCCTAAACCCTAAACCCTAACTCTCTCTCATATGTGCGCACAGACACACTCCGTCCAAGGTACTCCGTGCACCGGCCGGGATCCTGGAGTCGATCTTACTGTCTAAACCCGGAAGCCTAAACCCTACACCCTACATCCTAAACCCTCAACCCTCAACCCTAAACCCTAGCCCTAAACCCTAAACCCTAAACCCTAGCCCTAAACCCTAATCCCTGAGCCCCTAATCCATTGATCCCTTGACTCCCGACTCCCGCAGCCACAGGCTCCCCCCCCCCCCCCCCCCCCCCCCCCCCCACCCCCCCCCCCCCCCCCCCCCCCCCCCCCACAACCCCAAGAGGCTCTTAGCCCAAGACGCCCTTAAACCCCTAAACCTTCAGGGTTTTGGGTTTTGGGTTCTTCATATCCCAAGCCCATACGCCAAGCCATGTAGCCAGTTGGGCCCGAACTATTGCCCTCAACTTTTCACCTCTGTCATTGTGGTAGACACCCTCTACTGTCGTCGGGTGTTCCGCTTGGTCGAGGGTTTGGGGTTTAGAGTTTAGCCATGATCGTCGAATACACACTTACACACCCCCACAAGGTGAAAACCACTTAACCTTTGCCCCCGCCTAAACAATGCCATTGAGTTTCAGGGGCGGACCCTAAACCAGAAATCCCCTACCCACAGAGCGCAAGAGCCGAAGCCCTTGAACCCTCAACCCTCTGCCCTACTCGTACAGCCTCGGTGAGCCCTATAGAGTGCAGCCCCCGTGAGCCCTATAGAGCCCTGAACCCTTCTCCTACACCCCCTAAACCCTAAACCCTAAACCCTAAACCCTAAACCCTAAACCCTAAACCCTAAACCCTAAACCCTAAACCCTAAAGAAAACCCCAAACCCTGGTTCCTAAATCCTAAACCCGAAAACCTACCCGCCCAAAATGCGCAAAATCACCAGGGCGCTCAAGTTGCTGAAGCTCCTCAAGCTCCGCTACTTCGTGCCTCGGAGCTCTTACGAAGCTTCGCGTGGGAACATCTAAACGATGGGCCACCTTGAGCCCGAAACCCTCAACTCGAAACCCTAGTCCTGATATGGTTCTGTAGGTCAACCGCCCATCTGTCTAGGCATGGTTTTTGGGCGATTCGTCTAGAGCGGGCTCGAAGAGGATTTCGTACAGAGTCAGGGGTTTAGGGTTTAGGGTTTAGGGTTTAGGGTTTAGGGAGACTTCAGGTTCTCGGACGCAGGGCAATTTTCTTTCAGGCTTTCGTGTTGCGAAGCGCTCCGCAAGCTGTTTGGCTTCTTTTGGGGAGCTGTAGGAGCCCGACCCGCGCCCCTTGCCTCCAGCCCTACCCCAAACCCCGGGAAGCAGCTGATGATAGTCTTCTTGGATCCCAGGGTTACCTGTTCTTTACTTTCTTTTGGGTGGGGCCCCATTCAACAACCCCAACACTTTGTTCAAAACCTAAACCCGGAATCCCAAAACTTTGTTCAAACCCTAAACCCTAAACCCTAAACCCTAAACCCTAAACCCTTCTAGGCTACCACTGGGAACCTCGTGTGCAACCGATCCTGAGAGTCCCCGAGGTGCCCCGCCTAGAGGACCAGATTCAGTCGCCCAGATGCAGCCATGTGCAATGGCCATGTTCAAGGGTTTAGGGTCAAGGGTTTAGGGTTTAGGGTTTCGGGTTTAGGGTTTAGGGGTGGTTGTGTGGGACGGCCGAATACTCAACTTGCCACCCCCCCACCACCAATAATAGGTCATCGCAAGGATGAACCAGAATAATGATCTTATAGTAGAAGAGTCATTCCGCAGGCTAAGAAATACTTGACTGAACGTTCGCAAGTGCGACCCCTTCGGGCTGTTCTCACCTCCCAAGCCGAAGCGCTGCCACTTCGAACTTCGAATCCTAAACCCCAAACCCTAAACCCTAAACCCTAAACCCCAAACCCCAAACCCCAAACCCCAAACCCCAAACCCCAAACCCTAAACCCTAAACCCTACACCCTATCCATGTCCCGGATGGTCGCCCTGTAGGCCCTTGGGATGCTTTACTAGCCCTCCCACCACCAAACTGGGTTTAGGGTTTAGGGTTTAGGGTTTAGGGTTTAGGGCTTAGGGCTTAGGGCTTAGGGCTTAGGGCTTAGGGTGTAAGGTGCAGGGCTTAGGGTATCAGGCAGGCCCCCTTCGGATATTTATGTGTCTCTTCTTGAGTATAGTAAGGTAGGAACATCCTAAGAACAAATTATAACAATAACACAATAATCCAACAGCAAATTTAAGCATAATCATATACTAAATACTATTCTGGTAAGATACGTACAACATAGTAAAAACATACATACATCGTAATGATCATATCATAATATACAACATTATGATCATATAAAATACAAGGATATCAGAAAATAAGAATATACGAATATAAGAACATAAGAATATCAAAGCTGAAGAATTACCAAATAAATGTACTCAGCTCAGCTACGTAAGTAACCTTTAGCCTTTTGAGTATACACAGAATCCTGCCACAAGTGAAAAAGGTCAACCTTTTTTGGCCCAGGGTACTCAGTAACTAGGTCAATAGTAGCTTTCGGATGGATTCAAGGCTCTGATTCCTCAGCCCGGCAATCCTGTCACCCTAAACCCTCGCCCCTAAGGGTTTAGGGTTTAGGGTTTAGGGTTTAGGGTTTAGGGTTTAGGGTTTAGGGTTTAGCCCGATGAACCCTAGCCCTATACCCCCTGAATCAAACTCTGGCCCCCCAAACCCCCTTCCACCTCAGGAATCACAAGCTGCCACGCCCTGAGACTGCGCATCTACTGGTTCTTGGTCTTAGGGATACTTGAAAAATGTTTTTAATTTCTGGGTACTCTAACTCCTAAGAAACAGCTAAAATTATCTTTTTTTTGCCAGGGTTCAGCACTAGGTATTTCAGGCGAATAGCAACCTAGGTTCCTTGAAGAGACTCTGGGGGGACACTTGACCTTAATTCCCTGACCTTTCTCCCCACTAGGAACCGGCCAGTCCAGCACAACAAGGGCTACTTGGTTGGGGTTTAGGGTTTAGGGTTTCGGGTTTCGGGTTTAGGGTTTAGGGTTTAGGGTTTAGGGTTTAGGGTTTAGGGTTTAGGGCTACTTGGTTGGGGTTTAGGGTTTAGGGTGTAGGGTTTAGGGTGTAGGGTTTAGGGTGTAGGGTTTAGGGTGTAGGGTTTAGGGTTTAGGGTTTAGGGTTTAGGGTGTAAAGTTTAAGGAAATGTGACGACGTTTGGGTCGTTCTGCTCGGGCATGGGTGTGACCAAGCATGCCTTCCATCACAGAACATTCCCCCATTCCCTACGAACCAACGGTAAGCCTGGACTTCGAAAGAGCTGCGCAAAGTGCCTCTGTCTTCTACGTGCGACGCAGCCTGGAAAGCCTCAACCCTAAACCCTAAAGTGCTCGTGTGCTCCGTTGCGGTTGCATGTCGTTCTTTGTTGTGAAAGAGAAAGGGGGATGCTATGGGTGCTCGGTTGTGGTTGCATGTTCTTTTGGCGAGAGGACGTCCCCAGCTCATACTCTTGAGCCCCCTTCGAATGGCCTCAACCCGAACAAACACTGCCAAAACCCACGCGCCGGACCCTCAACCCCTAAACCCTAAACCCTAAACCCTAAACCCTAAACCCTAAACCCCAGACCCTAAACCCAAAGCCTCGAACCCTCACCACAATCAAGCCAGGGCCCTCCCCAGCCCGAGTAGCCCCCAAGGCCTGAAGGCTTTTACAAACCCAGGAGAGTTCGGTCCCAAGGTCCTGGCTGAAGATGTCGGGTGCCATGCTGCTGCTGGTTCATTCGCACCTCAGCAGAGACACGGTTTAGGGGTTTAGGGTTTAGGGTTTAGGGTTTAGGGTTTAGGGTTTAGGGTTTAGGTTTAGGGTTTAGGGTTTCCGAGATTGCGGGCAACCCGACGAAAAACTCAGAAACCCTTGGCGCTCCGAGGGCTGCAAAAAAAATGTCAGAACCTTGTACCGGACTTTTCAAGGGGGCTCCTAGGCATCCTCTACGAGGGGTTCTCTTGTGGAAGGAAGCCCTTTAAATGGGCCCTGGCTGTTTCAGGGCGAGGGTGCGTAGGGTTTTAGGTTCTTGTTTTCTGTAGGGTTTTGCGAGGAATTTCCATTTGGGGGGTGATTCGCGAAATGGGCCTTGCGTTCGACGTGGCTCTCTGGACCGATTTGGACGCGGTGCTGGACAGATTCAACAGTGCCACCAATCGGCAGTGGGGTGCGCGGCAAATCCTCCAGGCAGTGGCCCAAGACAAGAAGGGAAGATCTCAGCTCCTCGACTCCTCGGCATCCCCGTGCAAGCACGCGAGAGCCTTGGGCTACAACTCTTCCCGGTACGCATCAGGGCGATTGGTGGTCATTCCAAGAAAATCCTCCGCAGTCGCCCGAGGTACTGTACCACAGAACAACACCCGACGCGGTGGACAAGATCCTTCGACAGGGCTTTAAGCCCGGTGGCGGTCGATCGAATGGGAGGGCTCACTCTTATTTCTCGGCAACGCAGAACCCCTGAACACCGAAACTGCAAACCCCACACCACAAGCCCCAAACAAACCCTAAACCCTAAACACTAAACTCTAAACCTCAAACCCCAAATCCCAAACCCCCAACCACAGGTCTCACGTCCCATCCGTGAGCCTAAGGTGTTTCTGGCTTTGGGCGACTTAAGGTTTAGGGATTCAGGGGTGCAGGGGTTTAGGGGTTTAGGGTTTAGGGGTTTAGGGTTTAGGGTTTAGGGGTTAGGGTTTAGGTTCAGGGGTTCAGGGGTTCAGGGGTTTAGGGGTTTGTGGACTTTTGAGGAGGCACGTCAACTGCAAGCCTTGAGCCCCTAAGGTCCTAAGGCCCTACACACACACGCAGTTCGGAACCGGACCCACTGAAACTCACCCTAGGCCCCAGACCCTAAACCCTAGACCCTAGACCCTAAACCCTAAACCCTAAACCCTAAACTAAACCCTAAACCCTAAACCTCGCCATCCTAGGCTGGGCTGTGCCTGGTACGTAGTTCGGAACGCGCTCGCCTACCCCGGGCAGCCGGGCAATGCGGACGACTACGTGGCCGACATTTACTTTGCACCTTGGCCCTGGCGCTTTGGGTTTAGGGTTTAGGGTTTGGGGTTTGGAGTTTGGAGTTTGGGGTTTGGGGTTTGGGGTTTGGGGTTTGGGCTACGGTTTAGGGTTTAGGGCTTAGGGTTTAGGGTTTAGGGTTTAGGGTGCAGGGTTTAGGGTTTAGGGTTTAGGGTTTCCATGAGTTTCCATGAGTGGACAGACAAACCTGCGATCTCGGGATGGCACCCGACTCCTCACAATTCGTAGTCAAGGGCCCCAGCGCGGAACCCAGGTAGTGATGGCCCTCACGAGCGTCGGCTTCGGCGACATCGTTCCCATAGGATCAGGACACATGTGTGAGTTTCTCAAAGGTCTCTTTTCACCCCTGAACTGACGAAAACCACAAGCCCAGAACCACAAATCCAAGCCCTGAGCCCTTTGACCCTTGTAGGGTTCCAGGGTGAAGGGTTTAGGGTTTAGGGTTTAGGGCTTAGCATAAGCCCTAAGCCCCTGAACCCCTGAAACCCTGAACCGAAACCTTGACCCGAAAGCTCGAGAACCCCTAGCCCCCCCAAGCACGAAATGGGGTTTAGGGTGTAGGGTTCAGGGTCCAGGGTAGGGTTGAAGGTTTAGGGTTTAGGGTTTAGGGTTTAGGTTTCCGCATCACAACATCCCCCCCCCCCCCCATTGTTGTGTGTGGTGGGGGCGCGAGGAGGGCTCCTCACAATAGTTCGGTTGTACGTCCAAACACATTTAACCCCCCATACCTTGGGATGTTCAGGGTTTTGGGTGGGGGGTACGATAAACGATCATCCCGATGAAGGACTGTTAGTAGAAGGTAAACATCCCAACCCCTGTACCCTAAGCCTTTTGTTAGGCCAGGTGGGCCTCAGTCAGTTCTCCACCCCGCACCATTCCCCGAAAACCCTAAACCCCCCAACCCGAAGGCCTAAACCCCAAACCCTAAGGCCTAAACCCTAGCAACCCCCAAAAGAGTAGGACATTGGGGGACCTAGGTGAACGATGGGCGGACCTCTCAGTTCTCTCTCTTGGAAGCTTCAAAAGTGGGGCTTCGGAAGCTGCGCAGAGCGTTTGCAAGCTCCGCGCGCGCGAGAGCTCACACTGATGTGAGGGTTTCCCACGTAGGGCCGTACCCTTGGTTGGAGGTGGAGGATGCTCTCGTAATTTGGGGTCTTGCTTTTGGGTAATGCCCGCGCATCTCCCAAAAATTGGGGCTTAGCTTTTGGAACAAGACCTATGAACCCCAGACCCTGAGCCAAAACCAGACATCTAATCTAGGGGTCGGAGTAATTACTAGCAATATTCCCCTATGATCCCTTTGTAACTATAATATAGCTACCCCCAAACCTCTGTTCTAATTATTCAGGCCCCTATACTACGCACAAACTGCAGAGGAGCGCGGCTCTACTGCATCGTGGTCATGCTCGCCTCGAGTCTTTTCTCGGGTGTCCTTGTCGCCTTCGTTGCGCAGGCCGGCTGGGTTCAGGGGGTTGGGTTTCCAGGGCTTACCTAGACACCTATCCTTAAGCCCCCAAACCCTTCTTTAGTATATGCCATGTTGTGCATGATTTAGTATATGCCATGTTGTGCATGATACTATTTCTATATCTCTATATCTATATCTATATCTATATCTATGTCTATATCTATATCTATATCTATATCTATATCTATATCTATATCTATATATCTACATAAATAAACAAATAAATAAATGAATAAACAAATAAATAAATACAAATAAATAAATAAATATATATATATATATATCTGTTTATTTATTTATTTACGGTAGCATAGAGACATTATATATTACGTAATGTTTTAAACACACATTTTGTATTACGCATTGCATACTGTTCTTTTTCTTTTCTGTAGTGGTGTTTGAAGTTATGCCACGATACCCGACCAGCCAAACAGCTCCGCCAGTCGCTTCGCACGGTTTTCGACGACGAGGTGGAGAAGTACGTGCGGGGCTTGGCCCAGGGGCAGGGTTTAGGGTTTAGAGTTTAGGGTTTAGGGTTTAGGGTTTAGGGTTCAGGGTTTAGGGTTTAGGGTTTAGAGTTCAGGGTTCAGGGTTTAGGGTTTAGGGTGTTCGGATGTAAAGGCCTTCGGATACGGATGCCCTGAACCCTAAGAGAACCTGAGAGTTTAAACCCCCTTAAACTCTACGAAGCCCTACGGTGATCTCCATCTTCGGGCCGTCTGAACGAAGCGTTGCCGCCTGCTGCGCGCTCAGGGCTTTGGGGGTTATTATCGTAACTCACCCTAAACCCTAGGCCCTAAACCCTAAACCCTAAACCCTAAAGCTTAATAATACCAATAACAGGGCTTAGGGCTTAGGGCTTAGGGCTCAGGGCTTAGGGCTTAGGGCTTAGGGCTTAGTTATGGTTTAGGTTTTAGGGTTTAGGGTTTAGTTAGGGGCTTATCAGGTTAGGGTGCAAAAAAAGGACCTATAGTTTAGAGAGACCGGACGCAAGACACTAGTAGCGTTTAGGGTTTTAGGGTCTAAAGGTTTAAGGGCTTCGGGGTTAAGGGTAAGCGGTGGAGAATTGGGTGCCTTGTAGCATGTTCCCTATCCAAACCTTTGGAAGGTTGTATAGGGTACCTCGCTCCCTGATTCAGGATAGTGATAGTGGGGTTCGGTCCTCAAGCAGACTGAGCCAGTTCCAGCTGAAAACCCGGGCCAGTGCCAGCTGATGCTGATGATGCTGATGATGCTCAGGGGTTAGGGTCTGATATCCCGGGCCAGCGCTGATGCCGATGATGCTCAGGGGCTTGGGTCCAAAAGCCCGAACCCGCCCCAGTCGATGCTCATTATGCTCAGGGGCGTGGGTCTGACACCCCGGGCCCTGCGCGACTTCATGCTGATGATGCTGAGGGGCTTGGGTCTGATATCCTGAGCCAGCGCCAGCTGATGCTGATGACGCTCAGGGGCTTGGGTCTGAAGGCCGGGGCAAGCACCAGCTGATGCTGATGATGCTCAGCGGCTTGGGTCTAATATCCCGGGCCTGCGCCAGCTGATGCTGATGATGCTCAGGGGCTTGGGTCTGAAAGACCGGGCCAGCGCCAGCTGATGATGATGATGATGATGATGATGATGATGATCATATGATGGTGATGATGCTGCTGCTGCTGCTGCTGATGATGATGATGATGATGATGATTATGATGATGATGATGCTGATGATGATGCTCAGGGGCTTGGGTCCGACAGCCCAGGCCAGCGCCAGCGGATGCTGATGATGCTCAGGGGCTTGGGTCTGAAAGCCGGGGCCAGCGCCAGCTGATGCTGAGGATGCTCAGTGGCTTGGATCTGAAGGCCGGGGCCAGCTCCAGCTGATGCTGATGATGCTCAGGGGCTTGGGTCTGAAAGCCGGGGCCAGCGCGAGATGATGCTGATGATGCTCAGTGGCTTGGATCTGAAGGCCGGGGCCAGCGCCAGCTGATGCTGATGATGCTCAGGGGCTTGGGTCTGAAGGCCGGGGCCAGCGCGAGATGATGCTGATGATGCTGAGGGGCTTGGGTCTGAAGGCCGGGGCCAGCGCCAGCTGATGCTGATGATGCTCAGGGGCTTGGGTCTGAAGGCCGGGGCCAGCGCGAGATGATGCTGATGATGCTGAGGGGCTTGGGTCTGAAGGCCGGGGCCAGCACTAGCTGATGCTGGTGGGGCTCAGGGGCTTGGGTCTGAAGGCCGGGGCCAGCGCGAGATGATGCTGATGATGCTGAGGGGCTTGGGTCTGAAGGCCGGGGCCAGCGCCAGCTGATGCTGGTGGGGCTCAGGGGCTTGGGTCTGAAGGCCGGGGCCAGCGCGAGATGATGCTGATGATGCTGAGGGGCTTGGGTCTGAAGGCCGGGGCCAGCCAGCTGATGCTGGTGGGGCTCAGGGGCTTGGGTCTGAAGGCCGGGGCCAGCGCGAGATGATGCTGATGATGCTGAGGGGCTTGGGTCTGAAGGCCGGGGCCAGCCAGCATGCTGGTGGGGCTCAGGGGCTTGTGTCTGAAGGCCGGGGCCAGCGCGAGATGATGCTGATGATGCTGAGGGGCTTGGGTCTGAAGGCCGGGGCCAGCGCCAGCTGATGCTGGTGGGGCTCAGGGGCTTGGGTCTGAAGGCCGGGGCCAGCGCGAGATGATGCTGATGATGCTGAGGGGCTTGGGTCTGAAGGCCGGGGCCAGCGCCAGCTGATGCTGGTGGGGCTCAGGGGCTTGGGTCTGAAGGCCGGGGCCAGCGCGAGATGATGCTGATGATGCTGAGGGGCTTGGGTCTGAAGGCCGGGGCCAGCGCATGCTGGTGGGGCTCAGGGGCTTGGGTCTGAAGGCCGGGGCCAGCGCGAGATGATGCTGATGATGCTGAGGGGCTTGGGTCTGAAGGCCGGGGCCAGCGCCAGCTGATGCTGGTGGGGCTCAGGGGCTTGGGTCTGAAGGCCGGGGCCAGCGCGAGATGATGCTGATGATGCTGAGGGGCTTGGGTCTGAAGGCCGGGGCTTGGGTCTGAAAGCAGGAACCAGCGCCAGCGGATGCTGATGATGCTCAGGGGCTTGGGTCTGACAGCCTGGGCCAGCGCGAGCTCATGCTGATGATGCTCGGGGCTGTTTTCCAACACTTTAGGTTTGCAATGGGGCGCTTGTAATGTGACTTGCATCGCAAAACCTCACGGAGGGGCCAAATCCAGTGGGTCTTGTGCACGTACTGAGCTCGAAATCGTGTCGTGCTCCCGTGATTTTTTTTCAGGCTTGGAACGTTCCACGTCGCGAAGACACGGCAGACGCGTGGGTTTCTGCGTTTTGGGCCCTTGGGTGGGTTCGCTTCGTGCGTCCAGTCGAAGGGGGTTTGCATGTGGCGGTTTCGCAAGTGGCGCTCGCCTCGGTCCCGTGCGGCTTCTGACCGTCAAGTGCAGGACTGTGCAGAACTACCCCAATACCTAAACCCTAAAAAACAAACCCCAAACGCATGCTCTTGGAGTTCTCACGGGGTGGTCGTGGAGTGCTGTTGAAGTCTCACGATTTAGTTGAAGTCTCACGATTCAGTGTGTAGCTCCTAACTGTAGGTTTAGGGTTTAGGGTTTAGGGTTTAGGGTTTAGGGTTTAGGGTTTAGGGTTTAGGGTTTAGGGTTATGCTTGCAGGGTTGATGGTTCAGAATTCGGCTGAGGGTTTTGGTTTCAGGGCTCAGGGCACATGGGGTTTGGCTTTTTTGGTTGTGGTCGGACTTCGGGCTGTCAGGGTGGCTGGGGTCTTGTGGGGTCGAATGAAATGAGTTTTGGGCTTTTGGGGCTAAAAGGGGCTCAGGGTTTACGCGCGTCGAAGGGCCTAAGCCCCCTAAACCCTAAACCCTAAACCCTAAACCTTAAACCCTCAACCCCCTAAACCCCAAAGATCCTAGGCCCCCCCGATGCGTTGCAGAGCCTTTCCGAGGTTTGGCAAGCCTCAGAGTTCATGCGGAAGAGGAAGGCAGGTTTGGGGGTTAATGTAGGGTTCAGGGTTTAGGGTTCAGGGTTTAGGGTTTAGGGTTTAGGGTTTAGGTGGTTTAGCCCCATATGAAGGGGTTTAGGGTTTGTAGGGTTTAGGGTCTATCAGGTTTATAGGGCTGAAGATTTAGAGGGGTTAAGGTTCAGGGTTTGGGTTCAGGGTCCACAGCTCGCAAGCAAAGATTGCAGAGGTGCCAGCCAAAATGCTGTCTTTTTCTGCACTTCTAGGGCCACTGAAATAGCACAACCTTGGTAGCAGAGGGTTTCGGGTGTGTGGGTTTGATCCCGAATCGCAAGGAACAACCACCAGCCGGTGACCTGTGTGTGGGCTTCGGCGCCTAGACCCTGAACCCTGAACCCGCAGCCCTAAACCGCGGTAGGACCTTCGATGGGGTTCCCTTTTTTAGGGTTTAGGGTTTAGGGTAGCGGATTGAGGGTTTTGAAGTTTAGGGGTTCGAGGGCTTTGTGGTTTAGTGTTTGATGTTGGGATGTTCCCCCTTAAACTGACAGTCCTCAACAGGGGTGTTAGTACCCCCGATCTTAGTAGCTGAGTGAGCACACTTTACACTTTTTGGGATACTCTAATCCCCTATAGAACTGAAAGTTTACACCTTTTTGGGGCTTATGAACTCAGCAACTAAGTTTTAGGGTCTACAGGGCTCCAATGTCTAAGATTCTATTGTTTTTTTTTTTTTTTTGGGGGGGGGGGGTCCTGGGCCTGGTCCTGGGATGCTTGGCCGAAGTCCCTAAATCCCTAAACCCCGAAATGCCCGAACCCTAACACCCTAAAACCCTAAACCGCTAAAACCCTGAAACCCTAAAGCCCTAAAACCCTGAAACCCTAAAACCCCAAAACGCAAACCCCAAAAACCCCAAAAACCTAAAAACCTAAAACTCAAGAAACCCTAAAACCCTAAACCCTGAAACCCTAAAGCCCTAAAGCCCTACCTAAACCCTGAAACCCTAAAACCCTAAACCCTAAACCCCTAAAACCCTGAAACCCTGAAACCCTAAACGCTAACCGCAAAAACCTAAAAACCTAAACCCTAAAACTCAAAAAAACCTAAACCCCTAAAACCCTAAACCCCTGAAGCCCTCAAACCCTAAAACCCGAAAACCCTAAAACCCCAAAACCCTAAGGCCCCAAACCTTTGCTCAGTGGGCCGGCGGCTCCGAGCCCACTCGGTCCATGGTTTCGGCTTTCGGTTGTTTTAAGGTTTAGGGTTTAGGGTTTAGGGTTTAGGGTTTAGGGTTTAGGGCGTAGGGTTCAGGGTTTGAAGGTTTAGGGTGTAGGGTTTGGGGGTTTGGGGTTTTGCAGGCTTGGGGTTGAGGGATTAAGGTTGAGAGTTTAGGGTGTGGCGTTTGGTTTTTAAGGTTTAGGGTTGAGGGTTCAAGGTTTAGGGTTGAGGGTTTTAGGGTTTAGGGTTTTTTCAGGTGGGGGGGGTTATACAGGGGGTTTCAGGGTTTAGGGTTTATATATGGTCCGGCGTCTGGCGTGTCCGGCCCCCCCCCCCCCCCCCCCAATGGTATGGTCGGTAGGGGGGGGGGGGGGGGGGGGGGGGTCGACCCTCGGCAAAACCCGTGTTTTGTGAGTGTTGTGCCTTGGGTTGAGGGAGCACGCCCTCGGGAAAACCTATGTGTGTGAGGCGTTTACCCCCCCCCCTCCCCCTCCAGGCCTACGGTCTCTAACCCTAAACCCTAAACCCTGTCAAACCCCAAGCCCTAAACCCTAAACCAACCCTAAACCCTAAAACCAACCCCCAACCACACCACAGGGGGGGGGGGTTAACCCTAAAACCTTTCAAACCCTAAACCCTAAACCCTAAACCTAAAACCACCCTAAACCCTAAACCCAAAACCAAACCCAAAACCCAAAACCTAAACCCAAAACCTAAACCCTAAACCCTAAACCCTAAACCCTAAACCCTAAACCCTAAACCCTAAACCCTAAACCCTAAACCCTAAACCCTAAACCCTAAACCCTAACCCTAAGACCAACCCCCAACCACACCACGGGGGGGGGGGGGGGGTTCCAGACCATGGGGTGGGGGGGGAGGGGGGGGCCGGGGAGCACTGGACCATATATAGGGTGTAGGGTTTATATAGGGTTAGGGCTTTTCTAGGGTTTAGAGGTTTTATAGGGTTCAGGGTTTTAAGGTGTAGGGCTTTTTTGGGGCTTGTAGGGTTGAGGGGTTATGGCCTCTCTCTCAAGGCCCTAAGCCGTAAGCCCGAATCCCCGCGCCGGAAGCCCTACACCCTAAGCCACAACACAGTAACCCCCAACAGAGTGGAAAAGCCCTAAGCCCCAAAGCCCTAAGCCCCCGAAGACCCTATCTCTTAGGTGCTGGGTAGGTAACCTTTTATACCCCTTTTTTAGGTGTCCTAAACCCCTTTAAAAACCTGAAGGTCAATTGTTTTATGCCCCTAAACCCTGAACCCTAAACCCTAAACCCTATCTTGGCCACGGGGAGGTTCCGTCGGATCTGCAGAAACGGGTGGAGCACGGTCTGCGCCAGAAGTTCCAACAGGCTCCGAGAGTTTTACTTGTGTTCGGCTTTTAGGATTTTAACGGTTTCGGGTTTTGGGGGTTAGATGAGAGTTTTTCGGTATTTAGTTAGGGCTTTTTTGGTTTTCGGTTTTTTTGTTTTAGGGCGTTTAGGGATCAAGGGTTTCTTGAGTTTTAGGATTTTAGGTTTTTTAGGGGTTTAGGGGTTTAGGGTTTTAGGGTTTCAGGGTTTCAGGGTTTTCGGGTTTTAGGGTTTTAGGATTTCAGCCCTTTAGGGACTTGGGATTTAGCTCTTTTAGGGTTTTATGCTGTTGTGGCTTGGTTTGTTTTTTCTGGGTTTGTGGCTTTTAGGGTTTCAGGCTTTGGGGGTTTTAGGGTTTAGGGGTTCAGGGTTTGACGTCTTTTAGGGTTTCATGGTTTTTGGGGTTTGGGTTTTCAGGGTTTAGGGCTTCAGGAATTCCACTTTCGGGCCTTAGTCCTGAACGGTACCGACTACTGTGGTGGTGCAGAAGCCTCACGTGCCTGTAAAGAGAAAAACATAACCTCAACCATTCAACCCTGTTCTCTCTCTCTCTCTCTTCGCTTTTTGGGTTCCTGTTCTAATCTAGGATCACTGGGCGAGGTCGCTGCTTGAGTATGTTAGCAAGCTCCCATTCATACGTCCAAACCCTAAACCCTAAACCTTAAACCCTAAACCCTAAACATTAAACTTAAACCCTAAACCCCAAACCCCAAACCCTAAACCCCAAACCCGAGACCCTATACCCTATACCCTGAACCCCAAAACCCCTAAACCCCTAAACCCCAAAACCCCTAAACCCCAAGCCCCAATCGCACCTCAGCCCCTGCTGGCACGGCAGGAACTGAGCCTCTCGGTGGCCCCCAAGATCTTATCCAATCTTTCGCCGTGCCGCGGCTGAATACTTGCAGTGCAGTGCTACACCGGGATCCTGAACCCGGAACCCTGCACCCCAAACCCTAAACCCTAAATCCTGAACCCGGAACCCTGAACCCAAGACCCTTAGTAACCTTCGTATCCTAGGCCCACTCCCCCTCTCACCCTGAGCCCCCGTGGTAGTGCGTACTTTGGGGTTGGGGGTTCAGGTTTTTGGGGGTTAGGCTTTGAGGGTTTAGGGTTTAGAGTTTAGGGTTTAGGGTTGGGTGGTTGCGGGTGGTTCAGGGTAGGGAGTTCGCGGGCACGGTTTCAACGTACGGCTGGCGCACTTGTTTTGGGAAAGGGGATTCGCATCCCTGCCATCCTAAGCCGACCATAAGCAGCAAATCCCTAGAGCACCTAAACCCCTGAATCTCCCCCCCCCCCCCCAACCTCAAATCCCCCTGAAGCCCTCAGCCTCAACCCCTATATAGACCCGTAGCCAAGCCCCAGAAAACCCTAAATCCTAAGCCGAAAACCTAAGCACCCAAAAGCCGAAACCCTAGACCCTAAAATGTGGTTTTGGAACCCCAATTTTGTGCACCCCAGGTCCAGTCAGAGAGAACTTGCACTTGAGTTGCTCCGGTCGGTGGTCATGGCTTTCCCTGTATTCCAGGAGCGGCTCTGCGGGGGGTTGGGGTTTAGGGTTTAGGGTTTTGGGTTTTGGGTTTTAGGTTTTGGGTTTTGGGTTTTGGGTTTAGAGTTTGGGTTACGGCTCTGTGGTGTCTAGGGCTTAAGGATTCAGGGTTTTAGGGGTTTGGGATTCATGGTTCAGGCGCCCCTGTATTGTCGGCAACATGGGAGTTGAGCATTTTCTTAGGGCTTATCGGGCTCCGGGTCAAATGCGGCTTGTAGGGTTCAGAGGAATTTCAGGGTTTAGGGTTTAGGGTTTAGCGTTTAGACATGGGCCTATAAAGGGGTTTGTAGGGTGTGTAGGGTTGGAGGGTTTTTCAGGGTGGGGTTCGTAGGCCCAGTATCGATCCCGAATCCCTACACTTTAGACACGAGACCCTAAGCCCTAAACCCTAAACTCTATGAACCCTAAACCCTAAACCCTTAACCTTAAACCCTAAACCCAAAAAAACCCAAGAAACCTGGTGCAACACATCTGCTCGCCCCCCTTGCGCGGCAGGAAGCGCCAGAAGGTTTTGTCAGCCAGTGGCTGGGTTGGCATGGAGTAGAGAGGACCAACCCTGAACCCTAAACCCTAAACCCTAAACCCTAAATTTAAACCCTAAACCCTAAACCCTAAACCCTAATCCAGTGTCAGGGTGTTCAGGGCTTTAGGGCCCGAGGCTTTTTGAGGGTTTAGGCGGTTTAGGATTCAGGGCTTCGGGTCCCTGGCTTGAGGGTTCAGGGTGTAGGGTGTAGGGTTTAGATTGAATGGAGCAACCGATCACCGGGGTTGCCGCCGGGGGGTTTAGGAGGGCTTCGGGCGTCGGACTGAGGTCTTAGCTTAGGGCTTAGGGCTTAGGGCTTAGGGCTTAGGGCTTAGGGCTTAGGGCTTAGGGCTTAGGGCTTAGGGCTGAGGGCTGAGGGCTGAGGGCTGAGGGCTGAGGGCTGAGGGCTGAAGGGTTCCTAAACCTGTAAGCCCCAGACTTCTATCTTAGCCTCTTGAAGCATCTTCCTTCCGACGATGCTCCATGGCGTTCTGGATGCTTGGCATGAAGCCTCACAGCCCCAAGCCAAAAACTAGTTTGTAGGATTAACATCGTAAACCCTAAAACCCAAAACCATCGTCAAAGCAAAGCCAGTGAAACAGAATCGCCACCTTCGACCCCGAATCAACCAAACCCCCTAATCCTTACATAACCTTCCAGGGGATCAGATTATAGGCGGCTATAGAGATTCAATTTTTTCGTCACCCCCTTCCCCAATTTCCCAAACAAAAAACAATCAAAACCAATCCACCCACAAGAAGCAAAGGGTTGGAGTGGAGCGTTTAGGAATCCCAAGCCCTAAACCCTGAACCCTAAACCTATATCCCCCTTGGGAATTACTTTTATATTTTTGTTGATATAAAACCCAAGAGGACATTAAACATATTTTGGTTATTAAGGTTCTCAGGGGAGTATAGAAACCCTAACCCCGAAACCCTGTAGAGCTCACCGGGTCGAGGTCGAGCTGGGCTTGAGGTGGGCGGTTTAGGGTTTAGGGTTTAGGGTTTAGGGTTTAGGGTTTAGGGTTTAGGGTCAAGGTTTAGGGTTTAGGCTTGGAGTGGCAGAATGCAGTGACCTCCGGGTAATAGTTTAGGGGTTTTAATTTCGGGCTCAGGGTTTAGGGTTCAGGTCTTAAGTAGTGCTTCTTCGTACGGGCTTGGGGGTTTTAATTTCGGGTTCAGGGTTTAGGGTTTAGGTGTTAATTCGTGCTTCTTAGTGGGGAATTGCGGAGGCACAGCCCCTGTATGACCCCTTGAGGGACTATACAGGGGCACCTGATTCTGTAATTCAAAGCATCCCTGCCTTAAACCCAAATTGCTTTGGCTGGTCCCCCCGTGAACATCCCCCCAACCCCCCCCCCCCCCCCCCCCCCCGCCCCCCCAACCCCCCCCCCCATGCACACGAATCATGGCTCCCCACTGAGGCTGGCATCTGCATTTACATGGGCTTTTGCCTCAGCAGCCTTCAGGGTTTAGGGTTTAGAGTCGGAAGAATGGTGTCGTTCGGGTGCAGGGTTTGCGGGGTGGCGGGCTTAGCGGACATAGAAGATGGGTGGGGAGTTTCCGGGCCTAGCTTTCATCCAAACTCGATCCTACTCTAGGGTCCTCCCCCCCCCCTGTTTAATATATATATATATATATAATGTTATATATCTATATATACATATATGTATATATCATAACAAACAGAAGTGGTGATCATACGTACCTTTTGGGGATACGACAATTCAAGGTCCTGCCTTACATCATAGCTCCCCTCTCTCGTAAGATTCCAGGGTAAGATTCCAGGAGCTGACTCTCTTCTAAACACCTACCACAGTTCCCTAAAACTATTATCCCTGAACCCTCCTGTAACCTTAAACGCTAAACGCTAAACCCCCCAACGCCCCGATTTCCGGAAGCCCCTGTGTGGCTTTCGAGTTCAGGGCTTTTGCCAGGATCGACATGTAATGGGGCCAAGCGAGGCGTTTTTGCCTCTGGTGATGGTTGTCTCGACCGTGTTTTCCAGTGGCTACCTTGGGACTTCGTGGGACATGCCCTAGGCCCGCAACACTAAACCCTAAGCTCTCAACCCTTAACCCTGAACCTAACACCCGAATCCTAAATCCTGAACCCTAGACCTAAGCCCTGGACCCTGAACCCAACACTTCTCGAAGTCTCCATTATTAACATCAGCCCGACTAGCCTCCCCATAGCGCCACCGTTGGAAGCCTCACTAAACACTAAACCCAAATTATAAAGCCCGAAGCCCTAAACCCCAAACCAATTTGGGGTCCCTCAACTCGGGTTCAGGGGGTTCTGCTGGGAGCTCTACAAGCCCAACAAAGAATAAACGCCCTAGGCCCTAAGCCCCACGGTCGCAATCCTGCAGGATTTAGGGTTTAGGGTTTAGGGTTTCGGGAGCTAAGCCGAGCCTGACAAGGTGCAGTCCCTGGCCGGAGACCTCGTCGTTGAGGTCCGCCTTCTGGCTTTGGGTTTAGGGTTTTGGGGTTCAGGGTTTAAGGTTTAGGGTCCAGGGTTTAGGGTTTAAGGTTTAGGGTTTCGGGTTTAGGGTTTGGGCATCTTTCCAAGGTAGGGTTCAGGGTTCAAGGTTTAGGGCTTCGGGTTTCCTAAAATAGGGCTACCCCTATTACCCACAAGATGCCGTAACTCGGATAGTCTAGGACCCAGACAAGGCCCTTATTCCCTTTTTCGCGGGCTTGGTGCACGAACTGCCTGCCCGTTGGGGTTTGGTCCCGCCCCGCTCCTCCCTCTCCACCCCCTCTCCCACGACCCTAAACCCTAAACCCTAAACCCTAAACCCTAAACCCTAAACCCTAGACCCCTGTTACTCCCTTGCAGGAAGGACAGCTTGAAGAAGAGCTGGTCTTTGTCATCGAAGGCCTGGCAATTCAGGGGTTTGGGGCCTTGTGGTTCGGATTGCACGTCAGACGCTGGGGCGCTCGCGCGGGGTACGATAGAGGAGCCGAAAGGAGCCCGGAAGGTCCGTTGGCCGGTTTGGGGCTTAGGGTTTAGGGTTTAGGGTTTAGGGTTTAGGGTTTAGGGTTTAGGGTTTAGGGCAAGTTCGGGGCATAGAGCTCGGGGGCCTCCAGGCTAAATCGCACCAAGGGTCGACAAGCAGTTGAAACTCTGCAAGGCACGGTTTAGTGCTCAGGGTCTTTCCTGTTTAGGACGAGGACCAGTTTGCCACTTTCCCTGACACCAAAGCCCAAACTCAAGCCCGACGTGCTGACAGGGGATTGAATCGCGGACCCTTGTATCTCGGTACCCTGAACCCCGTATCCCTTAGCCCTGAACCCCCGAACCCTAAAAGCTCTAAACCCTAAACCCCTAAACCCCAAATTCCTAAACCCTAAGCCCCAAAACCCTAAACCCTAAATTCTTAAACCCGAACGAAGCCCTGAGGCCCTTGAATCCTCGGGCTTTCAGATTTTTCAATGTGGGGGGAGAGCTTGGGCCATTCAACCCTGCACCCTATACCCCAAACCGTGTGTAGGGTTCAGGCTTCAGGCATCAGGGTTTAGGGTTTGGGCTTAGGGTTCAGGGGAAAATCAAGTTGTACGGAGCCGGGTTCTGTCTCAGCTTGGCCTCAAGGAAGGACGTTCATTCGGCTTTTGAGGTGTTGCCAGTGTTGCCATGAGCCCTGGCCGGGTCCCTTGCACTTGATCTGAGCCCTAAACCCTAAACCCTAAACCCTAAACCCTAAACCCTAAACCCTAAACCCTAAACCCTAAACCCTAAACCCTATATAAACTCTTTCAGCCCAGCTTTTCTAGGGTGTGACCACGCCCGGTAGTAGCCTTAGTTCTTCGGGCGCTACTTGCCGTTATCAGAGCCCCGCCGCCGTGCTTGATGCGTCGGAGGTTGTCTCTTGAAGCTCCAGTCGACCCTGGAGGACGACGCGATCGACCATTTCGGCGAAAACAGCGACCTGGTGTTACGGGAATTAGGTGCCCTATTTTCCCTTTCTATGTGCCCTGTCATGGATTCCATATGGTACCCTAGACCCTAAATCCTAAACCCTAAGCCCTAAACCTTAAACCCTAAACCCTAAACCCTAAACCCCTAAACCCTAAACCCTAAACCCTAAACCCTAAACCCTAAACCCTAAACCCTAAACCCTAAACCCTAAACCCTAAACCCTAAACCCTAAACCTGACTCCCTCTTTCCCCAGGAAGAATCAGTACGTTTGGCCATTTCGGGTCGTAGCGTCGCCATCCTCAGCCCCCGGTGGGCGAGCCCCAGTGCAGGTAGACTGAAGGGTTTAGGGTGTAGGGTTTAGGGTTTAGGGATTTGGGTTTGGGGTTTAGGGTTTAGGGTTTAGGGCGCCTTAAACCCCAAGCCCCAACCCCAAAACTTCAGATGAAGGGCACGCCAGCGAGCAGCCAAGGTGAAGAGTCCGATGAGGACGAGGTGCCAGGGGCGTTCACACCCAACATCCGAACTTTACCGACCTTTAGGGTTTAGGGTTTAGGGTTTAGGGTTTAGGGTTTAGGGTTTAGGGTAATGGGTAAGCCACATAGTCTGAAGCCAGGGAAATGTACCGACCAGCAGAACACATTTGAGTTAAGGAGCCCCTAAACGCCAAACTTGCTCTAAACCCTGAAACCCTAAACCCTCTGAAGCTGTAGGTCTTACGAGGATTCAGGGCTCTGGGCTTCAGGAACCCCCCCCACCCCCCCTCCCCCGCCCTCAAAAAGAGCGCCAGCAACCACTTTATTCCCAGAGCGCTACAGCCGACTCCCCAAAACCCCAGGTAGAGAGGGGCTAGGGTTTAGGGTTTAGGGTTTAGGGTTTAGGGTTTAGGGTTTAGGGTTTAGGGTTTAGGGTTTAGGGGCTAGGGTTTAGGGTTTAGGGTTTAGGGTTTAGGGTTTAGGGGCTAGGGTTTAGGGTTTAGTGTTTTAGGGTTTAGGGTTGAGGGTTTAGTTAGTCAGGGTTTAAATGATCCTGGAACCCAGCAGGTCCAAGAGGGTGTGGGTTCCAGGCCCTGGGGTATCCCTGAGCTCCTAAACCCCAAACCCTAAAACCCCAAACTCTATAACCTGAGCCCCAAACTCCAAACCCTAAACCCCAAACCCGAAACCGTAAACCCCAAACCTTCTCCAGGATTCCGAAGAGCTAGACGGCATCAAGAAGGTGGAGATGGGTCGAGGGGCCTGGCAGCTGGTCTGCGATTTGAATTGAAAGCCCTCCCTAAACCCTAAGCCCTAAACCCTAAACCCTAAACCCTAAACCCTAAACCCTAAACCCTAAACCCTAAACCCTAAACCTCCAGCCCCAAAGAAGCCGAGCGCCGACTCGGGGCTGCGCCCAGGTTTGGCGAAAGATGCCTTTTCCAGGACCGCGGTGGGCTTAGGGTTTAGGGTTTAGGGTTTAGGGCTCAGGGTTTCGGGTTTCGGGTTTAGGGTTCCGGGTTTTGGAGTTGCTGGGTTTAGGGTTTAGGGCTTAGAGTTTGGGGTCTAGGGTGCTTGAGATTCCGGGGATAACAGGCGCACTTTGGGGTGGGGTTTGGTCTAAAGTCGAGGCCAGGGCTGTTGCTTTTCACGCTTTGCCGTCTCGAGTGGTTGGTCGCATCTTGTTAAGAAGTGCGTCGCCGGGCGGGCGTTTCGGACGTGTAGTCCACGTGCCCAGCTTTAGCTTCCCCAAACCCTCGCGCAAGTTTTGGACAAAGGTTGCGAACCCGGAGCGGGATCGATATGGGGTATGGTGATTGCAACAAGGCTCCTGTACTACAGCCTCTCGGGTGTTGTTCTACCTGAATGTTCAGGGTTTACGTACTGTTTACAGACATACGTATCGCCCTAATGTTGGAACAACCCCCTCACTCCCGGTGCTATCTCAGCACGCATGCCAGTCTACTACGTTCGACTGCAACAAACAAGGAGTTGCCAGGAGTCGCCCCGAATCCTGCGTTTGAAGAAGCCCTGACGCAGGAAGTGAGTTCAAACGCCAACCTGGGTTAGAACACATCCGAAGAAGCCGATCCTTCAATCCCTAACACGTGCCTAAACCCTAAACCCTAAACCCAAAACCCTAAGCCCTAAACCCTAGACCCTAAACCCTAGACCCTAAACCCTACGGGCGTATTCTAATGCAGCAGTCAAGCCAGCTCGTCCTCTCGTTTTAAGCCTGAGTAAAGGTGGACCCGTCGACAAAGTGAAGATGTATTTCCAGCATGTTCTCGCCTCTCTCAGGGTTTGGGTTTAGTGTTTAGGGTTTAGGGTTTAGGGTTTAGGGTTTAGGGTTTAGGGTTTAGGTTCAAGGTTCCCTAAAGCCCTTAACTACTCACAAGTTAACTGGCAAGGAACCTCGACGGATCGTCAACCGAAACCGAAACTCATCCTTGGCAGGATGACAGCCTGCGAGATTTTACAGCTCCTGGGCGGCTTCGGGTTTGTGAGGTAGGCGATAAATATGGGTGCTTTACGATAATAGGGGAGCGCCAATATAGACCCCCAAATAGTAGGACTCCTTTATTATAAGGACCCCAACAAGGTACCCGTAATATCGGAAACCCCCGTATGCCCACACTGCAGAAGCAACGGCCTGTGATTTGGATCAACACCTTCCCTTCGAAGTGTTTTCTAAACCCTCTTCACTCCTCAGAATTACAAACCCAAGACCCTTGCAAACAGTTGAAGAAAACCCTTTTAGGCGAGAGCCTTAGGGTTCAGGGTTCAGAATTCAAGGTCCCGGGAAGAGGGCTCGATTTTAGTTTGTCACTGTCTGTCTATGAATCCAAAGAGGTATGGCAGTTTCCGAAATTGGGGTACCTTATGGGGGGCCCTTATTAATCAGGGAATCCTCCTCTTTGGGGCCTAATTTCAGGCCGATCTCACAAGCAACCCAGGAGGGTAAGAAGCCCTGACCCCCCAAATCCCCGAAACCCTAAACCCTAAACCCTAAACCCTAGACCCTAGACCCCAAACCCGAAACCCTAAACCGCCAAGATCATAACCGACGTGGACTCCGAGTTGTCTGCTGGGGGCCTCAGCTTGCATCTGCGTCGAACCCCCCTGAACCCCTTAACCCCTTAAACCCCTTAAACCCCTTAAACCCCTTGAACCCAATGAACCCCTTGAACCCCTTAAACCCCTTAAACCCCTTAAACCTCTTGAACCTCTTAAACCCCTTAAACCCCTTGAACCCTGAAGCCCCTTTGAACCCCTTTGAACCCCTTGGGAACCCCTTGGGAACCCCTTGGGAACCCCTTGGGAACCCCTTGGGAACCCCTTGGGAACCCCTTGGGAACCCCTTGGGAACCCCTTGGGAACCTTTTGGAAAGCCCTTGAACCCCTTGAACCGCCCTTACAACCCACAAGTCCCAGACCCCAGGGCCCCTTCAACCCTGGCCTGAAACCCGAGATTTACAAGCCCCTGTACGCGCAAACACACTCTTTTACTAGCGCACCCTGCAACCTCCGAATACCCTACCTAGGATGCCCAGTAGTACCCTTATTCCCTTTTTGGGGGGCTTAGGTTCCCTTATAAACCCCTTTAAGCAAAAAAGGGCACCCTTTTTAAGCCTAGGTTACTGGGCAGCCTAGCTACAAAGTCGCAGGTTGAACCCTAAACCCGAAACCCCAAACACTCAACAAGCCCCACACTCTGCGTAGGCAATTGGGGGGACGCCGGGCTGCCTTCGCAAGGTGCTCGCCGCCGTGGACTATATGCGGATATTAAAACTGTATCCGCGTCTCCACAGGCCATGGGGGGGGGTGGGGTTCAGTTTTAGGATTTAGGGCTCTAGGGTTTATATCGGGCTTTAGGGTGGGTTTAGGGTTCTGGGGTTTTAGGGTTTTAGGGTTTAGGGTCTAGGGGCTTGTCCTAAGGTTTTCGTAAGGCTTGCAACGCTTGTAGGGCTGTAACAGATTTTAGGCTATTAGGGTCTGCCCTCCGACTAGACTGTCCTAAGCCCCTAATCCCTGAAACCCTGAACCCAGAACCCCTGAACTGCTGAATCCCCGAGGGTTCGGCCCACAGCCCTGGTGGTGGAGGTTCAGGGTTTTGGGTGTAGGGTTTATAAGGTCCAGGGTCTAGGGTTTGCAGAATATCGCCTGATAGCGTGTAAGCTTTCGATGGGTAAGCAGTGCTTGTGCACTTGAAATGCGCGTGCGGTGGACCGTGGTGGCTACATGCCGGTCGACGATTACTGCGAGCCGGTATGGACAGCGAAGGGTTCGGCTATGCTGCGATGCTTGCGCATCAGGTTTCGCATTCCATGATTCCGGTGGGTTTAGGGTTTAGGGTTTAGGGTCTAGGGTCTAGGGTCTAGGGTCTAGGGTCTAGGGTCTAGGGTCTAGGGTCTAGGGTTGGCTGCTGTCACGCGAAAGGAATCCTTGCCTTAGGGTTTCAGGGGCCGGGTCTGAGGGTGCTTGGGGTGATTTTAGGGCTCGAGGTTCGCCCGTCCTGTACCCGAATGTGCTGCAACAGGGGCTGCTGCCCTAAACCCTAAACCCTAAACCCTAAACCCTAAACCTTAAACCCTAAACCCTAAACCTCGCCAGTTTTTTTCTTTCGGGGTTAGGTCTCACCCTAGACCTCCCGAACCCCGAACCCTTCCAAGGTACGACCTTGAGACATTTGATGCGTACCCTTCGTGGGCTATAGTTAGGGTTTAGGGTTTAGGGTTTAGGGTTTAGGGTCAAGAATACCCTACTTTGGAATATTTTTTCACCAGGGCTTTTTCGGCCAACCTAGCTCCTTTCTGAGCGCAAAGAGCCCTCCCTGAACTCTAACCCTAAGCCCTAAACCCTAAGCCCTAAACCCTAAACCCTAAACCCTACGAAGGCAGCACGAGCAGCTCGTCACCTGCATCGAGAAGCGGAAGATGGACTTGGCCGAGCTGTCCTACAAGGCCAGGGGAGTCGGAGGGGCTTTTGGTGGGCGGAGTTTCGGTTCTTTTTAGGGGGTTTAGGGTTTAGGGCTGGGGTTTAGGGTTTGGGGTTTAGGGTTTAGGGTTTAGGGTTTAGGGTCTAGGGTCTAGGGTCTAGGGTTTAGGGTTTAGGGTTTAGGGTTTAGGGTTTGGGGTCTAAGGTCTAGTCGAAGTTTAGGCTCAAGCTTGGGTAGGTATGGGGCTCCGATGGGGGCGGGGGAGGCGGGCAGATGAGAGGGGAGCAAATGTCCAAACTGGAGTTTGCAGGATGAGTCGTTTTGTGAAGGGTCCTTAAGGGAGGGGGGGTTCATGGTGCGTGGGGCTGGGGTTTAGGGTTTAGGGTTCAGGGTTTAGGGTTTAGGGTAGGTACCTGCAAAAACTTAGGGAATTTTGGGGAGCTTTAGGGAGTAGCCGAGAGTATTATGGAACCTTGGGTTAAATACCCCGCTTGAACCCCGTCCCTTTTGAGCCCGATAAGTCTTGAGCAAGTTTACGGACGTTGGGCTTACGTAGTGCTTCTCACACCTCCCTAAGCGGGGGCCTTGCACCCCGCTTGTGATGACTCGCATGGCTTTGTTGTCGTGATTAGGCCGCGGCTAGGGGGCTTGGGGTAGACCCGAAACCCTAAACCTCAAACCCTAAACCCTTTAAAGGGCTTTTGGCAGAGGTTTTTGGTTCATTAGGGCTTTTGCCGGGCTTTGGCGATTCACGGTTTTATAAGGCTTGGGGGTTTATGCGGCCTTCGCCAAAACCACACCTCCATGTTATGCTTTCACCCTATTTAGCTGTCTTAAGTTGAGACTTGGGGTGTTGCGGTTGATGGTTGCCCCTGTCTTGGACCTTAAACGCGAAAGCCGCGGCACTGACTATTGCCATGGCGTCTCACGAGCAAACCGTAAGCCCTGAACGGTAAACCAACAACCCAAAGCAAAAGCTCTACAGTGCCCTGAGGCAAGACCGAAAGATGTAGATGGTGTCAGAGGACTGGCTGGGCTTTTTGAGAAGCTTTAGGGTTTAGGTTGGGATGTTCCCCACCGAATCCCCACTCAGGGCTGTTAAGTTTAGGGTTTAGGGTGGGGGAAGGGCCAGTTGCATCGGTTTAGGGTTTAGGGTTAAGGGTTTAGGGCTTAGGGTTTAGGGTTTAGGGTTTGGGGTGCTTCATTGTTCTTGCCTAGATGGGCGTCGAATCTCCGCGGTCGCGGAGTATTTCAGTGCTTGGGGTTTAGGGTTTGTAATTAGTGTTTAGGGCCGGGGATGCAGGGTACTTTGATCAGAAGACAGAAGCCCCAAACCCCAAGCGTGGAGGTGTTGGCACCTGCTTGCCCGTTTTGAACCCAGTTTGCCCATTTTGAACCCTCAACCCTAGACCCATGAGTGTTAAACACAGTGTTTGCTTCCAAGGGTATAGTATATGTTGGAGTGTGCCCCCTTGTACTAACAGTCCTTATTATCGGGATTCCAGTAATCCCTATGACAATCCCTACTAAGCACTGTTAGGGTTCGAAGTTCGGGTATTGAGTTCATAAAGCAGCCCCAACATAGTCACCTTCGGCACGACTTGGCCTTTTGGGACTTCACAGGGCTTTCTAAGGGACTGGGTTTCGGTTTCCTTTACAAGCAGGGCACCCCGTGTAATTCCTAGCCAACCCTAAACCCTAAACTACAAACCCCAAACCCGAAACCCGAAACCCCAAACCCCAAACCCCAAACCCCAAACCCTACTCTTGGGTCTCGGGTTTTTGGGTGTGGGTTTTAGGGTTTAGGGTTTAGGGTTTTAGGGTTTTAGGGTTTAGGGTCTTAGGTGCAAACCGTCAGTTTGCGGCCAACCCACCCATCCTTGTAGGGTTTCGGGTTGAGGGCCCCGACACTTGGACCCTGAACGCTAAACCCTAAGTCCTAAACCCTAAACCCTAAGCCCTAAGCCCTAAACCCTAAACCCTAAACCCTAAACCCTAAGCCCTAAACCCTAAACCCGAAACCCTAAACCCTAAACCCTAAACCCTAAGTCCTGCCTGTGCTTGGGTGGTTGGCTCAGGGTTCAGAGTTTGGGGGGCACTTCTGAGCTGCAAACCCCCCCTTCCCCCCTCCTTTTTCAATGTACCTCCGCCCTGCTGGAGGATGCCTGGACCGTTGCCTGAGCCTGATCACACGCTGAGAATCCAGGGGGCCGCAGGGGATCAGGGCTGTTGTGCTGTCACAACCCTAAACCCTAAACTCTTAAACCCTAAACCCTAAAACCTAAACCCTAAACTCTTAAACCTTGAACCCTACACTCTGGACCCGAAACCCTGTCCCAGGGTCTTTAGGATGCTCAAGCCTCTTGTTTTGTTTGCTTGGGGGTGGGGGGGGGGAGGGGTGGAACCTCCCGTTTAGGCTTTAACAGGTTAAAGAGCTTCAAGGGCCCGAATCCTGAAACCCTGTATCGGGGAAAGCCTGAAACCCTGAACGCCTGAAACCTTAACCCTAAACCCTAACCACAGAAACCCCTAACCCCTAACCCCTAAAGCCTAAAGCCTAAACCCTAAACCCTAAACCCTGCGTCAGCTCCTTGGGCCCCCTTGTGATAACGATCAGCATCGCTTCGCAGGCTTGCGCGGTTTTCTGCTTCGATGGTCCCAGCTAAGAGCAGTTTTTGTAGAAAAGGGCATAGGGTTCAGGGTTTAGTAAGGGTTTAGGGTTTAGGGTATTAGGGTATTAGGGTTTAGGGGGCGAATCCTAAGCCCCTAGCCCCTTTCAATGTTCTAAGTCCTGAAGCCCCCGAACATTCATGACGCCAGTACATGGTGCGTGCACACGCACTGGTTGAGGATTCACCGGGGGAGATGGATGGGTAGTTATAGCTGGCAATGTAGGGCTTAGGGTTAAGGGTGGCTATCGTCTTCATTGGTTATACCCTTCGCTTGAGGTATTCTGAGGTGCTCGTACCCCATCTAGTGGTTTAGGGTTTAGGGTTTAGGGTTTAGGGTTTAGGGACCTTTCAGCGGCGGTTTCGCCAGGGTTAGGGTTTAGGGATAGGATTCCGAGGTTTAGGGATTTGTGCAAGGCCCTAGAACCCTGCGCAAGACCCTAAAACCCTAAAGCCTGAACCCGAAAACTCTAAACCCGTAGAACAATAAAACCCCGAAACCCTGACCTCTAAACCCTAAGCCCTAAACCCTAAAACCCTAATATAGGGGTCGGAATAATTACTAATAGTATTTCCTTATGGTTCCTATTATGCTATAATGACCCCCCAAAACCCTATTCTAATTATATAGGCGCCCATATGAAGCCCTAAACCTTAGACCTAATAAATTTCGGTTTACCCTAAGCCCCTAAACCCAAAGCCTAAACCCTAAACCGTAAAAAACTAAACCCCAAACCCGAAACCCTAACCTCAAAACCCTAAATGCCAAACCTTAAGTTCTAAGTTTAGGGCTTAGGGTTTAGGGCATGTTCGGCTTGTTCGGGCTTCATTGAAGCCCGAAGATCTGCGGCGGAGGGCGGAGCTCCCGGCCTGCGAGTCGTCGAATCCAGTAGGTGCCAGTGAGGAGGATGCCCTAAACCCTAGCCCTAAACCCTAAACCCTAAGCCCTAAACCCTAAACCCTAAACCCTAGACCCTAAACCCTGAACCCTGAACCCTGAACCCTGAACCCTAAACCCTACAGAGGGCTTCGGCTTTGAGGGGCCTGATGTCCAAAACACCCACGGCCCTGAAACCCTACCACCCTAGAACCCAAAAACCCTAAACCCTAGCCCTAAACCCTAAACCCAAAAACCCCAAAACCCCAAAACCCTAAATTCTAAAGGCCTACACCCGAAACTCTAGAAACCAAGACTCCAAATGCTATCTGAAGCCCACTTCCTCCTCACTCGGCATGCAGCTCGATGTTTTCCTACCGGCTATGCGTCCAGGCTGGTCGGAGCCGCGCAGGCTTCAGGGTTTAGGGTTTATAGGGTGCAACGTAAGGCTCAGCCCCTAGACACCTCATACCCTCAGCGAAGAACGTGGCTGCCACGAAGAGGATCAAGTTAGATGAAGCGATGGCATCGAGCGCTAGCACCCCATTCTGATTCCAAGCTCAACCCTGAGCCTTAAACCCGAAAGACATCCCAGGTGAATCCTGAACCAACCCTAAACCCTAAACCCTAAACCCTAAACCCTAAACCCTAGGCTCATAGGGTCTGCAGGTTAGGCTTCAGGCCGGGGCTTGGAACCTTCGACGCCTAGCCTCCTTCAATAAACCTGCAAGGTCTAGGGTTTAGGGTGTTCAGGATTCAGGGTTCAGGGTTCAGGGTTCAGGGTTTAGGGTTTAGGGTTTAGGGTTTAGGGTTTAGGGTTAAGCTCTTGACCACCAACCTCCTTGAAGCCCTCTTTCCACTGGAAGAGCAGAAAACACTGCCTTCAACCCTAAACCCTAAACCCTAAACCCGAAACCCTAAACCCTAAACCCTAAACCCTAAACCCTAAACCCTAAACCCTAAACCCTAAACCCTAAACCCTAAACCCTAAACCCTAAACCCTCCCAAACCTTCAGAACCCGGATTGAGAGATCGGATGTTGGTGAGCATGTGCGGCCCCGGCTTGCCAAAGGAGGAATTGTTGAAAGCACTTGGCGAGGTCGACCCCTACTCTGATGTTTTGGGATTGGGGGGTTATCCTTAACTTTAAGAGTTTAGGGTTTAGGGTTTGGGGTTTAGGGTTTAGGGTTTAGGGTTTAGGGCTTGGCTCTTAGGACGTTTCTGGCTTCTGGGGACTGGCAGGGTAATATTCGGGGGAGGGGATCAGATGTCGATCGGTTCTCCCGGCTCCCTGCAAAGCACTACGCCGGGAGCCCTCTAAGCCTTGTAAGACATTGCAAGATATTGTGTAGGGTCTAGGGTTTAGGGTTTAGGGTTTAGGGTTTAGGGTTTAGGGTTTGTATGGGTTTTCCTGGGTCTGATCCGGTGTTTGTACGCGTTTGCTAGGGTGTCCCGTTTAGAAACCAAGCTTTGACCTGCAGCATGCATGGGTGTTAACATGCATGGTGTGTGAAAAGATGACGGAGGGGTAAAGTCACGGCGTAAGCAAAAGCTTGGAAAGCGTAAGCTGCCAACCCTAAACCCTAGACCCTAAACCCTACACCCTACACCCTAAACCCTAAACCCTAAACCCTAAACCCTAAACCCTAAACCCTAAACCCAACAGGATTATGGTTTGGGCGCCGCTCAGGTGGGGTTCCTGTCATGATTCACTGGAAAAACATAAAGCCATGTCAGGGGCATAGTTTAGGGCTTTGGGTTAAGGGTTTAGGGTTTAGGGTTTAGGGTTTGAAGAGTGCGGGGGTTGCTTCGCCAGCAGCTCCGTAGATGGCCGGATATGTTTCATGCCAGGCGCGGAGTGCGCAGCCCCCTTAGAGAATCTTGGGGTCTAGGGTTTAGGGTTTAGGGTTTGGGTTGTAGGGCTTCCAGGGTTTAGGGTTTGGGGTTTGGGGTTTGGGGTTGTAGGGCTTCCAGCGTTTAGGGTTTAGGGTTTAGGGGTTGTAGTGCTTTAGGATTTGAGGGGTTTTGGGGTAAGGGTTTTAGGGGTTATGGGTTTCAGGGTTCAGGGTTTTGGGCTTTAGGGTTAGGATTTTAGCGTTTGGGCGTTTAAGGGGTTTTAGGGTTTTGGTTTTAGGGCTTCACCGTTTTAGTGTTTAGGGATTGGGTCTTAAGCAACAAAGAAGGGCTTCCAAACAACTTAACCATGTGTGTGAATTCTTGTAAAATATTGTACAATATTGAATACTGTACAATTTGTTCATCAAAAATATAGAATATTTCTGAAGTGTTACAAAACATGTAGAATACTTGCAATAATATTTATGTAAAGAAAATTTCCAAACATATTTTACGGTAACAAAAGAGTAGTTCAGCATTGTGGCATGTGTGTGAAACCATCCGTGGAACTGGCTTTCTACATACACCTAAGAACCAGGTGGTTGAGAGGGGGTTTTGCAGTATGTTCTGATTGATGGGACCAAACCCTAAACCCTAAACCCTAAACCCTAAACCCTAAACCCTAAACCCTAAACCCTAAACCCTAAACCCTGTGCGACTTGTATTCGGGCAAAAGGCAGAATCCCTTTCTTCTAACGGACTCATTGAGGCACCGAAGATACCTGCCAAACCCTAAACCATGAACCCTAAAACCTATAGGGTACCGGGTAGGCCCTTGGGATCTGTTTTGCATTTTTTCGGATCTAATTGGGTTGAAGAGGACCATATTTAGGAATGTATTTCCGGGGGTTTTTTAAGGGCCATCCTACTGTAGCATGGCTGCCGGGCTAGCAGGCTTAGGGTTGAGGGCTAAGGGGGCTGTTCCTTGCGAGTCCTTGATCTAGGCAAAGCAACCAGCGGGCTGTTTTGTGTCACCTCTGATTTTGTGGCTGCCGGCTAGTTGAGGCGCAAGTGGCGCAGAGCATGTCCGGACCACGCACACCCGAGACCTAAACCTCGTGAAGGGCCCGTGGCAAATTTAATGCGGGTATGGAGGGCATCGAAAACTGTTACTTTGCCTAAACCTTGAACACTAAGCCTCGCCTTCCCCCCACCTCAAAGCCCCAACTCTTCCCTTGACACGGGCGAGTATGCCGGTACCTCAGGTGTAGGGTTTAGGGTTTAGGGTTTGTGAAAGGCTGTTCGGGAATTAGGGTTTAGGGCAATCACTCTGAGACCCTGAAGCTCCCAGGGCCCGGGAATCCAGTTTGGAAACGCGCCTTCCCTGGGCTCCAAAGGCCTACTGAAGGTTCATGGGTAGTTCTGTGTAGGGTTATGAGTCTGGCAACTCTAGCCATACCGAGTTTATTTTGAATTCGTATAACACTACATGCAACCACGCACCCGTTAACCTCCAAGTACTTACATCCTAAGTACTTACATCCTAAACCCTTAACCCTAGACTCTGTAGGGCCTACTGGACGCTCCATCGCCCCTTGCAAAAAAAAGAAGCAGCTGGCAGATCTCCGAGCAGATCAGCTTGAGTTTCCATCTTCAGCTTGCGAGAAGATTTTAATCTGCATTCAAAGGCCATACGTCAACTTAGAACTTCGTGTTTAGGGTTTACGGTTTAGGGTTTAGGGTTTAGGGTCTAGGGTCTAGGGTCTAGAGTCTAAGTCTAGGGTTTAGGGTTTAGGCCCAGAAGAGCAAAAGCCAACAAAAGCCCTGGACTCTGTCACCCTAAAACCCTAAAGCTTTCAACCCTACTTTTCCACCCCTAAGCCCTAAACTCTAAACCCTACAACATTCAACCCTCAGCCCCAACCCCTTGTTGGGGGTCTGCAACCATGGGCGGGCCCCCTTTTGTATATTTTTCAGGGTTTAGGGTTAAGGTTTTAGAGTTTAGGGTTTAGGGTTTAGGGCTTAGGGTCTTTTTCAGGGCTTCGGCTCCCTTTTTGCACATCTTTTGTTCGAAACCCAAAAGGGCTTTAGTTGTCGACTTCGTGTTGGGACCCCAAGCCTAAGTCACCAAAAAGCCGGAGCTTCAAATAGCCTAGAAGCAGGCATTATGCTCTCTAAGCCCGGCACTGAACTTCAACACCCTAAACCCTATAAGCCCTAAACCCTAACCCTAAACCCTAAACCCTAAACCCTAAACCCTAAACCCTAAACCCTAAGCCCTAAGCCCTAAGCCCTAAGCCCTCTCCCGCAACAGTCCTATGGTGCTTCTGTCGACAAGCGCTTCCTCGCCATGGCATGCAGACCGAACGTGCCTGGCAAGTCTGATGTCTCAAGCCCTAAACCCTAAACCCTAAACCCTAAACCCTAAACCCTAAACCCTAAACCCTAAACCCTAAACCCTAAACCCTAAACCCCACAAGCCCAGGCCCCGGGTATGAAAGAGCCCGGAACTCTAGGTCCCCTTCAGGGTTCAGGGCTGAAGGCTCTGAGCCTCAAGCTCTTCACCCAAGAGGTTTAGCGGTTGAGGGTTTAGGGTTTAGGGCTTCGGGTTTAGGGTTTCGGGTTTAGGGTTCTGAACCCAAGGCTTTAGAGTTACCCTCATTAAACTAAGCCCTGACCTGCACGCCCCCCCCCCCCCTTTCTTAAGGCTGCTAGGGGGGCCGTGGGCTACAAGTCTGTGCGGACTTTGGGGATCTGGGTTCTTTTAAAACGGAGTTTTTGGGGTTCAGGGTTCAGGGTTTTAGGGTTACACGAATTTGGTGGGACAGGACGACGGGGCTGTTGGGAAAGGTTTTTTGTGCCATGGCACGTTCAGTCAGCGTGGCCGCGCGATCTTCAAACGCAGTCGGCGATTGGAACGGAGGGGCCCGCAGAGCCGTATGTAGGGTTTAGGGGTTAGGGGTTTAGGGTTTAGGGTTTAGGGTTTAGGGTTTAGGGTTTAGGGTTTAGGGTTTAGGGTTTAGGGTTTAGGGTTTAGGGTTTGGTTTAGGGTTTAGGGTTTAGGGTTTAGGGGTGTCGGGTTTCGGGTTCAGGGTTTCGTGTTTAGGGTTGAGGGTTTACGGCAGAAGTTCAATATTTGGGTTTAGAGGGCCTCTAGAGTTCAGGACTTGAGTTCGGGCTCAGGGTTTGGCCCCCAGTTTGAGGCTTAGGCTAGAAAGGCCCTTGGAGTATTTGATGTAGGCTGGGCAGCATTGATGTGTTGCTCTGATGGTCTAGCGTTTAGGGTTTGGGAAGCTATTTCCTCTTAGGTGGCTTCAAGGAGATTTCGTTAGGTTGCTTTCTTGCCATCCTAGGTCCTAGTACACAGACTGATATGGGCTTAAGACTTGGCAGACCCTGCAAAAAGCCTGAACGAGGATTCATGGGTTTGAGGCGTTCAGGGTTGAGGGACCCCAAACCCTAAAACCTAAAACCTAAACCCTAAACCCTAAACCCTAAACCCTAAACCCTAAACCCTAAACCCTAAACCCTAAGGTTGAGGGTCACACGCAAAGCAGAAGTGGTGAGCCGGAGATCTATTCTACAACGGCACCCCGTAAGTCTAAGGCATCCAAGAGTCGCCTTTGGGGTTTAAGGTTTAGGGTTTAGGGCTAGGGTTTAGGGTTTAGGGCTTAAGGTTTAGGGTTTAGGATTTAGGGCCCCGAACTTGGGATGTTCCCCCCCTTATACTACCAGTCCTTAATGGGGATATAGGGGGCTACTATAAAGGACTGGAAGAAGGGGGACACATCCCAACCCTAAACCCTGAACCGCAGGGTTTGAGGTTGAGGAGTTCTTACACCAAAGCCACCTACGAAGCTTTGGGCACCTAGGGTTTAGGGTTTAGGGTTTAGGGTTTAGGGTTTAGGGTTTAGGGTTTAGGGTTTAGGGTTTAGGGTTTAGGGTTTAGGGATCAGGTTTTGGGGGCTTCTGCGGCTTCCTGTCCATCTCCATTTAGGATGTAGCACGGCTGGACACATGGCACTTGCAGGCATCGCCCCCTTGAAAGACCTAAAGATTCGCACATGGCTGCTCCAAGCTTTCTAAGGTTGGAACTATTCGCCCTTAGCATGGTCCCTTACCCTTGTTTAAAAGGACTTAAACCCTAAACCCTACACCCGAAACCCTAAACCCTAAACCCTAAAACCCTAAAATGGCTGGGCCCTTACTATGTCTAGTGTATATAGGGGTTGGACCCAAATTAACGGCCCACAGATCCGATCCCCTAAGCTTGGGTTCAGGCCTCAGGTTCCCTTAAAGGCACTTTTTTGGCAGGATTTAGGGTTTAGGGTTTAGGGTTTAGGGTTTAGGGTTTAGGGTTTAGGGTTTAACTAGGGTGCCCTGCTTGTTCCTAATTGGGTTACTTTTGGGTCTAGTTTCGTTTTTTTTGTTTTAGTGTTTAACGATTCCCCCTGAGAAGCCCAGAGCCCTATACGCCAAAAGCTTTGAACAAGAGCTCGGAACCCTCAACCCCTAAACCCTACCCCAAACCCTACCCCAAACCCTAAACCCGAACCGTAAACCCGAAACCCTAAACCCTAAACCCCATCATCCCTATAAACCTTGAACCCTATTGTAAGTCCCAAAACAACCCTATCGCTAGTCAAGGTTGGGGTTTGGGGTTTAGGGTTTAGTGTTCGGGTTTGGTGGAGGCCGGTTGAGGATTTGTTGGGGGGGGGGGGGGGGGGGGGGGGGTTATAGGGTTCAGGGTTTAGGGTTTAGGGTTAGGGGGCTTATGGCCGAAGCTTTTTGGGTCGAACATTCTTTACACTTTCTCATCGCTGAGCCCGAAGCTATAAACCCTGCAGCGTCGTGTTTGTTTCTCTTTAGCCTTCTTAGGGCTCATTTTTGTTTATATTTGTATAAAGCAAAAAAAGGCCATGTTTTCCTGAGGAATATGAAGGTTCTAAGGAGGGTATAGGTTTAAGGGCTTTAGGGCAAAGGCTTCCCGAGATATCGTGGTTGATAGTCGCAGCCCCTGGATTTGTTTCTTCAACACCAGACGCCGCAGTCGTGTGGCAGCATCTGTCAGAGGCGAGTGTGTGCAGAATGTTTGCGCATCCCCTCTCTCCTCCCCGTGCCTGTCGCCTGCAGAAGTGCACCCGACATGGCACGTGCCACTTGTTGGAGTGGTCTTCCCCCGCACAAGCCAAGACTTCCGGGGCAACACGCGTCCCGCGTTTCTCGGAAAAAAACTCCCAAGCCTGCTAGTTCGCAAAGCTTTACTTAAACCCTATCATCCCTAAAACCACCCGCTGAGTCCAGGTTTTGATGGTTTGGGGGGTGGTGAGGATGGATGGGGGTTGGGCGAGGTTTGGGTTTAGGGTAGAACTCAGGGTGTTTCAGTTTGGGAGCGAGGAGGGGTGACTTGCCTCGCCAGAGCCCCTAAACCCTAAACCCTAAACCCTAAACCCTAAGCCCTAAGCCCTCAGCCCTAAACCTTAAACCCTAAACCCTAAACCCTAAACCCTAAGCCTGCAGCCCAAGAATCACATAAACTCTAACTCCGGAGTACAGCTCATCAAGGCCATGGGGCTTTCCACAACTTCTTGCGCCCTCCCCTCTGTACTCCCCCGTAGAATGATTGCCCTGAACACTAAGCCATAAGCCCTAAACCCTCAACCTACTTTCCCACATTGATTGAGCCCCTAGACCCGAAGGATCAATGACAGCCCTCGATCGGGCTTGAGAACTTGAGGGGCTTAGGGTTTTAAGGGAGTTTAGGGTTTAGGGTTCAGGGCTTAGGGCTTAGGGCTTAGGGTGAATGTAGTGCTGCTTGCCAGGTCGTCATCTTTGGTGATGCACACGAGCGCCGCGGGGTGGCGGGCCGCGAGAAAAATGTCTGCCAGGGTGATGGTGCTTCGGCTTCGGTTGTTCCCAGGTGGGATAGCCCTAAACCCTAAACCCTAAACCCTAAACCCTAAACCCTAAACCCTAAACCCTAAACCCTAAACCCTAAACCCTAAACCCTTCAAAAGGGACCCCTTCTCACCCCTCTCCTGGTGCTCTGAAGGAGGGACCTTTCTTTGAGAGGGTCTATATCCCCAAGGGTCCCCTAATCCTACCTCCTAGTTGTCTACGTACCCATAGGGTTTGGGGTTTAGGGTTTAGGGCTTTGCCGTACACTTCAGACCCGAATCCCCAAAAACATCCTAAGCCCCAACCCCCCAATCAAACCCCAAAGTCCGGGGCTCTGTACCCCTAAACCCGAAACCCTAAACCCCAAACCCTATTAGACCCGAAACCCTAAACCCCAAACCCTAAACCCCAAACCCTAAACCCCAAACCCTAAACCCTAGACCCGAAACCCTAAACCCCAAACCCTAAACCCTAAACCCCAAACCCTAAACCGCTGTTCGGTTGCTTTGTTTGGGGGTGGTGCTCCTTCGCAGGAAAGGGTGCAAGCCTGGCCCTGCACCCTGGGCCCTGGTTTAGGGCAGCTTAGGGTCTTTTCAGTCTAGGGTTTGGGGTTCAGGGTTCAGGGTTTAGGGTTTAGGATGTAGGATTTAGGGTTTAGGGGTTTTAGAGGGCTTGTTGGGGTTTGAAGGGTTACTGCAAGGGTTCGGAGCCCCTGAACCCTGAAAAACTCAAGTATTCGTGGAAGAGTCATAAGAACCTGGCGCTAGGCGAGCTATTTTTGGAGTTTGGGGTTCGGGGGTGCAGACGCCCCCTAAGCCCTCAACTGCGCCAGCCCTGTCAGGGGCCAAAAGCCCTAGGCCTTAAACCCTAAATCCTAAGCCTATGATGTACAGGGAAGGCCTTCGGGGTATTTCGTAGTTGTCCTAGGACCATGCCTAGACCCTACACCCTATTCAGGCATATTTGTTCAGAGGCTTTAAGGGGCCAACCTACCTGGTAGAGGGACCAACCAAAAATGAAGAATCTCGTTGATGTAGAGCGCTGGTTCCGTTTGGCGAGGATCCTGATGTCGGAGAGGGGTTTAAGGGTCAAGCAAGGCTTACACTTCTTACAATTCCCACTTTAGGAATTGTGGTCCCTAAACTCCAAACCGTAGACCTTAAACCCCAAGCAATACACCCCCTAACCCTAAACCCTAAACCCTAAACCCTAAACCCCTGTACTCTAAACCCTAAACCCTAACCCTAAACCCTAACCCCTAACCCTAAACCCCAAACCCTAAACCCCAACTGGCACCGAAGGTGTGCAGGGCTTCCGGGGTGTAAGTTCGCTTCCCACCTCTGTGATTGAAGGTTTAGGGTTTAGGGTTTAGGGTCTAGGGTTCAGGGTTTAGGGTTTAGGGTTTAGGGTCTAGGGTTCAGGGTTCAGGGTTTAGGGGCTTCCCGCCTCCGGCCCCTCTTCGTGTTCAAGCAGGGCAGGTGTTGAATCCGCCCTCGTCCCTAAACCCGATAAACGCTTTAAACCCCATAAACCCTGTCAACTTTGTAAACGCCGTAAACGGGATTTTTAGGGGTTCAGGGTTCAGAAGCTTCATAAGGTTTGGGGCTTTAGGGTTTTGGGGCTTGGGTGGGGCTTGGGGCTGTGGCAATGTAGGATTTTAGGGCTCCGGGTTATGGAGCGTAGGCCTTTGCGGTTAAAGTGGCTAGCTTTTCAGGGCTTCAGCGTTTTTTGATGGGGTCACCTAAGCCCTGAACCCTAAACCCTAGCCGTAAACCCTGAACCCGGTTTAGGGATAGAGTGATAGAGTCTGATAGAGGCTTACCGCACTGCGGGTTTAGGGCCCTGATGCCCCGTAATCCTAACTTCTAAGTAAGTACCCTGTGTCATCCTTCGCAACAAGAAGGGGGTGGAAGAGCCCTGGAATGCTGCTGGTGCGGCCAAATGGCTGGAGACAGTCGTCAATCGCTGACGCAATGGACGAGATAGTGCCGCGCCCACTGCTGGTCCGATTGTCTCAGTCGAGTGCGGCCAGACACTTGATCGAAGAGTTGGTGGACCCAGCAAGCCCAACAGCGCTGGAAGCACGACTCCTCTGGACGGCCCCTAGGGTTAGTGTAGGGTTAAGGGTTGAGAAATGAGGAATGTAGGGTCTCCCCAACCCTAAACGTGACCAAACCTTCATAAAATGATGGGTTTGGGGAGTTTGGGGTTTGGAGTTTAGGTTTTAGGGTTCAGGGTTTAGGGTTTAGGGTTTAGGGTTTAGGGTCTACAGCCAATCCCTGGGCTCTAAGCCTGCCACACTCTGAACTTGGTTTTGGGCTCGGCGCAAGACGACCCGAGCTATGGCCCACTTGGCTTGTCCGCCGTGCAAGGAGATCGAGCATCGGAGACATTAAGGGTTTAGGGTGTAGGGTTTAGGGTTTAGGGTTTAGGGTCATTTTCTGGCTTTACTTTGGGTGCCCTTTCAGGTTTGTCTTGGGTGGGTGGCTGGGGTTCTGCGCTGTTGTTAAGGGGAGCGCGTTCGGTTGCTGACGGCTTTTGCGCATTCTCTTGGACATGTTAGATCTTGTCCGAGGTTTTTTGCGGCGTCTTGGACTTTTCGGCGTTTGTGTTTGCCAGATCATCTCTCAACAAGGTTAGACAGGTGACTGTAAACCCTAAACCCTAAACCCTAAACCCTAAACCCTAAACCCTAAACCCTAGACCCTAAACCCTAAACCCTAAACCCTAACCCCCCAACTCCCGAATTCCCTTTCAGAGATGCTTATGAGACGAGAAGCTCGGCTTGACGGTTTAGGGTTTATTCGGGTCCGGACCTATGTGCTGATTGTAGTCGGGGTTTTTGGGGGAACCCTTCACCCCAACCCCGAATCCCTGAACTCCAAACACCTAAACCCAAAACCCTAAAAACCCAGGACTGGGTGCCTTGCGCCGGGGCGCTGCCGCGGCAGGAGGGGGTCTTGGGCATCGATGTTGAGGGTGTCTTTTCGGTTGCAAAGGGGTTTGAAGGGGTTTAGGGTCTTAGGGTTTGGGGTTTAGGGCAGTTTTGGGTTTAGGGTGTAGGGTTTAGGGTTTGGGGTTTAGGGTTTTGGGGTTTGGGGTTTGGGGTCTGGGGTCTTCCTTCGGGCTTGCACATGTTTAGTGTCTTGAGGGTTTTAAGGTGCAGGGCTTTGCGGGCTAAACCAGAACCCCAGAGTTCCCTAAACCCTAAACCCTAAACCCTAAACCCCAAACCCCAAACCCCAAACCCAAAGGGTGTTCGCGGTTTAGGGTTGAGGGTTTTGGGTTTATGGGGTGTGTCTGCGATTGAGGGCTTTGCGGCAACAATGGAGGCCCTAAGAACCTCCCCCTCCCCCCCCCCAAAAAAAAAATCTAGCAGCCCTGAGAACCCGAAGAACCCCTAAACTAAACTCTAAACCCTGAACCCTAAACCCTAAACCCTTTTCAGACGTAGTCTGAACCCCAAACCCTAAAGCCTCAACCAAATCCTCAGGAGTTCCTGGCAGCGTTTGGCAGCTCGTCGGGCAAGCGGGTGGAGGCCTTCCTGGCGAAAGGCTTGGCAACCACTTCGCAGGCCTTGTGTCTTGAAGAATGATGTCTTAAACCCTAAACCCTAAGCCCTGAACCCTAAACCCTAAACCCTCAAAACCCCGAAAACCCCCAAAGCCCCCGAAGGTGGCGCGAATCCTGTCCGCAGCGCGCAGCGAAGTCGAGTACAGCACGTGCCCGGACAGCGTCGACCGGCAGCCAAGCTATGAGATGCTTGGCTTTCGTTTAGGGTTTTGGGGGGGTTTATGGTTTATGGGGTTAGGGTTTAGGGGTTGGGGGGTTTGGGAGCCAAGGGGCTTTGGGGTTTAGAGGGTTCGGGCTTCGGGCTCTAGGGTTTTGGGGTTTTAGGGGTCAGGGCTTTTGGGTTTCAGGCTTTTCGGGCTTCTTGGGGTTCGGCAGGCAGCGAAGTAGTAGAATATTGCTTACCACCCCCCCCGGCCCACCCCCCCCGCCCCTTGCCCGCCCAAAACCCTATTCTTATTAAGGCCCCTATTAAGGGGCCGAATTTCTTCTTTGGGAGGGGGGAGAGGGTTGTAGTATACTGTAAATGCACAGGAATCATAAGGGAATAGTTTTTTGCATTTGCCGCCCTAACCTCCCTCAAAGGGTGTTACGGCTTAGGGTGTCTGAGGGTTTACGGTCTAGGTGTTCAGGGTTTAGGGGTGAAGGCCTTTGTTTGTCCAAGGCTGGTTTGACCTTGAGCTGCTTGGTAGTTTTTCTCGAACCCTAAAGCCTGAACGCTGAACCCTAAACCCTAAGCCCTGAAGAGCTGTTAGCAGCTACTTCGATCTCAACCTAAGCCCTCGACTGCCGGAGGATCGGAGGCCCTGGTTTTAGTGCTCTTGGGTGGATAGGCTTTTGGGGTATGGGAGTTTAGGACTTCGGGTTGTTGAGGATTTGTTAGGCTCAGGAACCCTAAACCCCGAACCCTAAACCCTAAACCCTAAACCCTAAACCCTAAACCCTAAACCCTAAACCCTAAACCCTAAACCCCACCTACCGGGTTTGGGGTTTGAGGGTTTTGGGGCGGTGCTGACCTTCTTGAAGATATTTTTTAAGGGAAGATACGCGCCTTGTTAGGGCTACATTGCGGGAAACCTCCTCTTAGGGGGGTCAGGTTTAGGGTTTAGGGTTTAGGGTTTAGGGTTTAGGGCTTAGGGTTGAGGGGTTTAGGGGTTTAGGGGTTTAGGGGTTTAGGGGTTTCGGGGTTTAGGGGTTAGGGTTTAGGACTCCCTTGAGCTGATCGGAGGATATACATCTTCGACCGTGGGGAGGTACTGCAGCAGCGACTCTTGGCGGGATTTTGTGGTGCAAGGCTCTGTCTGAAACCAACCCTAAACCCTAAACCCTAAACCCGAAACCCGAAACCCTAAACCCACCCCCAAACCCTGGCCCCAAACCCCGACACCCGAAAGCTTACAGCCTGAACCCTCCACCCGAAAGTTTACAGTCTAAACCCAGAGCCTGGTATCCTTGGTCCAGGCGCCCCAAAAAGGACCCCTAAGTTCAGGGTTTAGGGTTTAGGGTTTAGGGTATAGCATTCAACGTAGGCCCATAGGTTTAGGGCTTAAGGTCTTGAGCATTCTATGGAGAGCCAGGTTTCACGTTTCACGTGCTGACCGTGGCATGGGCACGAAAGTCCCCTTATTCCATGCCCCTAAACCCTAAGGCCTAAACCCTAAACCCTGAACCCTAAACCCTAAGCCCTAAACCCTAAACCCTACGGACCTGCAAGCCCTGGAACGAGTTTTCGCCATTTTCGGGCGCTCAGCGTCTACCACCGGCCAAGAACCCCATTCAGAACAACATGTGCTCTTTTTGGTGGCGGGACCCCCCAGCCCTAAACCCTAAACCCTGAAGGGTTTATAAGGGTCTCAAGCCCTCAATCTTCGGTCTTTATCTTGCCTTGACCCTGTAACCCACTGGGCCTTTATCGGACTGAGCACGACCCTCTCAACCCTGAGTTTTCAAAAGACCTGCGACCCTAAATCCCTCAACTCCCCTTAGGCCCCTAATGATACCCTAAACCTTTAAACCCCTAAACCCTTAACACTAAACCCCTAAACCCCTAAACCCTAAACCCTAAACCCACAAAAATATGAACGGATCCTAAGTCAAGGACTCTGGGAGTGCATCAGCGAGCTGGTTCAGGATCGTGTCCTTCCCTGGCTTCGAACCCGCTTACGTTGCCCAGGCGCCAAGGGGGTTTTAGGGTTTAGGGTTCAGGGTTTAGGGTTTAGGGTGTAGGGCTCATCGCCCAGAACCCTGCGCCCTGCAATGTGGGGTTGGGTTTAGGGGCTAGTAGGGTTTAGGATTTCGGGGTTTAGAGTTTAGGGTTTCAGGGCTGGGTAGTCAGATTTAAGTAAGTCACTTACTTCAAAATTGTAGTGGTGCCCTGTCGCCCTTTTTTTGGTTCTAGGTTCCTTTATGAAGTAAGCATTTTGCCTTGTAAAGTAGCCAATCCCACCAAGGGAACAACCTTTTATTAAATAATATGGTTACTGAGCTGCCAAGTACTTGAGGGTGGATGGGCAGTTTATGGGCCGGGCCTAAACCGTCCACCCCAAACCCTAAACCCTAAACCCTAAACCCTAAACCCTAAACACCCGCATCCTCTCCGCCCAGGAGCCTCTCTGTGCACCTGCCTTCTGCGACGCTACCTTGCCGCCAGATCATTGTTGCGCAGCCATTTTGGGGTTTAGAGTTTAGGGTTTCGGGTTTGGGGCTTAGGGTTTTCCATCTTTTGCTGTGTAGACAAGTGGTACCCTTTACCCGTTTTTTGCTTCAAGGTTTCCTTTTAAACAGCCAACCCCAAAAAGGGTGCTCTTACTTAATAGCATGGCTACTGGGGTACCGAGTTTGCGAGACCCCGGCAGTGACAAGTGTGTCTTTTAATTGGAGACTTGACAACAATCCCCCCCCCCCCCCCCCCGGCAAAAAAAAACATATAAAAACACAAAACAATAATAATAGTGATAACAATAGAAAATAATCAGAAGAACAACAACAATAATAATACCAATATTACCTATATTCCCCTAATCAGAAGTTTTTTTATTGGGGAAAGGGGGCGGGGTGGGTTCTTAAGCAAATAGTAGTTTAGGGTATGGGACTTAGGGGTCCTTGCAGGCATAACTCTAAGGCCGACAACTCTCGACCCTATTCTGGAGATGCCTCCTAAGCCCTAAACCCTACTTGCAAAACCCTGTAAGCCCTGCAGGCCCCAAGTCCTATACCCTAAGCCCTAAGCCCTAAACCCTGAACCCTATACCCTAAACCCTAAACTCCAAACCCTCACGTCAGACGGAAGAGCGGCGGGCGCACCCTGCGCACTTCGACGCCCACGCCTTTGCAACCTGCGTGCTGGGCCTGAACACCGCCGACGCCCAACTGAACAGTCCCTAACCCCTTAGCCCTAAACCCTAAACCCTAGCCCTAAACCCTTAAACCCTAAAACCGTAAACCCTGGACCCGAAAAGCCGAAACCCGGTGATTGGGTTGTAAGGGTCTTAGGGTGCATGAGTCTATAGGGTTTAGGGTTTGGGGGTTTTGTTGAGAGTACCGGGAGCGCAGTCAAGTCTTTGGAGTTCAGGGTTCAGCGCTCAGCGTTAAGGTGAAGGTTGAAGGTGTGGGTTAGGGTTCCTTTGGTTTGGGGTTGAGGGTTCAGGGTATGTAAGGCTTGAGGGTTCCTAGCTACGACTCATTTGCGTTTAGGGTCCTAAACCAGAGGCCCTCAGGCCTTTCGAGTCTTTGACATCGTCTTTTCCCAAAGCCTTTGTCGTCCCAGCCATCTCTTCCAAACCCCCATATCCTCAGCCCTGCCCTCCCACCCTTCGACCCTTCAGCCCTGAAGCCTAACCCTAAACCCTAAATCCCTACACTCTAGCCCCTAAACCTAAACCCGAAACCCCAAACCCCTGAATCAGGATTTCACTGGCGGACTCTACATCCAGCCAACGCCCACGAGCCCGCGGTCTTTCGTGCGGCTGGGGACGGGGGATGCCATTCTTCACCGCGTCTGGGCTAAGAGGGTGCGATGCAGGGTTCAGGGTTCAGGGTTTAGGGTTTAGGGTTTAGGGTTCAGGGTTCAGGATTGGTTTAGGGTGTAGGGTTTAGGGGGGTTAGTGTTCACGGTGTCGGGGGCTTATGCTGGGCTTAGTTGTCAGGAGTACAGGGTTCTTGCGGTTCGGAGTTAGCACTTGTGTACGGTGTGCAGGGTTGTGGGTTATGGGATTTAGGGCCGAGGCGTCGCAATCCCAAGGCCCTGAAACCCGAAACCCTAAACCCTAAACCCTAAACCCTAAACCCTAAACGCTAAACCCTAAACCCTAAACCCAGACTTCCCGGGATCGACTCGGCCCCTGAGCCCAGCCCCCCCTAATCCCCTTAAAGCCGAAACTCTCTAGCCCCGAGACCCTGACCGTTTCAAAGCTGCCCATACGCCCCCTTTTTGTGGATGGCCCTGCAAAAGAAAACCCTAATCCCCCTGTAGGGAAACCCTCAGTAACCCTAAATCCTAAACCCGAAACCCTAATTCCTAAACCCTAAACCCTAAACCCTAAAACCTAAACCCTAAACCCTAAACCCTAAACCCTAAACCCTAACCCTAAACCCCAAGCCTCTCCCACATCCTTTAGGGCTCTCCTCCATGCCGGGCCCCGAGGCTTCGACCTGCGCCATGGCGTGGAGGCTGGTCCATTTTCCTGGGTTTAGGGTTACGCTTTAGGGTTTGGGGTTTAGGGTTTAGGGTTCAGGGTTTAGGGTTGAGGGTTTAGGATTTAAGGTTATTTAGGATTTAGGGTTTAGGGTTTAGGGTTTAGGGTTTAGGGTCCGGGTTTAGGGTTTAGGGCTTAGGGTTCGGGGTTTAGGGTTTAGGGCTGGGGGTTTAGGGTTTGGGGTTTAGGTTCTTGGTTCCTGGTTGGGGGTTCTTGGTTTAGGGTTTCGGGTTAAGGGTTCCGTTAGAAGATGTGGAGTGCCTTTGCTTAACCACGCCCTGCTCTACATAGAACTCTTAGATCACATATACACATGTAGCTTCACATAGCCCCATCATAATTCCTAGCATCCCCAAACCCTAAATCCCAAACCCTCAACACTAAGCCCTAAACCCTAAACCCTAAACCCTCAACCCTAAGCCCTAGGGTCCCGTATGAGGCTCCCTTAATGCAACCGCTGCCACGAGGTGATGCGCGGCGAGCGCTACAGCCTCATCTTCTGGTTCAAGGAGCCCCCCCAAACCCGCTGGGTTAGGGTTTAGGGTTAGGCTTTAGGGTTTAGGGTTTAGGGTTTAGGGTTTAGGGTTTAGGATTTAAGGCTTAGGGTTTAGGGCTTAGGTTTTAGGGTTTAGAACCAAAGCCGTGAGTCCTCAACCCTAAACCTGTTATATACTCGTAGGCTTCTTTGGATGTTTAGAAGGGACCTGAGGGGCTCTTTGGGGTGTTTGGGGGCTACTTAGGTATATAGGGACTGTATGGGGAATATATATATATATGTCTATACATGTGTATATGGGTTATATAGGGAAACAAGCGGGGCCCCTCCTTCTGCCCCTTAGTCCTGTGTACCTGGAGCCTTGGGGCGAAAAGCTCTAAAAGCGTTTTCACCCTTAAAGCCCACAGGGTGTAGGGTTTAAGGTTGGGGCTTTGGGGCTCTCTGCGTGCTCTTGAACTCTACAGCTTTAGGTTGCAACGCTAAACCCTAAACCCTATACCCTGGGTTCGGTTGAGGGTTGAGGGTTTGGCTCTTGTTGGTTCATAAGGTGGTCTGCAACCTTTTGGGTGTTGGGGGGGCCGAGGTTCCCCAAACCACCCGTCGGAAGGATTCTCCAGAAGCCTGCCGCCTGGGAACGACACCCTGGCTCCCCAGCGACTTTAGTCTGGTTTAGGGATTAGGGTTTGGGGTCTGTGGTTTAGGGTTTAGCGGGGTTGTGTTGTTGCAAGGGAAAATCGGTGTCAGCCAGTGCACCAGAAACCCTATAAACCCCACATCTAGCAACCCCTCCACCCTCAAACCCAAAACCCTCAACCGCGAAACCCCAAACCCTAAACCCGAAACCCCTAAACCCCCAAGCCCTAAGCCGCAAGCCCTTAAAACACGGTAGCCCTAAACCCTAGACCCTGAATGCAAAACCCGGTATCGCCAAACCCTAAACTCGGTACGGGGTAGCCCGAAGTTTAGGGTTTGGGGCTCGTAGGTAGGTTTGGGACTTTGGGCTTGTACCTCAAGAGTCTTACGCGGGGTTCTGGCGGGTTTTAGAGTTTCGGGTTTAGGGTGTAGGGATTTTGGGGGGGTTTAGGGTTATTCTTTAGGGGTTAGGGTTTAGGGGTTAGGGGTTTAGGGTTTGGGGTTTAGGGTTTAGGGTTTTAAGGTTTAGGGTGTGAGGATCAGGGATTGAGGCGCGTGGAGTTTGTGGAGTTGAGGTACAGCTTGGCTGCAGCGCGCGGTGATGGCGACGCAGCCTACAATATCGCCAACCTCCTCTACCTCGATGACAAGCTGCTGGGCTTGGGGCATGTCAAGTAGGGCTGATACAGGGGACTGTGTACGTGTATTATATACATATATGCGCTAGACTCGCATATGTGTGTGTATGCATGTATGCATGCTTGCATGCATGCATGTATGCATGCATGGATGGATGGATGTATGAATGTGTGAAGGTATGAATGTATGAATGTATGACTGTATGAATGAATAAATGAATGTATGTATGTATGTGTGCGCGCGTGTGCGCTTCACACGCACCTGGTGTCGGGAACAACTTTGGAGCCAGAACGGCAAACCAGGCCCTGGCTCCTTGGCCCTCCTTGGCCCTGGCCCTGGCCCTGGCCCTGGCCCTGGTCTGGCCCTAACCCTGGCCCTGGCACTGGCGGAGGGTGGGTGGGGTGGGGGGGGTCAGGCGTCGGATGAGGCGCAGGAATGAATCTTCTCTTGTCGAGGGCTCGACCTTCGCAATTAGGGCCCCTAAGCCCTAAATCCTAAATCTTAAAACCCTAAACCCTAAACCCTAAACTTTTCAGGAGGGGGTGGGGTGTGTGGGGGGGGGAAGTCGCTTCGGATGAGGAAGAGGGCCCTGCGCCGAGGGCTTTGCCAGGAGGGGCGGCTGAGTGGTGCCTGCATTCCTGGCTGTGGTTGGCTGCTGATAAACTCCACTATATGGTACTCCTAAACCCTTAACCCTTAACCCTATAAGCCCTAAACTCCTAAACCCTAAAAATATGCGGATGGAAATATGTGAAGATATGAAAATGTGGATGTTAAACCCTAAACCCTTTACCCTCCTTGACAGGCTCATTTGGTTCTCGCCCGCTTTTGGGCTCGTGCTTTGCGCAGGTGTCAGTGTTGCAGTATACAGGAATTGAGCACAGTCTTGGCTGTTTAAGGCTAAGACATATATGTATATGTATATGTATATACATATACATATACATACATGTACACGCGTATTGTTCACAGGGGCCATGGCACAAGTCGTCAGAAAGGTGCGTTGTTCGCAGCACTCCCGGGCCCCTGAGCCCGAGGCTGGCAGAGGCGCGCTCGTGGTACGCCGCGGCGGCCGCGGCCGGGCAGGCGGATGCGGCCTTAAACTTGGCGGCGACTCGGAGGAGCTTCTGAGGATCTTTGGGGGGTTTAGGGGCTTAGGGGTTTAGGGTTTAGGGCAATTTTTTGGGGCACAAAACCCAAAAGTCTTGGGAGTTTGTTTGTTGCTGGGCTCCGTCATGTCTGCAAGGTCTCCGTTGACGCATCCTTTTGCTCATTCAAGGCTATGGAGGTCAAGTTTTGTATGGCTCGGATCGCAACATGACGATGTCCTCAAAACACTGGAGTCCTCAACCCCAACCCTCCCCAGACCCTACACCCTACACCCTAAAACCTAAGCCGGAAACCCTAAACCCGAAACCCGAAACCCTAAACCCTAAACCACCGCGAAGCCCAGGTCATGGCGGATCAGGGGCTGGGAGGGGCCAGGGATGTCGACGCTGCCCAGAGATGGTTCGAGGCCAGTGGTTCCGAAGATCCCTGAACCCTAAGCCCAATATGCCTAAACCCTAAACCCTAAACCCTAAACCCTAAACCCCGAACCCCTGAACCCCTGAACCCCTGAACCCCTGAACCGCTGAACCCCTGAACCCCTGAACCCCTGAACCCCTGAACCCCTGAACCCCTGAACCCCAGTCCCGGTCGCCAAAGCCTCAACCCAAAAGCCCTCAACCGCAGCCCCTGAATCCCCGACCTGGGACCAAAACCCCGACCCTAAACCCCCTAAACCCCCTAAACCCCCTAAACCCCCTAAACCCCCTAAACCCCCTAAACCCCCTAAACCCCTAAACCCCTCAACCCCTCAACCCCTCAACCCCTCAGCTCCTAAACCCCTCAACCCCTCAACCCCTAAACCCTACACACCCTCAGCCCTCAAAACCCCACAAGATCGCAGGCGGCGGCGGAACGCGGGAAGGGAGCCGCGTGCAGGCGGGTTCCTTGTGGCTCAGAGCTTGGCTTCAGAGAGGTGGGTTTTGGGGGGTTTGGGGATCATAGGCCTGCTGTTAGAGGGTTTTCGGGGCGTAGGGGTTAAGCAAGGGGCTCACGATTCTTTTGCTGGCTGGGTCGAGATTTCTTGCTAGGACCCCGGGTAGGCCCTTTTATTCTTTTTTCAGGGCCAAGGTTCCCTTAGAACCCCTTTGCACTAACAAGGGTACCCTTTTGATTCCTAGGTTGTCTTGGGTCTAGGTCAGGGGGTGCCGCGCGAGCTTGGCGCAAGCTTGGCGATTGCAAGTCAACCCGAGCTACCCCACCGAGGATCATCCCCAAGGCCCTCTCATCGACCCCCCCCCCAAGGAATATAGAGCGCTAGACCCCTAAACCCCTAAACCCCTAAACCCCTAAACCCCTAAACCCCTCAACCCCTCTAAACCCCTAAACCCTAAACTTTTTTCTAAGCCCGAACTCTTGCAGGGTCAAGCTTGGCGAAGGCAGGTGCTCTTAGACTCTTGGAGCATCCGGCTGCGCTCGACCCCCAAACCCTTGCAGCCTGTGCACTATGTCGGGCCTTGACATTTTTCTACTTCCCTTGGTTGGGTTCAAGAGGGGCATCTACTTAGAGATAGTTTTCTGAGGCCAACCTAATGTAGCCCGAAAGCTTCACCAGGCACTTGGCAGCACAGCATCTTCAGTCATGTGCGCCCGGGCGACGGCGGCAAGGACCCTGGTCTCCTACTGGAGTAGCCTGCAGTATACAGATAGATAGATAGATAAATAAATAAATACAATGTATATATATGTATATAGATATGCAGGGCGAACATCCTTCTTGATAGCCCTTTTACCAATACAAGCGAAATAATTCAGAATACCCGGTGTCATTAAGCTAAACCATAAACCCCATTGACACATGAAGAGGCTAGGGTAGAAAGCTCACCCTTTGGGTTCTGGTGGGGAAGTCCCGACGGATAGGTGGTCATTTAGGCGTTAAGGTCCCCTGATATTGCCTTTGAAGTATGTGCAGTCTGTCCGGCTGAGCCCCTGGCTGCGGGCATTGCAATCGCCAGCGCTTGTGGAACTTTTCAGAGCTCTGTACTCTGATCTGTCAGAGACTACCCGAAATGCCATTCCGGGCCGCAAGAATGGCAAAAACCCCAAACCCGAAACCCGAAACCCTAGACCCTAAACCCCAAACCCCAAACCCCAAACCCCAAACCTCAAACCCTAAACCCTAAACCCTATAAACCCTAAACCCTAAAAACCCTAAATGAGGTAGGGGGGCCCTGTTTGGGTTAGAATACCCAAAAAGCAACGCCCGCAAACCGTGACTCGGAGTTCAGACCATCATTTTGCAATTCCCAGTTTGGAGAAAGGGCTTCAGGATTTAGGGTTTAGGAGTTAGGGTTTCGGATATATCCTAATTAACAAGACTGCTATTGTTGTGCTCATGGACGCTTGGCTGGTGGAACGGTCTTGCACGGAGCTAGCGCAGCCCTGAACCCTAAACCCCCCCCCCGAGGATTTTTCATTTTATTATCTAAAACACAAGGAATCATAATAAGAATAATAATTATAACAAAAAATAATAATAATAGTAATAATAGTGGTTTTTTATTATGGCTCTAAGGGGAGTAAAGAACCAGCACATTGTTGCTTCCCCCTCACCTCTGCATGCTTCGGCAAGCCAGCCCTCTAAAGTTTGGGGTTTATCTACTCTTTGCTTAAGAACTTCACATTAACTAAAAAGTATTCTTCCTGATAAGGGTAATAAAGGGAGTACTATTTTTTAAAATTTTTTGGGGGTTCTTAAGCAAACGGTATACCTATGTTTCAGGGCCCTGAGCGGCTGCGGGAGCACGCGGGAGCACGAGCGCACACAGAAGTCCGCTTTCTAAGCCCAGCCCTGTCTGCGCCCGCCATCTTTTCTGCGCAATCCTTAGGAAACAAGATGTTTGTCGACATACAGCCCAAGGGAATAGCAACACAAGAGAAGCTTCGTTTGTAGTCTCTTCGAGCTTCAGCGAGTTTGAGCGTGATTGCTCTGCTACATTGCCCCCCCCCCTCCCCCCTCCGTGGCAGGACTTGAGCTCCTCGTTCGCTCGGCGCATCTAAATGACACACAGGCTGGGTCCAGAGCGCAAGAGAGAGAGCACTTTCTCCGTTTAAGCCATGCACCAGTAAAGCATCACCTACCCAAAGTGCCCGTTGAAATCAAACCCTGAAACTTAAGCCCCATTGCGATCCCCTTTATAGCCCTTGCAAGATATACTGCCCATAACTACTACACAGGCGCCTCGACTACCATGGGGACTACCATCACCCCCCAAGCTGCTGAGGTCGTAGGGGTTTAGGGTTTGGGGTTTAGGGTTTAGGGTTTAGGGTTTGGGGTTAGGGTTCCGACCCATAGCAACAAGACTACCTCAGGAAGCAAATACAAATCAAACACAGCCCCCTGAACTCTAAACCCTGAACCCTAAACCCTAAACCCTAAACCCTAAGCCTAGAATCTACCGGAATGATGCCGATCCCAAGACCCGGATCGAAGCTGAAACCCTAACCCCCCGTCAAAAAAAGCTGAAAAATCCACCCGAAACCCTAAACCCCAAACCCTAAACCCTAAACCCTCGGCGTCTGTAGGCCCTGGTTCTCCTTCACGGCCTACCCGCCGCGACCACCGGGCTGGTCCCTCGCGCGCGGCGCTGGTGCCTACGCCTGGCGGCCGAGCGCCCTGGCCTAGGTTTTAGGGTTTAGGGTTTAGGGTTTAGGGTTTAGGGTGTCGGGGTGTAAGGGATTAGGGTCTAGGGAGCTTTAAAGCTCCATCTGGGGGGCTTTAGGTTTTAGGGTTTTAGGCTTCAGGGGTTTCGGAGTTCTCGGGGGTTTGGGGTCAGGGCTTAACGTGCGAACTTCACTTGCCTGGGACTCTATATAGACCCTAAACCCTACGCCCCTGCCTGAGCCTAGGAAGGGGAACGCGGAAGCTCAGCTGGAGCTGGGCTGCGAATTTCTGGAGAAATGGATGGGCTTGGTCGGATCAGCTTCCGCCTGGATGGCGCCTCTGCATGCGGTTAGGAGTAACGGTCTATGCTGTACCTTAAAATTGAATGGTTCTAACTATAGCTACCATACTTATAGCCCTACTTATATACCGTATATACCCATGAACCTCCAAGTAGGTCTCGAGGTTCGGCCTTACAGGATTTTGGGGAGTGGGCGCATTGGTCTGGGGCTTGTTTGCAACATACAGTCTCACGCATATCTCCAAACCCCAAGAAGCTCCAAGCCACCAGCCCCCACAGCCCTTAGATGCCTTTGCAAATGCTTCGAGCCCCAACGCTTCAAAAGATTCCCAAAAATTTGGCCTGTACCATTTTTTTCATTCTTGCTTTCCGAATGTCTTGTGTAGGTACTGCAGTACTAGAAGGGGACCCGGCATCTCACCTTAGTAGGCTCGGTCATGTTCATCCCCAAAACCTCAACCCTGCACCCTCTACCTTCATCTCGGGGCGGGCAGCCCAAACGCCCAAATGCTTCGCATTTGTGATGTGCCCCGCTAGACTAACAGTCCTGACATAGGAACTATAATTTTGGGTACGAGAATCCCTATCAAGGACCCTTCACCCTAAACCCCTGTTAGCATAAGGGGAACATCCCAGCTTCTCAGGAGTGCCAACGCCTTTGGGCGCATGCCGCGCTCTTCCTGCGGCGCGCGGCGAATGCAGGAGGGGTCGAGCCAGCTTTGCCTAAGGGGCCTGTATTGCTAGAACAGGGTTTTGGGGGTTCTTTTGGTTCAAGTACAACGGGACCATAAGGGAGCATGATTAATTAGTAATCTTTTCCGACCCTACATTACCATACATACAACCTACGGTGTACCCAACCCTCATTCCTAGACCCCCCTTAAGCTCCGAAACCCCGACCCTAAAGCCCCAAAAGCCTGCATGCCCAAACCCTACACCCTAAACCCCAAACCCCAAACCCCAAACCTCCGGTTCTGAGTCCACGAGCTTTCGCAGGAGATCTCAGCGCGGCCGTGCACTTGGCTGCTGCGTGTCGGCACCCACAGGCCAGGGGTTTGGGGTTCGGGGTTAGGGTTTAGGGTTCAGCGTGTAGGCCTTGCGGGATTGGAGGTTTCAGAGGTTGCGGATTCGGGACATTTTGTTTCGGGGGTTGAGGCTAGGGGATTCGGGTTTAGGAGTTATAAGGGTTTCAGGTTTGAGTATTTGACTGAGTAATTAGTGCTTAATTAAATTAACGTTTAGGGTCGCAGGCTTAGGGTTTAGGAGTTGCAACATATGAGGCTGAGAAACACTTAGTATGGGTGGGCATTCTTGGAACAGCTCATTCCGACAGGCATGCGAGATGGGCGGCGTGAGGCCAGCATTTGCAGTAAAAGGTGCCCCAAACCTTGTAAAACCCCAAGCCCTAAGCCTTGTTTTCCCTAAAAAATGAGTTTAGGGTTTAGGGTCTTTTAAATCCCAAACCTTATAAACCCTGAACCTCATAAACCTAGACCCTAAACCTGGTAAACCCTGTAGATCTCAAACCTTCAAACCCCTAAACTTAACAACCTTCACAACCTCCACCCCCCCTGCCCGAAGCCAGTTCAGTTTCAGGTGTATGGCTTAGGGCTTGTATCGTTTAGGGCTTTGTGTTTGGGGTTTGCAGGTTTAGGAGTTGTTGAGGCCCAAACTGCCTAAACCCTAAGCCCTAAACCCTAAACCCTGAACCCTGAACCCTAAACCCAAACCCTAAACCTTACACCCTAAACCCTGGGGCTGCTTTGGGTGCTCCGAGCCCCGAGGCCCACCCCCCCTTCTCCCTCTCCTCCCCTCGCCCTAAACCCTAAACCCTAAACCCTAAACCCTAAACCCTAAACCCTAAACCCTAAACCCTAAACCCTAAACCCAGGAGGCAGCCCCTGCGCGAGAGCTGGCGTTGGCTGCGCCAAGCTCTGGGAGCCGGCGCGGCGTGCATGCCTCTGGCACAGCAGGCGCTTGGATGATAGGGTTTAGGGTTTAGGGTTTAGGGTTTAGGGTTTAGGGTTTAGGGTTTGGGGTCCACGGTTTAGGGTTTAGGGTTTAATTCGGGTTTAGGTTATAGGGTCCTTAAGGGACGGGGGTTCATGGGGGGTAGGTGCCTAGGGGACCTTACGGAAGCTCAGGGAGCCCACAAGAAGGGAGTCTAGGAGTTTAGGGTCTAGGGTTTAGGGTTTAGGGGTTGAGGGCTCAGGAGTTTAGGATTTAGGAGCTTAGGGTTTAGGAGTTTGGGGCTTGGGGGTTGAGGGTTTAGGAGTAGGAGCTGAGGGTTTCGGAGTTAGGGTGCAGGAGTTTAGGGTTTAGGAGTTTAAGTTTAGGAGTTTAGGGTTTAGGAGTTTAGCATGTAGGAGTTTATGGTTTGGCAGTTTACGTTCAAGGTTTAGGAGGCTAGGGTTCAGGAGTTTAGGGTGTACGAGTTCAGGGTTTAGGTGTTTTGGTTCTATCGGAACCTGCCAGGGAGGGGGTTGAGGCCCTAAGCGTTAGCCTGTAGGCTCCAGGGTCTAAGGACCTAGGATGAGACCCTAAACCCTATGCCCCCGGCCTGCTTAGGCCGTACCCACCCTTTTCTAGGGTGCCTGGACCCAGAAGATACCCGGCAGTGACGGACACCTTCACTGGGTGGACAATGGGTGGAGCCATTGGAGAGTGGTCGAATAGAGAGCCTCTAAGGCTCGCCTCGCGCATGACCAGCTGTCGCTGGGCCACCCAGCCACAGGAATACTCCGCTTCATAAAACACAGCTTAAAGCGCTAGGCACCCTCCCGAGGCCCCCTGGACGTTGGCCCGAAAATCCTGACTCCCGACTCTATCCCCCCCCCCTTGGCCCCTGCCCCCCCCCTTGGCTTTACTTGGCCTGCCTCGCCCCCTTTCCCCCGCAACCCCGCCCCTTTTTTGGCCCCCCCGCCCCTGGCCGCCGCCCTAAACCCTAAAAGGCAGTGGTTTGGGTGTGGCCTGTGAAAGCTCACAGCGGGTGGGAGAAAGGAACCAACACCAATGAAAATTGTTGGACTACATTGAAAACAAATGCCTTCGCGTGACATGCCGCCCCCCCACACCCCCTGGGTGTGTAGGGGCGCCATTTACACATCGTATCTACTGCCGCTGTGCGGCGATACGCCCTAAACCCTAAACCCTAAACCCTAAACCCTAAACCCTAAACCCTAAACCCTAAACCCTAAACCCTAAACCCTAAACCCTAAACCCTAAACCCTAAACCCTAAGTCTGCCGAGGTGGCCGCTCTGCACGCGGAGCACTACGTGGCCGTGCAGCCCTGGGCTGCGGCTCGGCTGCTGCAGCTTCAGGATCAGGGGTTCGGGGTTTTCTGCTGGGATGCGGGTTTGCTGGGTTTCCTGGGTTTCCTGGGTTTCCTGGGTTTCCTGGGTTTCCTGGGTTAGGGTTTAGGGTTTAGGGTTGAGGGTTGAGGGTTTAGGGTTTAGGGTTTAGGGTTTTGGGTTTAGGGCTTAGGGTCTGAACCCTCTGTAAGCCCTACCTGTAAAGCCTTATAGGCCCCTTTAAACAAGAAAGGGCTACCCTTTATGCTCTTGGGTTTCTCAGGGACCTAAGTGTAGAGTGGCAAGAAGGCTTCTGTTGGTAGGGGTGCTTTGAACAAGGATGCGTTCCGGCCGACAGCCAGCACATGCTCGCCAGCACATGTAAACCCTAAACCCTAAACCCTAAACCCTAAACCCTAAACCCTAAACCCTAAACCCTCGGCAGCACATGCTTGCTTTGTATTTGGCTTGCTCTTCTCCAGGCAAGTGGCGTCAGATGCAAGCCAGGTTCGAGAGAGGGCACCACGGAGAATCTTTGAGAGAAGGCCCTAAATCCTGAACCGTAAACTTCCTCAACCCTAAACCCTAAACCCTAAATGACGGAAAACCTTTTTGCTCCAATCTTCTAAACCTGCAGCAGTGCCGTGCAGTAGCTCCGGCTGGCATGCCAGGTCAGAAACATAAGTCAGGGGTCAGGGTTTAGCTGAGACCTCCGAATGCGTTGTTCTTCAGATAGCACAGCCGACTTTCACAGGACAATCGGCTGCACGTCTGGAAGCCTGAAGACGAGGATGACTGAAGCCACCCGGCGCAGCTGAGGGGGTGCTCGGTTTGAAAAACATTAAACCTTAACAGGGATGGGGCATGTGGAGTTGAGGGTTTTGGAGGTTTGGGGCTTGAGGTTTGGGTTTCCGTTTGGGGCGTCTACTTGGGCTTTCGGATGTAGGGTTGGGGGGTGCTTGCTGAACCCTAAACCCTAAACCCTAAAACCCTAAACCCCAAACCTTCCGGAGAGGATTTTTTAGAGGTTTCAAGGGCAGCGCATGGAGCTTGAACTCATTCAGCCCGATCTGCAGACTTGTAGGGTTTCAGGGCTTGGGGCTTAGGGTTTAGGATTTAGGGTTTAGAGTTTAGGGTTTAGGGTTTAGGGTTTAGGGTGTGGACTTTAGTACTATCATCCCTATTAAGGACTTGTAGTATCAGGGGGAACATCCCAAGGTATCTCGACTGGGAGCACAGGACGAGGAAGCCGACTGGGACAACTGGGCTCCTGCCGCAGTCCCCGATGCCCCAGATCTGCCGTAGGGGGCCAAGCGATGCTCGGTTTAGGGTTTAGGGTTTAGGGTTTAGGGTGTAGGGTCGGGTTTAGGGTTGCTGCCTGTGTCATCGGCTCTGAACTAGGTGTTGCTCTTAAGCTATGGGTTTAGGGAAAGTTTAGGGTTCAGGGTGCTATTACAAAGGATTGTCGGCAACCAGGCAAGAAGCCTTGAGTCAACCACCTGCATGTAACATGAGGCACGGCATCCATGCAGCATGGCATCCTTGAATGCCGCGGCTGGTCTAGAACAGCCCTCATTCGGTCACGCTGAACCCAAAGCACCCCTACCTAAATCCTAAGCCCTAAGCCCTAAAGCGAATTTGAGGCATCTTAGAACCGGACGCCCTAAGAAGTTCTCGAGGAAAATGCCGAACCGTGAACCCTCAACCGCGCAACCCTCTGGAAACAGCCAGGAGGTAGCTCACACCCTAAACCCTAACTGCCAGAACCGCCCTCGACCCTATTATATGGGGGTCGGAATGATATTCCCTTAGGGTCCCTTTTAACTACCCTTTTAGAACCTGACCCTCCCCCACCCCCCCCCCCCCCCCCAAAACAAAAAAAAAAACTTATTCTAACTATTCAGGCCCCTATGTTACTTAAACCCTAAACCCTAAACCCTAAACCCTAAACCCTAAACCCTAAACCCTGGGGCTGCTCCGGGTGCTCCGAGCCTCCCCCTGGCATGGAGGTGGTGCCGGAGCCGGTGTGCAGCATGCCTCAGCAGTCCCAGGAACAAGACATGATTTGGGGTTTAGGGTTTAGGGTTTAGGGTTTAGGGTTTAGGGTTTAGGGTTTAGGGTTTAGGGTTTAGGGTTTAGGGGCTTAGGGACTTAGGGGCTTAGGGGCTTCGGAGTTTAGGAGTTCAGGAGTTGAGAGTGTAGGAGTTCAGGAGTTTAGGGTGTATGCGTTTAGGGTTTAGGAGTTTAGGGTTTCGGAGTTTAGGGTCTTGGGGTTCTGGAGTTTAGGGTTTAGGGTTTAGGGGTTCAAGAGTCAATGGTACCGGGTTTAGGAGGTTTTGCTTTGCCCTGCTGTTTTCCCGCAGACTTGTAGATGTGGACCCTAGGGTTTAGGGTTTAGGGTTTAGGGTTTAGGGTTTAGGGAAGTCCATGGCAGTCCCGAAGACCTGAATGCTAAACGCCAAGCTGTTACCCCAAACCCTAAGCCAGGACAAGCGGCTGCACGTCTGGAAGTCGGGAGAAGAGGATGACTGAAGCCACCCGGCACAGCTCAGGGAGTGCTCGGTTCAGGGATTGAGGCTTAAGGTTTAGGGTTTAGGGTTTAGGGTTTAGGGTAAGGTTTAAGGTCTAGGGTTTAGGGACTAGCAGATTTTGGGTTTTGGGGTTGGGGAGTTTGGGGACTCGGGGCTTCCAAAAAAAGGCTTTTGGTTTAGGGTTGCGGGTGCTTGGTACGCCCTAAACGGGTTTATAGGGTTTGGGGTCGGGGTTTGGGGTTTGGGGTTTAGGGTGGTTAAGGGCTTAGGTTGTAGGCGTTGTGGGGTGTCTCTTGAAGGGGCCAAGTCCGAGGCACAGTAGTTCACGAACACACCCGCAGCGGTATAGCCTCTTTTTCAGTTCACCTGGCGTTGCAGAACCCGGCCCCGTAAACCCTAAACCCTAAACCCTGAACCCTGAACCCTGAAAGTATCCAGAGCCTGCAGCTCTTAGGCCCACATGTCACGAGAGAGCTGAGGGCGCAAACCCAGCAACAAGACATGATTTAGGGGTTTAGGGTTTAGGGTTCAGGGTTTAGGGGGTTTCGGGTTTTGGTGTTTCGGAGTTTCGGGGTTTTGGGGTTTCGGGGTTTTGGGGTTTTGGGGGTTTTGAGGTTTAGGGTCCTCAGGGTTGACGGACTTAGCAGGGGTCATTCACCTAGGTGTTTGGGCTAGAAGAGGGGAGAACATAGGGAGTTCTGCAGGCTCAGAGGACCCTGAATTGTACCTGAATCATAGGGACCTTAAGGGTTTCGGGTTTAGGGTTAATTTAGGGGGTGAGGGGGACGGCGACGCGCGACGGCCGGAGCGCTGGGAAGTGTTTGCTCTTTTTAGTCGGCACGCCTGTGTGCATGTGTGTGTGTGTGTGCGCGCAATATGCATGTTCTGCCCCCCTAAACCTTAAATCCTAAAGCCTAAACCCTAAACCCTAAATCCTAAACCCTAAACCCTAAACCCTAGACCCTAGACCCTAAACCCTAAACCCTAAACCCTCAGCCCTGACCCCCAAACCTAAACCCCAAACCCTACCCCGGCCTGTGACAGATCGAGCGTGGCCTTGCTTGCGGGCGCGGTACATCTGAGCCGACCTTGCAGGTCGGCGGCGGGGTCTTGGGGTCCAGGGTGTTTGGGCTTTAGGGTTTGGGGTTTACAAGGTTTGGGGGTTTGTAGTTTAGGGTTAGGGGGTTGAGGGTTTTGGGATTTTGGGTTTTCGGGTTGTTGGGCTAAGTAGGATTTGGGGCTTTAGGTGCAGGGTACCCGAAACCCTAAACCCTAAACCCTAAACCCTAAACCCTAAGCCCTAAACCCTAAACCCTAAACCGCGGCTGCAGGGTCCATCGGCCGGCCCTGCCTCGCCTCCGCGAAGCTGGAGATTGAGATGCGCGGAGCGAAGAAAAACAGTCTAGGGTAGGGCTTAGGGCTTAGGGTTTAGGGTTTAGGGTTTAGGGTTTAGGGTTTAGAGTTTAGAGTTTAGAGTTCAGGCCGGGGCAGGAAGCAAGCCCTCAACAGTCTCAAAGGCTTCTTCAGCCATGAGACCATCTTCTAGGCACCCCAAAGGCACCCTGGCAGCCCTGGTCTTACTGGCCCTAAACCCCAAACCCTAAACTTTAAACCCTAAACCCTGAACCCTAAACCCTAAGTCCTAAACCCCCTGGACCCTCTAAGCCCTAAACCCGTAGTAAAGAAATGGGAACTCGTTCCCTTTGTTTCGGAATTAGGTACAGTTAAAGGAAATGCGGGCTTTGGTGCGTTCTATCATCCCTTAAAGGATGCTACAGGAAGGGGGGGTATAAGGTACCTTTTTCCCCCATTCCCCACCAAGAACTGGCCATATTTCATACTTAAGGGTTGAGGGTCTAGATTCCCTGGTAAGCCCGTCTATAAGCCCCCCCAAGTAGGGGCTTTCTTGTTGGGTTACTTGGGGGCCTACTGTTCTGGACCGAGGGCCTTTGCCTAATCCATGAAGTTTCAGCGTTTAGGGTTGTTTTTTGTTTTATGGTTTCTTCAGGATATGGCTGCTTAGGACCGCGCTCAAGTTCGACAGGATCTCCCACAAAACCCTGGCCCTCCAGTAATTCTTGATCCTCCGACTGTCCGCTGCTTCTTTTCAGTGTCACAGGCCATGAGCAGACATGAACAACTCGCTTTATGTCCTGCATGTGTCCGAACCCCCGTCGTGCCTTACTACTCCAACTCATCTTCTCAAGACGGCTTCCTTCCACCCAAAATCAAAGACGCTTCGGGACTTGGCTGCCCTTGGTTTAGGGTTTAGGGTTTAGGGCCCTGAGACGACAGCTGTGCAAAAAAAAGAACTTCTGAAAGTGATGCATGGCATGAGGACAAGTCCTATATCCAGGACCCTTAGAAGCCCAAATCTCCAAGATCTCTGAAAACAGAAGCACAAAACCCCAAACCCATGCAACAAAAACCTGAGCCCAAAAACCTTGAGCCCTAAACCCTAAGCCCTAGCCCTAAACCCTTACAGCCCCACCCCCGCCCACCCCCCCTTTCCACGCCTTGGCTCGGGATTTCAGAGCCACATGGGTTCCTCCTCTCCTGGGGTGAAAGAGGCCAGAGGAGGCCGAGCCGTAGCGAACTGACTGAGGGCGCATGTAGGGCTTGGGGGTTAGGGTTTAGGGTTTAGGGTTTAGGGTTTAGGGATTAGGGTTTAGGGTTTAGGGTTTCGGGGAGCAATTGGGCTTTAAGGTGCGGCGGGCCCCGAGCCTTGCTTAGGGAGTGTTACGATTTTCGCCTTGCAAGACATTCGAGAGTTGCCGGGATTCTGATCGGGTTCAGGGTTTAGGGTTTAGGGCTTAGGGCTTGGGGTTTAGGGTTTGGGGTTTTGGGTTTAGGGCTTGGGGTTTGGGGTTGGGGTCTAGGGTCGCAGAGTTCCGGCACTTGGGTTTGTGGGGGAGAAGGGTGTGGGAGTTGAGGGCCTTCTAGGCCTTGGATTCTTCGGACCCCGTACCCCTTGGCAAAGAGTTTCTCCCGCATTGTCTATTAGGGTTTTAACCTTAGGATTTAGGTTTGGGGTTTAGGGTTTAGGGACGGAAAGGGTTGTTCTAAACTTCGGGTCTGTTGTGGCGGCCTCTATCATACTATATTCTTATAGTTATAGAGCGTGTCAAGAAAGTCAATAGTGCCGAATACCCTAAGCCCCAAACCCCATATAGGCTTCGAGGATTAGGTATAAACCCTAAACCCCAAACCCTAAACCCTAAACCCCAAAAAGGGTTTAGGGTGTGAAGGCAATAAAGGATTTAGGCGACTTGAGACGTGGGACATGTTAAGGGGGAACCCCTAGCAGGGACCCTTAATCTTCTTCCCCTATATGACCCTTATATATATATATATATATACCTCATGTAGCCCATATAGCTAAGTAAACCCTAAACCCTAAACCCTAAACCCTAAACCCTAAGCCCCCAAAGAACCCCTAAGGTCCCTTACAAGGGTCCCTCCTTTAGTCCCTTGAACATGGTGAAGGGCACCAGGGCTTCAGTTTCTGCACCTTCTGTTGGGGACGTTACGGCTGCTAAGGGTTAGGGTTTAGGGTTTAGGGTTTAAGGTTTAGGGTTTAGGGTTTCTAGTCTACGGTGGGAACTGAGGGCCCTTAGTATGGTCCCTTACGCTTGTTTTGTTAAACCCTATACGTCAGCGGCCATCTAGATGGCAGCCCCTTCGGGGATCCGCAAATACCGGATGGCCCTAGATAGGGTTTAGGGTTTAGGGTTTAGGGTTTAGGGTTTAGGGTTTAGGGTTTAGGGTTTAGGGTTTAGGGTTTAGGGTTTAGGGTTAGGGTTTAGGGTTTAGGGTTTAGGGTTAGTTGAGCGCGCTGACCATATAGCAATCTTTTTACCTCTTCCTATACTGTCCACTGTTTGCCCTCCAAAGCCCACAACCTGAAAACCCTGTATCTAGGTTTCCAAGTATGGCCCCTAATTTGGGCCGCTTGTGATATAACCTTTATATACACTTCACAGAATAAGGGCCCATACTTCGGATTTCTTGGGTTGAGGGTTAGGGTTTTGAGTTTTGGGCTTAGGGTCTAGGATCTAGGATCTAGGGTTTAGGGTTTAGGGTTAAGGGTTTAGGGTTTAGGGTTTAGGGTGCAGCTTCGGACCACGTGCCGGGTAGGAGATCTTTCGGACGGCGAGCCTGCGGCATCTAGCGGCCCATACGAGGAGGCCTTTGGGATCTCTTGGGATCTAGGGGTTTGAGGTTTTTGTTGGGTGCAGTGCTTCAGGAGGTCCAGTGCTCAAACCCCGAACCCTAAACCCGAAACCCTAAACCCTACGTTCCGGCCTCGAGCCCAGCCACCGCACCCACAAAAGCCCCAAGAAAGCCCGAACTAGGACCCAGAGCAGGCCCTTATTCCCCTTCTTTCTAGATATTCAAGCCCCTTAAAAGACCAAAAAGGGTACCCTGAACCCTCAACCCTGAAAGGGTACCCCTTTTTTCCCTAGGTTACGCTTGGGTCGAGGGACAGACCGTTCTTCTCAGGGCTTCGGAGCCTTGAGCCCACAAGTGCAGCGCATCTGATGAAGGGATTGCGCCCTTGCCCCCCCCCCCCCCCCCCCTCAAATTGGGGGGTATTTAGGGTTGGGGTTTAGGATTTAGGGTTTAGGGTTTAGGGTTTAGGGTTTAGGGTTTAGGCTCGACACAGGAACCCGAGGTCTGAAGACACCGACAAGGGATGCCGCTTTCGCTCTTTTGAAGCCCCGACTTGTCCCCTAAATCCTGCAGAGCCACGGTTTAGGGTTTAGGGTTTAGGGTTTAGGGTTTAGGGTTTAGGGTTTAGGGTTTAGGCTCGACACAGGAACCCGAGGTCTGAAGACACCGACAAGGGATGCCGCTTTCGCTCTTTTGAAGCCCCGACTTGCCCCCTAAATCCTGCAGAGCCACGGTTTAGGGTTTAGGGTTTAGGGTTTAGGGTTTAGGGTTTAGGGTTTAGGGTTTAGGGTTAGATCCAGCAAGGAAACCCCGATGAGGCCATTAAACTCAACCTAAAACCCTCCTACCACCAACCCCATACAACCCACACAAAAACATACATACCCTTAGCCCCTGAACCCTATACACCCTGACACCTAAAGCCCCTTAGCCCCCTAGCCGCCCCCTTAACCCTATAAACCCTATAAGCCCCCTGAACCCCACTAAGCCCTAAACCCCAAACCTAAACCCCAAACATAACCCCACAAACCCGATTAACCCCTCTAAGCCCCTGAACTGGAGAGGCACTTAGGGTCAAGCTTGACATGCCTCCGGGCATTGCAGGGCCGTGCATTCTGCTGGTTTTCAGGATACCAAAAGGTTTAGGGTTTAGGGTTTCAGAACCCTTGTTTGGGCACCCATTAGACAGCACGGCAGCCCGTGATATTAGGATCCAACAAAAATCCCCAATGTGGAGAACTACCCATGCCCCTAAACCCCGACCCCAAGCCCCAAACCCTAAGCACTAAACCCTTTGAAGCCCGAAAGACGGGTACGTACATACAGATATATATATATATATGTAGTTTTATTTATATGTAGTAATTTATGTGCATATGTTATTGGTTTTTTTAATGTATTCATTTATTTATTTAATTGTTTTTATATATATTTATTATTATATATTTATTATTAGATATTATTGTTATTATTATTTATTATTATTATTATTATTATTTATTATTATTATTATTTTTATTATTATTTTTATTATTATTATTATATATACATATATACTAATATAGAATTTTGCTTATATGTATATTTTTAGATTCATATTTATATTTATAATTATACTTTTAATTATGACTATAACTTTAATGATATTTATTTGTATTTATGTTTATGTTTATATGTAAGTTTACTTTTATGTTTATGTTTATGCTTTTATTTTTTCTGTTTGTGAATAAGTAAAATAAACTCTGTATAATTAATCTATTTATTGTTACATCCACAAAGTCTCAGGAGAAGATGCCAGCGGCCTCGTCCTCCGCCATCTTGACATCCACAGCTTCGTGCTCGTCGTCTTCCTCGTCTGTCTGCCGCCAAGACTAGTGTTTAGGGTTTAGGGTTTAGGGTTTAGGGTTTCCTTAGGAGGTATGCTTCACGTTTCATATGGGGGTTTTCGAAAGCCCCAATATAGACCCCCAAATAGTAGGACCCCCTTAGAATAAGGACCCCAAAAAGGTACCCCTAATATGGTAAACGCCCATATGAGGCCCAAACATATGCGAAACTTTGTTTCATCTGCCGCGCCGTCCTGACGCCAAGACCCAAGAGGGGTTTGGGGCTTTTGAAGCAGCCATGCAGCGCTTAGTTTTAGGGTTGAGGGTTTAGGGTCTAGGGGTTTAGGTTTTAGGGTTATCAAGCCCAAACCCACTACCCGCTTCCCTCAGAACTGGTTTCTCTGGATGGGGTTCTGCCTTGGAGTACCCTTGGGACCCTTTTTCAAGATGGAAGGGAATATGAGGGCCATATTCGGAGTATATTAAGGGAACCTTTAGGGGTGCGACCTTAGGGGTCCGAGTATGACTCCTTTGCATCATCAGACCTGGGATGCAGTGTAGGGATTTTGGGTTTCTTTTCAGGGCTGCAGGGTGTAGCTTGGGTGCTGAGTAGATAAGTTTTACCCTATTTTTCGGGTGCTCTAAGTCGCCTTTAATAACTGTTTTCTTGAGAACCCTAAGGTAGAGTGGAGCACTTCAGGTGCAGGACCTCTCGCCAAGGCGACGTGTGTATTTCCAACGGCGGAGTCGAAGACACCGACGGCTATGACCCCAGCAGGCTTGCCAAGCAGGGAGGACGAGGAGGTTCGAAGAACCCTAAACCCTAAACCCTAAACCCTAAAGCCCTCCTTCGAAAGGGTCCCGTTCGAGACGTCATGGCACTGCGCAAGGGACATTTCGGCTGCCTGAGGCGATGGTCGAGGAGGAGCCAATGGGTTGGTCGACCCCGAACCGGGTTTAGGGTTTAGGGTTTAGGGTTTAGGGTTTAGGGTTTAGGGTTTAGAGTGCTTAAGAACCCCCCAAAAAATCATAATCTCTATGTTTCTCTTATAAGGAAGAATGATTTAGTTTTTGGGGGTTCTTAAGCAAATGCTAGCTATCCAGGACCCGGAGTAGGCCCTTATTTCCTCTTTTAGGGTTGGCCCTTAAAACCCAAAAAGGGTACCCTATTTTCATCTCTAGGTCACTCCTGGGTCTAGCTACAAATCGTGGATCATCGCGGCGGGTCCCCACTGACACGACGTGAAGGGGCTCCAATCATCCCTCCCTGCCTCGTCATGTAATATAGCGGTCGAAATACTTACTAATAGTATTCCTTCCTTCCTTTGTACTATAATAACCCCCAAAACCCTATTCGAATTATTCAGGCCCTGTATCATAGTCCTACTCTCTGGCCCGGGTAGACCTTCATGATTTAGGGTCTAGGGCTCAGGGACGTCTCTTAAGTAGAATCCCTAGTCGCAACATGATTTCTCATTTTTCCGTTTCTTTGAAGTTAGCTGTCCTACTGCAACCTCACGAAGCAAGGCAAGTCCTGGGTTGAGGGTTTAGGGGTTCAATTTGGGTTTGGAACCTAAACTAAGCCCGGCTTAGAACCTACACCCTAAACAAGAGTTGTGATTAGTGAGGTACAACGAACCTCATATTCCGACTATACGCCGCCTATTTGTCTATTTTTCAGGGGTCTGGGAGGGTAAACCCTAAACCCTAAACCCTAAACCCTAAACCCTAAACCCTACACCATAAACCCTAAACCCTAAGCCCTAAACCCACAACCCACAAACCCAGAGCTGGTGTTTTGTTCTTCTTTGTTTTGCTTGAAGGCTCACCCCCAAGCGCAGAAAGATCGGGTGGAGGAGCGGCACTGAAGGGACTAGGGTTGAAGGGTTTAGGGTTCAAGGGTTTGGGTTCAGGGTCCAGGGCTTAAGCTTAAGGATTTTGGGATGTCACCGGATCAGACTTCCGGGTTTTGGATCATGGCTAGGTACAAGGTTGTTCGCAGGTTATGACGCCCAAAGGCGTATGACAATGTGCAACACCCTGATCCAGACAGCTGGGCTAAGGGCTTCCTCTGGGGATGGGTTTGCACACAGTTGGGAAGGGCGGGGGGGGGGGGGGGCGGGGGGATCCCAGAAAGCGTCCCAAGCAGGGGGCTTGCAGGGTCAAAGGGAATTTTCACCTGCGCAGTGTGAAGTGCAAAGCTGCAACCGTTGAGAACGTGTTGACCCCACGCATCCGGACGCCAAGAATGCTGGCCCTAAACCCTAAACCCTAAACCCTAAACCCTAAACCCTAAACCCTAAACCCTAAACCCTAAACCCTAAACCCTAAACCCTAAACCCTAAACCCTAAACCCTAAACCCTAAACCCTAAGCTGTGCAGCACAGGAGGAGTCGGTGGACAAGCAGATCGCAGCATGCCACGACCTCGGGGACGAGATGCACCCAGGGTTTAGGGTTTAGGGTTTAGGGTTTAGGGTTTAGGGTTTAGGGTTTAGGGTTTAGGGTTTAGGGGAGGAGTCCCTGCTAAGCACTCTAAGCGTGTAGGGGTTAGGATTTGCGGTTTAGGGGTCATACCCCATATATCAAGCCACTCCACCCTACACCCTCTAACCGTAGGCCTCCTCCGTTCATCCTTAAGTCTCGTTATACTGCTGTATGAAAAACTCTGCAGGTTCGAAGCTCTTCAGAACAAATTTCGGGCTTGGTATCTAGAACGTGCAATGTGTCTTAGGATGTAGGATTTATGTTCGGCTGTTTTTTTGTTCTTGCCCGTGTTATTCCGGAAATGCCTCTGACGTTGTGGACTTGAAATTCTTTGTTCACCCCTCCGTTCCAACCTTGAAAACAGCCACCCTCCCTCTGTTCCAACCATGGAGCATTCACCCTTGCTCCGTTCCACCTTTTAAACTCCTCCAACTTACTGCTGGTTAGATGGGCATGAAAGAATGGTAGCAACAGGAACTACCGCACCTAAATAGGATGTTGATGGTAAATGAAATCGTATAATTTCTTTAGGGCACACAATTAATAGTAGTTCATTCTTTCCTTCCCTACTAACCAACAGTAAGCCAAGCCCCTCCTCCCCTTCTTCCAACCTTGGAACCCCCTTCTGTGTTCCACCCTGGAACAGCCACCCTCTAACGTCTTCAAGAAACAAAACTAAGGAAGGCCATCCTAGACTCTTAACCCTAAGCCCTAAACCCTAAACCCTAAACCCTTAACCCTAAACCCTCAACCCTAAACCCTTAAACCCTTAAACCCTTAAACCCTTAAACCCTTAAACCCTTAAACCCTAAACCCTAAACCCTCAACCCTCAACCCTTAAACCCTCAACCCTAAACCCTAAACCCTAACCCCAAACAATCGTCGCCTGTCAGAGGCGGGTCGTGCTTTGCATTCTGAGGCTCGGAGAACGCCGCCGCGACCGGGGAGAATCGACTGAGAGCCCCCTGTCCGCTGTGTGCGTGTGTTAGGGTTTAGGGTTTAGGGTTTAGGGTTTAGGGCTTAGGGCTTAGGGCTTAGGGCTTAGGGTTTAGGGTTTAGGGTTTAGGGTTCAGGGTTCAGGGTTTAGGGTTTAGGGCTCAGGGTATGCCAGGTTTGTGGGGCCAGCGCCGGCTTGTTCAAAGAGACAGCTTTGCAAATTCAGGATGTTATGTTGGCAAGCAAGGAGGTTCGTTACTGGGCTAAAAATTAATTTCTGGCTTGTCTTCCTCCATCTAGGATGCAGGTTCCAAACCCTAAACCCTAAACCCTAAACCCTAAACCCTAAACCCTAAACCCTAAACCCTAAACCCTAAACCCTAAACCCTAAACCCTAAACCCTAAACTGAGGCTTTAGGGGTTGGGCTTTGGGAGAGCTTAGCATCCCTGGATGCTAGGACCCAGAGGAGGCCCTTTTAAAAGGGTACCCCTAAACCCTAAACCCTAAACCCTAAACCCTAAACCCTAAACCCTAAACCCTAAACCCTAAACCCTAAACCCTAAACCCTAAACCCTAACCCTAAACCCTAAACCCTGAGCCCTAAACATATTGATAGTTTACTCTTGGGTCTAGGATACCTCTGCGCACTCCCGCTCAAGGCAGTTGACGATCCTGCCCTTGCCTTGCCGAAGCCGTCACGTGCGGACTGGAAGGCGTTGGCAAGTTTGGGGTTTAGGGTTTAGGGTTTAGGGCTTAGGGCTTAGGGCTTAGGGCTTAGGGCTTAGGGCTAGGGTTTAGTGTTTAGGGTTTAGGGTTTAGGGCTTAGGGTTTAGGGCTTAGGGCTTAGGGCTAGGGTTTAGAGTTAGGGTTTAGGGTTTAGGGCTTAGGGCTTAGTGTTTAGGGTTTAGGGTGTAGGGTGTAGCGTTTAGGGGCAAGGTTTAGGGCTTAGCCGCTCGTGAGTTCCATAGTGTAGGAGAATACTTACTGAGAGTCTTCCCAACTTATGGTCCCTTTATACTTATACTATAATAACCCCCAGAACTCTATTCTATTCATTAAGGCCCCTGCAGTACCTACATGAGGTTCTGCTTTAACTCTGTTTCCTCATTAATAATACAGTGACCTGGCAAGATGGGGGTTGATCTAGGTTAGGATCCCTTTCTTTTGCCAGACTTTCAGACACAGAGTCCCAAGAATGGTCCGTCATGTTTGATCACCAGTCGTGTGTGTCGGCCGGCCAGGGTCATTGACTTGAGCTTGTTGGCCTTAAGCCCTAGATCCTAGACTCTTAAACCGTGACCCTGGATACGAAACTCCGATCTCCGACCTCGGCTTCTATTCCCACGTTTAGGGTTTTAGGGTTTTAGGGTTTTAGGGTTTTAGGGTTTTAGGGTTTTAGGGTTTTAGGGCTTTAGGGTTTTAGGGCTTTAGGGTTTAGGGTTTAGGGTTTAGGGTTTAGGGTTTAGGGTTTAGGCTGTGTGAGGCAGAGCTGCAGAAACTTCGGGCGATGGCCGAGGCTCCCAGCTGTGGGCTTGTGCTCTGTGAGGGGTTTAGGGTTAGGGTTTAGGGTTTAGGGTTTACAGTAGGGTTTAGGGTTTAGGGTTTGGGGTTTGGGGTTTGGGGTTTGGGGTTTGGGGTTTGGGGTTTGGGGTTTGGGGTTTGGGGTTTGGGGTTTGGTTCTGACGCCCGATGCTGGGGCAGGGTTTAGGGTTTGCAGCTGCTTTACTCGGCTTCTGCATGTAAAGCCTAGGGCCTGAAGCCTCACCTCCTTTCGAGGCAGAGGCTTCAAGAGGAGCAAGGAATTCGAACCCCAAACCCTCAAGCCTAGCAAAGCCTTAGCCTATCTAAGCCCTATGCCCTGAACCCTAAAGACAGCTGTCCGTCTTTCGGGTGGCCTCCCGCTTTCACCTATGTAGCAAGGGGAACAGCAGCCATTGTCAAAGAGCGTTAAAGTCCCAAACCTACACCCAACAGTAACCGATAAATCCTCTCAACCCTATAAGCCAGAAACCCCATAAGCCTTACCAACGACGTAAACCGGATGCACCCGATGAACCCCATAGGAACCCCTAAACCCCTAACCCCTAAACCCTAAACCCTAAACCCTAAACCCCCAAGTCCTACAAAGGCATCCTGTCCCCCCTCCTGTTAGGACCCCAGCGTCGCAGACGACGAGAAGATACGCTTGCTTCACGAGGCCATGGTTCAAACCCTAAACAAAAGTTTAGGATTTGGGGTTGCCTAAACCCTTGCCGCGGCTCCAGACTTTCCGGAAAACAACCCCTAACCCTAAACCCTAAAACCCTAAACCCTAAACCCTGTGTTTTGGGCTCGAGTTGCGACCCCTCCCCAAGGAATCAACTTTATGCCTGGAGGCCCCCAAAACGCCCTAGTCTCGGTTGGAGGGTGAGGCGCAGAGGTTCTAGTGTTGAGAAGGGCCCTAAACCCTAAACCCTAAACCCTAAACCCTACACCCTAAACCCTAAACCCTAAACCCTAAACTCCAAACCCTAAACCCTAAACCCTAAACCCTAATTAAGCCCTAAACCCTAAACCCCCTCAAGCCCTAAACCCGAAACCTTGAAAACCTAAAAGCGCCCCCCAGGCGCTGCAACAGCGCATCGAGGACACGAGGTCCAACGAGGAGGTCAAGGTTGGGCGTTTTTTTGGGTTTAGGGTTTAGGGTTTTATGGTATTTAGGGTTTAGGGTTTAGGGTTCAGGGCTAACCCTAAACCCTAAACCCTTGGTAGGGCTCCTGGGGTTTAGGATTTAGGGTTTAGGGTTTCGGGTTTTAGGATTTAGGGTTTTAAAGTTTTAAAAGGGGTTCTTGGGACTTGTTTTGTTCGGGTTTGGGAGAAGGTGTCGACTAGTTAACCCTAAAGATTAGGGGGCCCCCCAGGGTCTGCGGCTTTTGGGTACCATGGGCTTTCTTGAGTTTTCTAGGCTGAGAGACTGTAATCCCTAAACCCCAAACCCTAAACCCCAAACATCAAACCGAGAAGATCCAAAAGGCCTACAATCTCTGGAGCATCAATTTTCAGGTTTGAGGGCTCTGGGGTTTATGGCAGGGCTTGGGGGTTTCAGGGTTTAGGGTGTCGGGTAAGTTTAGGGCTTGTGGATGTCGCTCAGAATAGCAATGCCCCTCAGAGCAATGCAAGTTGGCCTGCACGAATTATTCCGTTCTTCCGCTCCGCCCCTGCCACGGGGTCGGCCAAAACTTAGGGCCCTTCTTGGTACCCTAAACCCTCAAGCCATAAACCCTGAACCCGAACACCCTAATTAACCCTAATCAACAAGCATCACATTCGAATCAAGACCCCACAAGGGCAGAAGATTCAGAATTGGGTCCCTATCCCGTTGGGCTTAGGCGGCCCATAATCGGTCCCCGCACAAGGGAAAAAACCACCGCTTCGACTGGAGTCCCTTGGGGTTGAGCGTTTGGAGGTTTCTAGGTTTTCCCCGAAACCCGAAACCCTAACCCTAAACCCTAAACCCTAAACCCTAAACCCTAAACCCTAAACCCTAAACCCTAAACCCTAAACCCTAAACCCGAAGACGTTGAGCCGCAGGCCTCTGTGCTGAAGCGCCTGGAGACGCTGCGGACCGACCAGGCTCCGTTCGGCGTTGGTGGTTTAGAGTTTAGGGTTGTAGGGTTTCGGGTTCAGCGTTTAGGGTCTAGGGTTTAGGGTTGTAGGGTTGTAGGGTTGTAGGGTTTGAGGGTTAAGTGTTCAGGATTCAGGGTTTGGAGTTTGGTGTTTAGAATTTAGGATTTAGTGTTTCGTCCTTGTTTCTCTGGGTGAGGGTCAGGTGTTCGGGGTGCAGACATCACGGCTGGGCTTCAGTGTTTAGGGTTTAGGGTTTAGGGTTTAGGGTTTAGGGAAACCCTCGAAGTCTCTGTGCGCCGGGCCAGCGTGCAAAGAATTGAAGTGGCGTGCAGGAGATGCGACTGCTGGCCAAGTTTATTTTTGCGACTGGAAGACACAAGCATAGCAACCCCCAAGGTTATTTATACTCATCCCCTAAACCCTAAACCCTAAACCCTAAGCCCTAAACCCTAAACCCTAAACCCTAAACCCTAAACCCTAAGCTCATGATTACCAAGTCCCTCTTTGGGCTTGAGATCGCTTCATATAGTCCCCAAGGTAGTGGGCTTCTTTGGGTTCTCCAAAGTTCCATAGGTCATGCCCGCCATGGTTCATGAGATCGATCTTCTACGAGCGGGTTTAGGGGTTTTGGGGTTTTGGGGTTTTGGGGGTTTAGGGGTTTAGGGTTTTAGGGTTTAGTGTTTTGGGGCAGGCCCAGTAGACACCAGCAACTCGCGACCAACATGGCAACGTTGCAATTCTCATCCCGTGGTGTGCATCCACATGTCTAGACCGTTCCTGAGTCGTTCTCTACTTTTAGTTGATGCTCCCACAACCCTGAACCCTAAACCCTGTGATACGGGCCATAAAAACCACTTAAGGCCGAAAAAGCGGGTCGAAGAACTGACACATGAGGAAACCCTCACGGAAGGCCCCTGTAGGTTACAAGGTGTTGGAAATATTGGTGAGTGTATATGATGCGCGCGCTTTTTTGGGATACTAGTAATAGACACCCTGCTCCATATACCTTGTCCCCAAACCCTAAACCTAGACCCCAAACCCTAAACCCTATACCCTAAACGCTAATCCCTAAACCCTACACCCTTCTTGACGTGAGAGCATGCGTGTGTGCGGATCAGGATCGCTGCGAGATCGAGGCGTCCGATGGGCTGACTTGGGGTTGAGGATTCAGGCTTACTCGGGTGCTCAGCAGTACCCTTATTCCATCTCATTCCCTTTTTTTGGGGGGTGTAGGTGCCCTTATAGGCCCCTGTAAAGAAAAAAGGGATTACTGGGCAGCCTGGCTTAAGCTCGGGAAGTTTGGGTCTTTTTGCAGCAGTCAGGCACTCCTCTGTGCAGGTCTTACTATGCACTTGAAGCCTGCCGGAGGTAAACCCTGCCATGGCCTCAACCCCAAACCCCAAACCCCAAACCCCAAACCCCAAACCCCAAACCCCAAACCCCAAACCCCAAACCCCAAACCCCAAACCCCAAACCCCAAACCCCAAACCCTAAACCCTAACCATAAACCCTAAACCCCAAACCCTAAACCCTAAACCCTATAAGGCTTATTCTGTGACTGCAAGTGCAGCCTGGGTGCGATAGAAGCGCATAGTCGGGCCCAGTTAGGATAACAATGTTATTGCTATGGGCATACTCATCGCCACCGTAGCAAGAACTGTAGCAAGCATATGAACAAGAAGAACAACATTGCCAACACCAAGAATCGGAAGAACAATGGTAAGAACAATGGCAATAAGACTAGTAATATCAACAACCGCCAGTATCAGTACCATGACTGAGACATCTGTAATTATCGTTGCCATTGCTGTTCTTGTTTTGCTAATGTTGTTGCCATTGCACGTATTGCTATGACACTGTTAGAATTGCAATTCTTAAGAAATGTCCAAAGTTTGTTTTACTACTGCTGTTGTCATCATTATTCTTCATTGCTGGGTGTTTCAATCATTAATGTCGTACTGAAAAAATATGTATTCAGAATTAGTTGGTATCGTCAGTTTTGGTTGCTATTTCATTATCGTCATTAGTAGTGTTGTGTTTGGTGTTTATTGTTATTCTTGCTGATGTTGTCGTGATTGTTGTTGGTATGATTATACTCACGGTTAGTGCAATTTGTGTTGTTATTGTTTTAAAACTGTTGTTGCTGTCATTGTGGTGTTTGTTTGTCAGTTTGTTGTTGCTGTCATTGTGATGTTGTTTGTCAGTGTTTTGTGTTCATGATCAAGGGCTTTTGTGTTCATGATCAAGGGCAGCTTGGCGTTTCACGGGTGCCATGCTTGTTTGCTTGTTATGTTCGGTCTAGAGTCAGGGAAAGATGTTCCCATGCAGTGGGCAGATGTTACAAATGTGTCGTCCGTGCTGGGAGAAGGCAAGTTACGTTGCAAGGCTCTGCTGCGGGCCCTTAAAAGAAGCATCGAGCCCTAGTACCCTAAACCCTAAACCCTAAACTCTAAACCCTAAACCCTAAACCCTAAACCCCGATCCCGAAGTTCCTCCACTCCTTCCATCTGCCTTCAGATCCAGCGCATCAACAACATCAAGGTTAAGCTCGAGGCGCCTTGCATACCAGCTGTGCTGGTTGCGGGAGCTTCCACGCTTGACTGGTTTCAGCCCGAAATACCCTACATGCCCAAAATGAGTACTAGTAAGTACGGTAAATATTCTCATAAGTACCCTAACTTTCCCTCAATACCCTAAAAGCCCTGCATACCCTGAAGAAAAAATAAGTAAACAAATACATATAAATATAAATAAATAAATATATATATATACATTATTTTTTTCTGGAGAGTGCGTCGGAATACAGGCCTGTGTTTTTCAGGTCCAAAACACATATTTTTCATGAATTTACCTTATTTGTGACCATACTTACAATACCTGCATACAGACTATGAGAACCTCCATCCGGATACATTTAGTTTTAAAAACAAACTTAAAATCCTTTAAATCTTGAAGAAGGGAATCTTCATCCATCTAATTTTCGAAAAAATCTGTAAGTCTTGGAGAAATTTGAATTGTAGTCTTCAAAAATCTAAATGGGAAGGGCCCGGGGCCCCCCATACCCATTTATGTTTTTTTAAAACCTTTCAAGTCCTTAAAGCAAATGCATTCGGACCCCTTCCCATTTGATTAATTAATGACTTTAAAGGTTTTTCAAGGCTGTTAGAAACTTTAAAGCCCTGAAAAAAGTCGGGCCCCTTCCCATCTAGTTTGTCAAAGGTATTCAGATATTGGGGGGACCAGGGGCCCGCCCCAGTTATTCTGTAAGGATTCTCAACATGACCATACTTACAATACCTGCATACAGACTATGAGAACCTCCATCCGGATACATTTAGTTTTAAAAACAAGCTTAAAATCCTTTAAATCTTGAAGAAGGGAATCTTCATCCATCTAATTTTCGAAAAATTCTGTAAGTCTTGGAGAAATTTGAATTGTAGTCTTCAAAAATCTAAATGGGAAGGGCCCGGGGCCCCCCATACCCATTTATGTTTTTTTTTTAACCTTTCAAGTCCTTAAAGTAAATGCATTCGGACCCCTTCCCATTTGATTAATTAATGACTTTAAAAGTTTTTCAAGGCTGTTAGAAACTTTAAAGCCCTGAAAAAAAAGTCGGGCCCCTTCCCATCTAGTTTGTCAAAGGTATTCAGATATTGGGGGGACCAGGGGCCCGCCCCAGTTATTCTGTAAGGATTCTCAACATGTTAAGGACCTTTAAAATGTTGAAAATAATGAAAATGGGAAAGGTTTAGAGTTAAAACCTATAAAAGGGCGGGGGGGGGGGGGGCTTTTAAGATCCTAAAAAATTGAATTGGGCGCCCCATTTAATTTTTTTTTGGGGGGGAGGGCTTCTAACATCTCCAAAATATGCAAAATCATTAAATCTTTAAAATCTGTAAAGTTTAATTGGGGCCCCATTTAAACTTTCAAGGTGAGGCCTTTTAAAATCTTTTAAAACTTAAAACCATTAAAATTTTACTGAGGCCCCCCACTTAAAGTTTAAAGGGGGGAGGCCCTTTTACAATCTTTAAAATCTTTAACGTCTCTAGAATTTAATCGGGGCCCCTAAGTAAACTTTTTTTTTTGGGGGGGGGGTTTGAAAATCTTTGAAATTGAACTGGGGGCCCCATTTAAATTTCAACGGGGGAGCCCCCTGCTAAACTCTGTAAAACCTTTGAAACCTTTAAGATCTTTAAAGCTTCATTGGGGCGGGGGGCGGGGGCTTTTTTAAATCTTTACAAAACCTTTAAAAGTGAATTGGGGGGGCCCATTTAAACTTCAAGGGCGGGGGGGAGCCCTTTCAAAATCTTTAAAATCATTAAAACCTGTATAAATCTTAAAATTTCATTGGGGTTCCATTTAAATGTTCAAGGGGAGGCCCCTTTTCACAAATCTTCAAAAAACTTTAAAAACATACTTGGGGTCACATATAAATTCGAGCGGGGGAGCTCTCTATTAAAATCTGAAAAACTTTTAACATCTTTAAAATTTATTTGGTGCACCCCAATTTTCATTTGAAAGGGGGAGGGCCTTCAATTATCTTCAAGAACTTGAAATTTCATACTCTTTCAAATTTACATGGGGGCTCCAAGTAAATTTTAAAGGGGCAGGCCCCTTTTACAGTCTTTAAAATCCTTAATATTTAACCCACTTAAAGCTTCAAGGGGGGAGGCCCCTTTTAAATCTTCAAACACCTTTAAAATCTTTAAAATCTGATTGGTGGCCCCCAATGAAATTTTAAAGGGGAAAAATAAAATAAAATAAAAAAAAAATATATATATATATATATATATATGTATTTTTTTTTTTTTTTTGCCCCCCCCCCCCCCCCCCCCCCCCCGCGGATTTTTTTTTTGGTTTTTTTTGCCCCCCCCCCCCTCCCCGGAGAGACCAGGACGAAAGTCCATACTCTGACCGCCACGCAATCTCTGAAACTGAGCATTATTTAAGAATATGCCTACTCATTACATTTGGGTAGTAGATGCATGTGTGTCCAGCTTTGATACGTTGAGTTGTACATTTATAGTTTTAGCTTAAAACACTGACCTACGAAAAACTCGGGCCTGCAGTGCGACGTTTTCTGTATATATATATATATATATGTATGTGGATTAAAACCAAAAACTTAAATGTGCCGAGTGGTTTTGAAGGGGTCGGATGCCTCCACAGCCGCCGAAACCCTAAACCCTAACCCCAAACCCTAAACCCGAAACCCTAAACCCTGAACCCTAAGTTTAGATGGGGCTCCAGATTGAGCCCAGATTTTCGGCTTCGGGTTTAGGAGCTGTAGGGCCTAGGGTTTTGGACATGATCCCTTTGGTTGCCCCCCCAAACCCAAAACCCTAAACCCTAAACCCTAAACCCTAAACCCTAAACCCCTAACCCCCTAAACCCCAACCCCTATATTCTGCCCAGAGGCCTGCTGCCGAGAGCAGAAGGAGACGATGACCAACTTGGCCAAGGCAGGCTTCGATTTTGGCTTTGTGGGACGTTTAGGGTTTAGGGTTTGGGGTTTGGGGTTTTGTGGTTTTGGGGGTTTTAGGGTTTTGGGGTCTTCGGTTTTAGGGCTGTTTGGGGTGCTGGGATATGTGGTGGGTTTTAGGGTTTACAGCCTGGCGTCAAGGTTCTGGGTGTGTTGCTGTGAGGGGCTTGTTGGTTAGGGGTTAAGGGTTTAGGGTTTCAGGTTAAGGGTTTGGTGTTTAGGGTTTAGGGTTTTTTGCTTTCAGACTTCATGCAGTGCACGAAAGCGGCCTGGAGCCTCGATTCTCCCCCAGCACCTGGCACTCATACTCGCCCGAGGCACATGCACAACACAAACCGCTGCGAACCTGAACCGTGAAGCCATTAGCGTTGCTTGGGGTGGAAACCCCCTCCCCGCCCCACCCTAAAACCGAAATCTAGAACCCTCAGCCCTCATCCCAAGTCCTAAGTGCTAAGCCGAAAGACCTGAGCCCTAAACCCCAAAGTCTAAACTCTGAAGCCTAAGGACCTGAGCCCCAAACCTTAAATCCTGCCCCCCAACCCCGAAGCCACGAGCCCACGTCGGGTCTAAGGGTTTAGGTTTCCGGGATTATGGGTACAGGAGAACCAGCAGATTGCAGAAGAGGAACAGAGTCGCCACACTGAGCTGAAGGCGAGGGGGCTTAGGGTTCAGGGTTCAGGGTTCAGGGTTTAGGGTTTAGGGTTTAGGGTTTAGGTTTTAGGTTTTGGGGTTTGGGGTTTAGGGTTCAAGGGGACTCCCTCCCACCAACTTAGGTGTTTGTGTGTTGTGTGTTGTTCTTGTCCTTTGTCTTTCTGTTCCCAAGCAGTGTGTCAACTCTACAGTAAGGGGGTTCTACCGTTCAGAGGAACCTCTGGGGTGGCGAGCTCCGAAACTGTCGCCTTATGGACCCACATGGTCTCTCGCTGTTTCGGTTTCGGGTCTGCGCTGGCACATTTTTATTTGTGTTTTTTTTTTGGGGGGGGGAGGTTGGTGAGTGCTAAGCCGGCTTGCCCAGCCACATGCAGGAGCAAAACAGCCGCGGGGTCCCGATGAAGTTTGGGATGTGGGGCTTAGGGTTCCTACATTGACGGGGGGGCCAGGAGCACGGAACTTTCGTCCCCCACGCTCATGAGATCCCAAAGCCGGGATTTTGCATGACAGCCCCTTCCCCAGTCTGAATGGGTAGTTCTCCAAATTAGGGTCCCTTTTGGGGGTCCTTCTTTTAAGGGTGTGGTACTATAAGACCCACAAAGGGACCCTGCTTTAGAGAACTGCTCACATGGAGATCCCCTCAGTCGGCGACCATAGAATTGAATACCCTGAGCCCTCAATGGGGTTTAGGGTTTAGGGTTTAGGGTTTAGGGTTTAGGGTTTAGGGTTTCGGCTTAGGGATTAGCAGGTCCAGGCGGTTTTTGCTGGGAGCTCGATCGCTGATGCGTGGTTTTTTTAGGGGTTAGGGCCATTCGGGCTCCTCAAACGCCTGGAGCCGACATCCCCAACTACAGGCCCTAAGCTCTCGAAGCCTTTGCTGCATCAAATATATACATATACATATACACATATATATATATGTTTACATTTATTCATTGTCATTTATGCTTATGTAATATTTATTCATTCATGTATATCATTTCGCTATATATATATATATATGTGAAACATCCGGTGGAGGACAAGTTCCAGGCGGCCATCAAGGACGTGCAGGAGAAGATGGACGCGGAGCTGGAGGCTTCGGGGCTCAATCCCTAAACGCCCGAAACCCCTCAAGGTTTAGGGTTTAGGGTTTGGGGTTTAGGGTTTAGGGTAAGGGGTTTTGGGGTTTAGGGTGTAGGGTTTTAGGGTTTAGGGCTTAGGGTTTAGGACTTTGGTTCGTGAAGCCCCAAGTGACTCCCTTGGCTTGGGGCGCGTTTGGCCTTTAGTGTAAGACTGCCTCGAGCCAAAAATGCCCTTTAGACCGAACTCTCGTCACAACCGAGCCCCTAGGTTTTAAACCCCCAAGCCCTAAGCGCTACACGCTCTTAAATCCATACGTTATATACCCCAACTTCGTCCGACCCCAGCTCCTAAACAAAGGGTTTAGGGTTTAGGGTTAGGGTTTAGGGTTTAGGGTTTAGGGTTTAGGGTTTAGGGTTTAGGGTTTAGGGTTTAGGGTTTAGGGTTTAGGGTTTAGGGTTTAGGGTTTAGGGTTTAGGGTTTAGGGTTTAGGGTTTAGGGTTTAGGGTTTAGGGTTTAGGGTTTAGGGTTTAGGGTTTAGGGTTTAGGGTTTAGGGTTTAGGGTTTAGGGTTTAGGGTTTAGGGCATGTCATGTCTTAAGTGTCTGACCAGCTTGAGCACGCGGGGCCGTTGCCGAAGTAGAGTTGCGAGGGCATGGCCCAGACCAAAAAAAAACAACGCCCTAAACCCTGAACCCTCAACCCTAAACCCTAAGCCTTCTAAACCCTAAACCCTAAACCTTGCGAAGATTTTGCCCTTGAGCAGCTCTACTTAACGTGGCCCTCTGTCGCCCTTTAAACCAGGGCAGTAGCTCTGAATGAATTTGGGTTTAGGGGTGTGGGGTTTAGAGTTTAGGGGTGAGGGTCGGCACATGGTGCCCATAGACCACGAGTACTTTTGCTTACCCCAAACCCTTCGACCTGAATTTAAAAACCCTGGGCTCTAAATTGGGGGGGGGGGTTTCCGAAAATGGGGGTACTCTTTTGGGGATCCCTTTTAAGGAACTGAATTCTATTTGGGGTATAACTCAGAACCCTAAACCCTAAACCCTAAACCCGATTTTGGGAAATAGCCAAATCCTTAAGCCCAAGCCAAAACAGCCGCCCCAAGATGCCACCGAAGCCTTGGAGAAGCACCCTAAACCTTAAACCCCAAACCCTCGACCCTAAACACCAACCCTAAACCCTAAACCCTAAACCCCAAACCCCAAACCCCAAACCCCAAACCCCAAACCCTAAACCCTAGCAGGTGCGGCAAGGCTTCCTGAAAGAGAACGACGACCTACGAGGCCGGAGCACGGTCTAACTGGAGGAGTTGGGCTTTGAAAATATTCTCTACTATCGATCATGTATGGTTTAGGGTCTAGGGTCTAGGGTCTAGGGTCTAGGGTTTAGGGTTTAGGGTTTAGGGTTTAGGGTTTAGGGTTTAGGGTTTAGGGTTTAGGGTTTGGGGTCTACTATCGATCATGTGTTTTTTCGCGATCCGTTGTTGTTTATGCTCGTTCATCCTTGGTCCGTTCGTCCATTGCTTTGTATCTATTACATACTATCTGTTAGTTTCTTGTGAGGCGCATAATTTCATATGCATAGTACGTACACACACACACACATCCATAGATGATAGCTTAATGACTATGTATCATACACATCTTGTGCATTTGTGGTGCGGCTCACCGCAGTGCGTCTTCATAAACCCTGACCTGCAACACCGGCACCGCATCGCCCACCAGGCAAGTTGCAGAAGTTCAACGAGACCTACGAAACACAGGCCGCGGGGAGCCCTAAACCCTAAACCCTAAACCCTAAACCCTAAACCCTAAACCCTAAACCCTAAACCCTAAACCGTGGGGCTTCGGAAGGCACCCTACACCCGACAGCCCTCAAACCTGCCATGCCACCACCCTAAAGTAGGGTTGGGCCCGTACCAGCGTACCAAGCATCAACAAAGCACTGAAAACCTAAACCCTAAGCCCTAAACCCTAAGCCCTAAACCCTAAGCCCTCAACCCTCAACCCTCAACCCTCAACCCGAATCCCGAAACCCTAAACCCTAAACTCTAAACCCTAAACCCTAACCCTACCTGTCCCGGAATCTCAGAACCTTTGAGGTTCAGGTTAGCCCCTGCAACCCTTTGCCCCCCCCCCCCACCCTCCCCAAAACCCTTAACCCTACAGCCTGTGGGGGGTTTCGGGTTGAGGGTTTAGGGTTTAGGGTTTCCCCAAACCCCGGCAAAAGCCCCCAAACCTTAAACCCAGAGCTCTAAACCCTACGGCCCTAAGCAGCCTACTAGTACCAGGAGGGGCAACTGGCCGAGCAGCAGGAAACCCGCAACAAGGAGATGCAGGCAATGGGGAAGTTTACTTGAAGGTTCTAGGGTTTATGGGTTATGGGTTTAGGGTTTAGGTTTTCCCCGGCAATTTATGCAATGTCGGGTGCTGCAGTGCAGCATGATGTGGTGTACTGTAGCCCAACGCAACTAGGGTTAGGGTAAGTAAGGTTCTACGGATGGTACATATGGTGGTAACCTTATCCCTAAACCCTAAACCCTAAACCCTAAACCCTAAGAACCAGACTTATGGCTGTTCATGAGCCTCCCAGTCGGGGTTTTGAGGCGTTGAGGGAGGGATTGGGCGGTTTAGAGCGTTGAGGGGTTTATGGCATTCAGTGCTTGTAGCGCTTCTAGGGCTATCAGGTGGGGGTGTTAGATGGCTTGCAGGCTTTGGGGGATTGGGGTTTCATGTGTCCCCAGGCTCCAGTGCTTTCAGGCTTTTGGCGCTTCGGGGTTTTTGTCGCCTTCGGGCTCTTTGTGTTCAGGCTCCGCAGGGTAAGGGAGAGCTTCCAGGGTTTGGGGATTAGCGGTGCGCAGACTTTCCGGGCTCAGGGCTCTACAAGGGGCTCAGGGCTTGAACATAAGGGGTGTCTCTAAAGCAAGGGATACAGTTCCAGAATGCCTGATTTCATTGAGAACAAGAGCCAAATTCAGGGTTTGGGGAGCTGTAAGGGGTTAGGGCTCGTGATGCTGAGCCGCTGAGCACCCTAGAGTCCTACAAGCCTCCAACGCTCGGCCCCAGACCCGCAACCCTTGAACCCCAAAAGCCCCCACTTGGAGGTTCATGGGTAGGTATGGTAACTATACTTATAAACTTCTTTAGGGTACTTCTAACGCTACTTTTAAGTACCCCTGAGCCCCCAAGCCCCTCTAGTCCAAGAATCGGTAGTGGAAAGGCCGCCCAAGAACGGCTGACGGAGCACGAGGTGCCTTTAGGGTTCAAAGTTTCCTGCTCTTCGGGTTCTTACGGTAGAGGGTTCAGAGTTTCGGGTCCAGTTCAGAATTCCGAAGTGAAGAGTGCAGATGAGGGCCGTTCAGATGCGACGTGGGATGTGGTACGTAGTCGTGGTGGTAGAGGAAGCCAGGACATGACTGCCGCATCACTGACTGCAACGGTTGTATCAAACATCAGCCAGAACAAACTCCCCACATCATCCCAAACCGAGGGTATTTTACAAGACAGTAAGTCACCACTTTTGTCTTCAGTCTCCTGCCTTATAGAATAGCATATCACCACTTACCAACGGGTTCGTATTCTAGCTGTTTTGAACAACAGCTAACATTGTAGTATGTTGCGGAGACGAGTTCATGTGGTCAATTAGGAAATATTGGTGTATTCGACCTTCCTTTGTATCTTGATGAAGTGGGTGCTGTGTCAGCTCCGGATGCTTGAGGTTTGCTTTTGCTTGGCCTTGGAAGTTGGAAGCACTGACCCTTCTATACAGACCCCATGCCTAAAACCCGCCTACGGAAGTTTTGTTCGGCAGGCGATGTGTGCTGCTTCGAAGGTGAATGCCTCACAGCTGGAGAAGCAGAATGAGGCGGCAAGAGTACATCGCAGCTGTGAGCTATAGTCTGCGTGTTAAAAAAAAACCGTGCCCAGAAGCATTTGTCCATTGCACTTGTCTTAGGAAGCATCGACCTCATCTTTATTGTACCTAAGAATCGTGCAAATGCGGACTTGCTAAGAAGCGCCTACAAAATGGGGCAAGTGTTGGGGGTCTGGAGATAGACATACTTGAGGTTCAGGGTACTTGTCACCCCAATTAGGGGTTTAGGGTTTAGAGTATATGTCTCTTTATAACCCACCTAGAGGCGGTATAAGTGCAGTAAAATTTCGGGTTGAGAACTGACCAAGTGCAGGTTGACTTAAGTAATTACTATTTGTTGAAGACCCCCCCCCCCCCCTCTCCCCTAACAAATCCGGTGATGCTGGAAAAAACCAGCCGGCAGCTTATTAAACCCTGCCATCGGACGATGGCGAGGCCAGCACGACCAAAGCCATGTGCACCCCTTTGTATCGGAAAACAGCCTCATATTTTTAGGGAGTGGCGTTGTGAGACTTCATCAAGCAAGCCCCCCAAAACATGTACGAAAAAGGATGCACCAGAGTTTTAACTAGCTTCTAAGGGTCCGGAGCTCACCTAGCAACCTTGCAGTCTGGACCCTCAACCCCAAACATCACTTTGTGGTACTTTGCCGTAGCTTTAGATCCTTACCTTTTTTGGGTTTATTGGGCTTCTTAGTAAGTCAGCTGAAGGTTTAATTTAGAGCTACCCTCCTGAGTGCAGCCAAGATTCAACTTCCTCTTGTGCTGGCGACCTGAAGGTTCTCAAGAAGACACAGACAACCCTGCAGAACGACCTGCAGGGCATTCTGAAGAAGTTCGTCCACCTCCCAGCAGGGGTTTAGGGGTTTAGGGGTTTAGGGGTTTAGGGGTTTAGGGGGTTTGGGGGTTTCGGGGTTTCGGGTTTTCGGGTTTTGGGGTCTTGGGGTTTGGGGTTCAGGCGGGTTTTGGGTTCAGGGTGTATTTTGGGGTTTCGGGGTTTAGGGTTTAGGCGTTTAGCGGTTTAGAGGTTTAGGGGTGTTGGGGTTTTCGGGTTTTGGGGTTTCGGGGTTTCGGGGTTTATATTTGTAAGTAGGGTTTAGGGTTTAGGAGGTTCATGGGATTCAGGACTCCTCCAGAAAGATCCCTTAGAAGCTTATGTAGAGACCCACGCATTGCGAATATGGACGTCATCATGTGGGGACGTGGATGCTCTGGGCAGCACATAACTCTACGTATTCATGATCCTTCGAGCTGGGTTGTGGGTGTTCTGTTCCGGCTGAGGACGAGTTCTCCCAGCAAGTCACTGGCTCCAACAAGCGCCATAGCCGCTTGCTCAGGGTTTCCCTTTCTGGTTGTGGGGTTTAGAGTGTTTGCGGAGAGGACGGAAGGAGAGGGGGTTCAAGGACTTTGGGGTTTGGGGTCTTGGGATGTAAGTGACGCGGAGTATGTAGCTCTCGGAACAACAGGAGTTTCTAGGAGCCCAAATAAGGAGACTGGCTTGATAAAGGGAAACCCCCACATTTCCCTGGAGACTGGAATCAGGGAAATTTTGCGTGGTCGAGATCGAAGCATTTGAAAAAGATTGTGACGGTTTGTGTAAGTCTCTCTGGTGGCAGTTTAGTGGCATAGTTTCGCTTGAAAAGCTAGCCGAGGCACGCGCCCACTATTTTCTGCATAGTGCGCATCCGTACGTACCGTTACCGTATCCCCCACTCAAACACCGAAGCCTCCCCGTCCCGACTCTCCACCAGACTTCTGAATCTGTAATTGGTAGCACGTTTCACGCTCGACCGCCGGGGACATGCAAAAGTTTTTTTGGGGGCTGTATGTATGTATGTATGTATATCTGTAAATTATCGAGGGTTCACCAGTTCTGAGCAGCGCAACCCCAAACCCTAAGGAAGCACATCGAGTAGCCACTTTAGGGTTAGGGTTTAGGGTTTAGGGTTTAGGATTTAGGGTTTAGGGTTTAGGGTTTAGGGCTTAGGGCTTAGGGCTTAGGGTTTAGGGTTTAGGGTTCAGGGTTTTGGGTTTAGGGTTTAGGGTTTAGGGTTAGGGCTTAGGCCATGGACCATGGACCATCCAGAGCCTGATCTTAGAAGCTTTTCTGCCAGGGCTCTGAAGTATGGGCGCTAGAGGTTTTAAGCGGCACATGCGGTTTCCTCATAAAATGAAAGGCCCGAAGGCCCCTTGCAACTACCCCTAAACGGTGAACCTTCAGTCTGGAACTCGAAACGTTTAGGGTTTGGGGTTTAGGGTTTAGGTCCCTTGCCTGCTTTTCAGGGTTCTGAAGTGGGTTGTAGAGGGTAGATCAGGATGTACAAAAGGGGTCCCCTTTGAAGTGCCCATATTAAGGAACCATGTAACTCCTTGAGAATGTGTGGGGGGGGGGGGGGGGGGGAGCTCTAAACCCTAAACCCTAAACCCTAAACCCTAAACCCTAAACCCTAAACCCTTGCAAAACCCTAAGCCCTAAACCCTATAGGGGTTTATGGAGGGGGGGATTAGGGGAACCCATGAGAGCTCGAGCCAGGTGAGTGCAAGGAGGAGATCGACTCGCTGCAGTCGCACATGGAGGACCCAGCTTTGCACCTTCCACCTCAACCCTTTGCATGCCCACCCTAAGCCCTAAACTGAAAGCCCTAAACCCTGAACCCTAAACCGTAAACCCTAAACCCTAAACCCTAAACCCTAAACCCTAAACCCTAAACCCTAAACTGAAAACCCTAGACTCTGAACCCTGAACCCTAGCCCGGTTCCCTAATAAACTTGCTGCGGTTTGCGGCCTCATTGGAACGATACACAGGCCACTCCTTGAGTCAGAGCTCTCAGAACCCAAGAAGCTAGAACCCCGCAGCCCTGAACTCTAAACCCTAAACCCTGCAAAACCCTAAAGCCCTAAACCCCAAAACCCTAAACCCCTAAAAACACTATAACCCTACAAGCCTAAATCCCAAAACCCAAAAACCACCAAAACCCTGTAAACTCTAAAACCCCAAACCCTAAACCCTAAACCCTAAACGCTAAACCCTAAACCCTAAACCCGAAACCCTAAACCCTAAACCCTAAACCCCAAACCCTAAACCCTAAACCCTAAACCTTACAGGGGGCTTGCTCTGCAGGAGAGCCCCATATTTCCTTTTTTTAGGGTTGGGGTTCCTTTATCATCCCCTTAACACCAAAACAGGGCACCCTTTTTAATTTCTGGGTTACTCCTGGGTCGCCCTAAACCCTAAACCCTAAACCCTAAACCCTAAACCCTAAACCCTAAAACCCTAAAACCCTAAAACCCTAAAACCCTAAAACCCTAAAACCCTAAAACCCTAAACCTTAAACCCTAAACCCTAAACCCTAAAACCCTAAACCCTAAGCAGGAGCTGGAGAAGGAGAACGTCGACTTGCGCAACAGCGCGCGCCTGGCTGAGCTCACCTCCGAACAGCAGGCGGGGGTTTAGGGTTTTTAGGGATTAGGGTTTAGGGTTTAGGGTTAAGGTTCAGGATTTAGGGTTTCGGGTTTAGGGTTTTTGTGGGGTTTAGGGTTTTAGGGATTTAGGGAATTCAGGGGGTCCTAGGTCCTACAATGTTTGGGTGCAGGGGCGTTTAGGGTGTTAGTGTTTTTTGGCTTTTGGGTTTAGGGGGGTTTAGGGTTTTAGGGTTTTAAGGTTTCAGGATTCAGTGTTTAGGGTTTAGGGGATGCAGTGGTGCTTGGAGGGGGTTCGGGCGTTGAGGAGGTTGAGTTGTTTGTTTGGGTTTTAGGGCTTAAGTGTTGAGAAGCATGAGAGCATTTTGTCTCTCGACATCGGTACGACCACAACAGAACTCGCCTTCGGGCGTTTTGTTAACTCAAGAACAGTACGATGCCATGGCGTGTGATCATGAAGAGGATCATTATTGTTATGGTAATGAGGTTTCATGGCGACACACCTGAAAGCCAAGAGCTTAAAACCAATTCCGCAGTGCAGTGGCACCTTCCGCAGGTGATGCAGAAGCAGCGGGACGCCCTCGAAAAGCTGTGCGATAACTTGCAGAAGGAAGCACTGCCGGGGTTTGGGCTGGTCTAGAATTCTTGGCCCTGCTATAGACGTGATCCCAAATGCTGCCCCTATTCAACACTGGTGGGTGTATGTGCAGACGAGTGGGCTTGCAGTTTCGAGGGGCGGGGGGGGGGGGAGGCTGGCGGTTCCATGGCGTTCTTTGTTGGTTTTGTCGTGGAGAAAAATGTGACCCCTAAACCCTAAACCCTAAACCCTGCGTGTGCCACGAGAGGCTAGCCTTCATTCACGACCCCGAGCTGCCTGTCCCAGCAGACTCGACAGAGCTCAAATCACAAAGAAGTTCTTCAAAACATTAATGTAACCTCCCTCCCCTCTCTCCATTCCCTTCACCCCAAAAAATATCGATTCTTTTACTTCGAACATCCCCACCCTACAGATTTGGATTTTTTCACTCCAAGCACACTCTGCCGTTGGGGCGCTCCAGGGACACTCTGGGGATATCCTGCTTTGGGATGCGGGTGATGGGCGAGGAGCAGATGGGGGCGAGGAGAAGAGTTGAGTTTATAAATTATTTCACTTCGAACATCCCCACCCTCTCTTGGTAGATAGACTCTGGGGTTGGGCACTCCAGGGACACTCTGGGGCTGGGCACTCCTGGGACAATCTGGGCTTGGGCTCTCCTGGGGGAGGAGAAGAGTTCCGGGCGAGGAGAAGAGTTGAGTTTAAAATCTATCAACCCCACACCGAGGGTGGGGGAAAAAAACTAAGAACCCTACACTGAGGGTGGGGAGTACAGAAAACCCTAAACCCTAAACAGAGGCCCAAAGCAAGGTGCTGAAGCTTGAAGCGTTTGCCTCTCAACCCTTTCCAGACTGAAACACGACAGCCCAAGCCCTTATCATGGCTATCATGGCTGGGGTTAAGAGTTTAGGGTTTAGGGTTTGGGGTTTAGGGTTTAGGGTTTGGGGAGGATCATATTTCGGAATCGTTTTGCCAAGCTAGGGGGGCCTCCCCAAATCCCAAACCCAACAACCAAGCCCTAAGACCTGAACCCCCGACAGTCCAAAAACTGACACCCTAAATACTAAACCCGAAAGCCCTAAACCCCAAGCCCGAAAGCCCTAAAACTCTAAAACCCTGAACCCTGAACCCTGAACCCCAAACCCTAAAAACCCTAAACCCTAAAACCCCTAAACCCCTAAAACCCCCTGCGGAGGAGAACCAGCGCCTGAAGCAGCAGCTACCGGAGAAGCGATGATGCACCCATGGGCTGCCGGGGGACCCTACGCTTGTGTTGCTGTTGGGGGTTGAGGGTTTAGGGTTAGGGTTTAGAGTTTTAGGGGTTACCGTGAGAAGTAAACCATACTATGTACGTACCAGAGTTACTAGAGATGTCCTAAGAAGGAGAACCGTGTTTGTACCAGACATATCCTAAACCCTAAACCCTAAGCCCTGCTCCCTAAACCCTTACCTTAGCTGAAAGGAGCTGAACAGCAAGCCAGTGAAACTCCCAGTCTGCCTTTTGGGACCTTCGGGTTAGGGAGGGCTTAGGGTGTTGGCGGATAGGAGTCATGTGTAGACTTTAGACCCTACTTTGGTGTCTTTTTCTAGGACCCAGAGTAGGCCCTTCTTCCCTTTTCTTTGGGGTTTAGGCTCCCTTATCAGCCCCTTTTTGGACCCAAAAAGGGCGCCCCTTTTTCTTCCTGGGTGACGTATGTGTGTATTTGGATTAGGGCCTTGCCCGAGTCCAGCCGCAGGGACAGGTTTTAACAACGTCCTAGTTACATGGCTCCTAGAACCTGCTAAGCCAAGCAAGAATCTCGGGTTTAGGGTTTGTGTAGGGCCAAGCCCTAAACTCTGCATCCAAAGCCTATCAATCCAAAACCTGCCCAGGCCAGCAAGTGATCCGACAAAGTTCTGCCAAGACGGCGAGGTCACGAGAACTGATCTTTCATATACTGGTACGAAATCCTACCTGAAAGAGCCGATGAGTCCTTAAACAGGGAGGTGTGCCGTAATTCTGCGTGCAGACCCCAAGTCCCCAGTCCTCAAAGGTTGCTGCCCCCAGCTTGTTAAGTTCATGTCCCCGAACAAGGTTGAATTTAGGCTTCTACACCACAACGTCTGTAGAAGCGTGACAGTCTTGGGGGGCAACCGCCTTCGGCCGTACACAGGGATTGAGAGACAGTCTTGGGGGGGGCAACCGCCTTCGGCCGTACACAGGGATTGAGAGATTTATGTGCAGAAGCTAAAGTGAGGGTCATGCTGCAAAAATCCTGTTAGGAGGTGCAATGTCAAGTGTTAGGGCTTAGGGTGTAGGATGTGCGAGATCGAGCGGGCACTTAAGACGGCAAGTGCCACGGCCTCATGTTTGTTGCAAAATACAGTTCCGAAGCTTGCAACGGCAAACGGTCCGCGATCTGCTCGAGTTCGGGGCCTCATAGTGCTAGCCACACTGAGCATGTCAACGTTTCGCTCGCGACCTCACATCAGGGACAGTAATGCTCGTTCGTCCTGGCAGCGATGCAAGAGAATGAAGTCTCACGTCCAGATGCGCACGTGAGCTGCGATGACACCAGGAGAAAAAGAAGGGTGTTGCTGCTGCTTCTGACTGCTTCTGCAGTCACTGCAGAGCTTCTGAAAAGAAACGTGTGACATCCTTGCTTGCCGAAAGAAGGACAACAAACGCAAGATTTGATTCGACCATGTGTGCAACGCAGGCGCACCAGGCTATCGCGAGCGCCAGAGGGCCTCAATTTTGCGGATGAGCTCCTACACGGTCCGTTCCAGTGCATGCCACATCTGTTAGCAAAAGTCATGGCCTGCTCGCAATGGAGAGGGAAGTTGGTGGGCAGTAGTATCTAGGAATTGCTACAGCGGCGACTGCGCTGCTTGAAGACTACTTTTTTTACTCCGAAGGAAGAAATTGTACAATGGGATGCATCCTGGTTGCAGAGGCTCACCTGGGCGGAGCGCAGTAGCCCTCCAACCCTCCAGCCCTCCAATCCTCCACACTCCAACCCTCTAACCCGCCAACCCTCTCGAACCCTAAAGCCCTGAACCCTCAAATTCTAAACCCTAAACTCCTAAGACCCAAGCCCGGAGAAAGCATGGAGTCTGGCCACATGCACGGCGCTCCTCAGCGCGATGCGCCAGGCCACGCAAACCCTAAACCCTAAACCCTAATAACCCTAATAACCCTAAACCCTAAACCCGAAACCCTAAACCCTAAACCCTAAACCCTAAACGGTTTAGTTTGTGGTTTGGGGGGGCCGTGAGGGGTTTTCGGCAGCTTTCGGGTTCCAGGCGCTTCACGGGCTTGAAGGGGGGAGTTTAGGGCTGCGGGGTTAATGTTGCGGGTTTAGGGTTTAGGGTTTTAGGGTTTTAGGGTTTTAGGGTTTTAGGGTTTTAGGGTTTAGGGTTTTAGGGTTTCAGGGTTTCAGGGTTTTAGGGTTTTAGGGTTTTAGGGTTTTAGGGTTTTAGGGTTTTAGGGTTTTAGGGTTTTAGGGTTTTAGGGTTTTAGGGTTTTAGGGTTTTAGGGTTTAGGGCTGCAGCTTAAAGGTTTAAGGTTTAGGGTTTTAGGGTTTAGGGTTTAGGGTTTTGGGTTTTGGGGTTTAGGGGTTTAGGGGTTTAGGGAAGCTTGGGATAGGGCTTCAAGATGTCTCAAGCATGTACAGGAGGTTTAGGGTATATCTATAAGGGTTTGTCGGGCCCTTTCAGGGGTCTAGGAAGGAAGGTTTCAGGCACATGTAAGGGAATAATATACAGGGTGTGGGAGTTGGCGTTGGTTCAGGGTTTATGGGGTAGACATTGGGACCCTAAACCCTAAACCATGAAAACCCTAAGTCTTCAGGCTGCAGCGCATTTGCATTGCGCAACTTACGGGTATCCTGGAAGCAAGGGTTCAGGGTTTAAGGTTTAGGGTTTAGGATTTAAGACCAGCGAAGCCCCCCAAACAAACTCACTTTCGGGCTTAGGATGTAGGGTTTAGGGTTTTTAGGGTTTTTTAAAGGTTTTTTGGGTTTCTTCAGGGATTTGTTGGGTTTCTGCAGTTTCTTTAGGTTTTTTCGGGTGTTAGGGTCTTTCTGGGGCTTTTTTAGGGTTTTTTGGGGTTTTGAGGGTGTGGAGGATTACCCGGTACCTTGAACCTTTGACACCCTAACCCTAAATCCTAAACCCTAACCCTAAACCCTAAACCCTAAACCCTAAACCCTAAACCCTAAACCCCAGGGGCTCCGCGCAGGCAGCCCTGCCGCTGCTGGTTTGCCTGTCTGCGCTTCCCCTGCGCTCCGGGGGGCCCACCGCCACTTGAGCCAAGTTTCTGCATGAGCACCGGGAGAGGGTTTAGGGTTTAGGGTTTAGGGTTTAGGGTTTAGGGTTTAGGGTTTAGGGTTTAGGGTTTAGGGTTTAGGGTTTAGGGTTTAAAGTTTAGGGTTTATAGGGTTTAGGGTTCCTAAACCCTAAACCCTGACAGGGTCAGGGCGTTAGGTGGTGCAGAGGAGTCAAATAACGTGTTTTTGAGTAGAGACCTGGGCTTTGAGGAAAATAGAAGGCTTGGGGAGTTGTAGGGTTTATGCAAGGCACATCCGTAGTTTCCTCTCTGGAAGTACGGTCTATGTTTCTTTTTTTTGCAAGAAAGCCCACTGCCAAGGAAATACCAAACATGGTTATTGCAAGTTCTGTAGGGTTTAGGGTTTAGGGTTTGGGCCCTAAACCCTAAACCTAAACCCTAAACCCTAAACCCTACACCCTAAACCCTAAACCCTAAACTGCAAGTTCTGTGGTTTCAGTCCTTCGACATTCAGCGACTTCAGCAGCCCGCGCGTTTCTTTGATGGTCTAAAGGGCTTAAAGAGCGGCAGCCTTGCGCGCCAGGACGGGCCCGAAACCCTATGGTTTAGGGCTTAGGGTTTTAGGATTTGGAGCTTAGGGTTTGGGGCTTAAGGCTTAGGATTTAGGTTGGGATGTTCCCCCTTATACTGGCAGGTCTTAATATTGGACAATCCTTACTAAGGACTGTTATAGTGTAAGGGTGTACATCCCAGGATTTAGGGTCTAGTTGGCGACCAAGGAGAGTCAAGAGCAAGATGACCAGTCCTGCTTCTCCTTCTTCGCGTGGCTTCTTGACGGCATCTTCGGGACAGAAGCTGCAATGAAGCCCTTAAAACACTAAGCCCCAGACCCTGAATCCTAAACCCTAGACCCTACCTAAACAACACGTATGTACAGGGTTTATAGGGTTTTTCAGGAGGATTTTGAACAACTTGGTTGGCAATTGGCCGAAGGTATTTGATGCCATGAACCCGACATGAAAGCCCACAAGCCCCAAACCCCAAAACTCTGAAACCCGCAACCCTCGACCCCAAACCCATAAACTCATAAGAGCCCCGAAGCTCTGAAGCCCCTGCGCCGAGGAATTGCAACTGGTTCCAGCCTGCCGTGCAGGGTCTGAGTGATGAGGCTTGCCGGCCCGATGGCTTAACAAAAGGAACTGGCGCGCAGTACTGGCCCCAAACCCTGAACCCTGAACCCTGAAATCTGGGGCTTGACGCTAGCAAAGTCCCAACAACCCATCAGTTGTCCATCTCTCTGCCTGAATATCAGGGGTCATACTATGACGAACAAAGGCCGTTCCCAGATCCGGCTCGGCTTTCCCCATCGCTGGCGGAGTCGAAACATCAGGGCGCACCTGCCGATCATGTGCATCCTCGAACCCTTACCGATGCATTAGAGCCTTGCGTTTCTGCCGTTCCGCTCAACGAAGCAAGTTTGTCCTGCGCCGTTTCGCTTGCAACGACGGTACACCGGTAAATCTGCTGGCCCTTCGCACTGGGTCGTGCCAGAGTGCGCTGAAACGCGTGAGTGCTGCCAGCAGGAGGCCTTTGATGCCTGCTACGATTGAGGCAGTCATTGTGTGGTGCTCGCGCTCGGGGTCATGCGCCCCCTGGAGAGCTCCTTCGGACCGCTCCCGGTGATGGCCACAGGCCGATGTCGATGGCACTCCACCCGAGCTGAGCAAGCAACCTTGCCGTCTGTCCCGATAGCTTTAGATAACTTATTGTGCTGTCCAGCATTTCCAGCATGAGCATGGCAGCTCACGAGATGTTATTAGCCCCGAGCATCCACAGCGACTTTTCGTCGGCGCCCCGCATCAACAATCAAAGCCAACGGCCAACCCAGCTGTTGCGCAGCCACGCCGCGTGCTACGCGTCAGCCTCTGCAACTGGATATTGCCAATTTGCTCTGTGTCAGTGCTGCATCTGTGTTATCAAATGCTTTCGGAATCGTGCCTGGCGCAATCCAGTGCGCAGACAACGGCAGCGACGCCCTCGTGACAAGAGCCCCCGGCCAGTTGAGTTCTTGAACTTCGTGATCGCCGCGTATTGAGAATTTATATGACGCTCGCAAGATATATAGCCAACTTGCTACGCGTTGTCGTGCAGCTACGTGTCTCAGCATTGCAGCTGCAGCATGATGACGATGACGCTTACATTGCACATGGCGGTTCCACATGTCGAATTTGCTTTGAAATCCAACGACCGCCGCGATGGGTAGTGTGGCTTCGAAAGACCTAAACGCGACAATTGGAGGAGATGCTCCACCAAGACTTCTCTCGGTCCCCCTCCCTCCCGTCTGTTTTCCACAGACTGTCAACACTGTTGAGGCGTGAACACAAATCACGTCCAAGAGTGACGACAGTAGCGCACACGGACCCGAGCGTGGAAGCGCGCCTCTTAAAACGCGAACCCTCCTCTACGCATTCCGAAAAAACGTCGTCTACAACTCGCATGGTCAAATTTTGCTGTTTGCAACTGCAGCCGTGCATTCCGTGCGGTGACGTTCGCTGGTGGTGGTCATTTTTGTTTCAAGCTTGCAACGGGCTAGCATAACCATGTCCAACCCTGTACACACTAAAAAGGATATGTTGGATGCCAAGAGGCAAGCCCCCAGAACGTAAATGGAGATGTTACAGTAGGTGGACACGCATGCAGGGCCGACGGGCCCTTGCCGGGCGCAGAAGCAGGGCAAGCTTTGCCCCGATAACACCGCGTGACGCGCAAGAAAGCCTGATTGTGGCTTTAGCGTGCGTGTGAAAGATTGTATGGAGCGTACGCAGATTTCGAAGGAGTCATGCCACCACTGCTGCGACCAAAGCTCAGCCCTCTTTGAGGCCTCTTTGAGACCTCTCCGAAACCCTTGCGGGAGCCCCGAGGCCTCTTTGCCTCAAAGTTGATGTGGGGTGGCAAGCCCTACCCTTAACAGAGCCCGAGGTCCAGGTCAAGCGCCACGCCCTCGAATTCTAATACTAAAGGGGGGTGACGGAATCGAGAGGGCAGGCTTCAAATCCACTGAGGAATCATCCCGAAGAACATTTTAACAAAAAGTAGCCGATTCTGTGGGGTGGCAAGGCCCGTATGATCTCCAAGGAGGAAAAGGGGACGAGTATGAACTTATGGCCGTGCTGGCCGCGTTTTGCGGATGTCTGAGCTATTTCATGGCAAGCGGTCGCAAATGACCGTGTTTTTGGCGAAGAATCACGGTGTCCACTTTTCGTGGCGGGCGTGGTATTCCTGCGTGTTCGCAGATGACTCTGTCACCAGGGCTGCATACGCATCGTGTCGCAGGAAAGCCGCCGCACGCTATTTCAATGCGCCGTGCATTGCCATGCTGTGCGCACGGGCACATTGATGTACATGATTGTACATGGCCAAGTCCGAAAAGCGACGTTGCGCCCAAATCGGCCGGCCTTTCTTTGATGTGTCGGGCACTCGATGTGGCAAAAGCAACACTGGTGTGCATCGACATGCATCGACGTCATCCGTATATTCGGTTATTCACATGGCTTCACTGAAATGAGCCGTGCAAACGATATGCGCAACAGCCCGTACTAACGAAACAAGTACACGTGGATGGTTTTGGTTGGGGATGCCTCGCAAATCACTGCGCGTGCACGCTTTTCTGGTTGCAGCGATGCGGGGCGACAGTATTCCGGCCGAAAGCCTTCATAACCCAACAGAAATAGGACGAATCCTCATTGTGGCGGCCCCACTGTGATACCGACACGCACAATACAGCGAATCATGACGAACTGATGTTGAACGAGGTGTGCACGTCTGCTGCGTGCAAAACGCGTCAGATCCCAGTGCATAGCGCTTTGGATTCAACGCTGGTTGGGGAGTTCGGCCATGCATGAAGCGAGAGTCCAAGTTTGATGTAAGCATTGCCGTGACCATTCCTCCCGACCAACGAGTTCACGCATTGCCGGACACGCTCTGGCGCCACGGACGACTGCGAAGCCCACCAGGTGGTCCGACCACGGCGAAATTCAATACAAGCGGGTAGGTTAAGTCGTATCTTCTTGTGTAAAGACGCATCTCGGGCGCGTGCACACTGGGATTCGCGAATTCCAAGATTGGTCAGAACCCACTTGCACCTGTAAGCAGAAATCTAATGCACGCTGACGAAAATGTGCTCCCCTCCCAGGCATGCGGTGACAAGTGCGTATTTTGCACGTGTGTCGAGAACATGCGCGTGCGGCGCGTGCACATTGGGGGAAAGGCTTCAACACATGTCTCTGTGATGTGACTTCGCTCGCAGCCGCGTGTCATTGGGGAGATGTGACTTCACACGCAAAGACGTGACTTAAACTACCCGCTTGTATCCATCTTGTGCTCATGATTCATGACATCGCAAATAAGCGAAAAGCCACGTCACATGAGTACGTCACGGCATCGAGTCTTTAAATCCCTTTTTGTTGAACAAGTCCTGATCTCAAGAGCCCTACATTCGCCACTCTATGAACATTGCGTTCCGCGGAACAATGCAATGGTGACATTTTGGCATTTCGCCACTCAATGAACATTGCGTTCCGCGGAACAATACAATGGTGACACTTTGGCATTCATTCTTCAGTTGCAATTGCAACGCTTGAGCTCGATGATGGCGTATCCTCACGGACAGGCTCTCGCTCGTCGAAGGCATCCCGCAAAAAAGGGCGAAACTTCTCCGACGCAGATGTCGTCCAGGGGCTCGAGTGTGTATGTCCTCGCCCTCGTGCAAACGTTGCTTGAACGCTGTAATCAAAAAGAGCTGGGAAAAAAAAAACACAACAACAAACGTCAAACGAAACACGTCTTTTTTCGAAATTTCATTTGCAAAGCTGAAACATCAGTTTAGAAAAATGAATCGGGCTGAGAGCGCGTGCGACCAACATTGCACTGTCAATCGTGGAAACCTCAACATCCGAGCGGGTTAAACATCGTGGTGTCGGTTCATATGGTGGTGTGACATGTCTTCACATTTTTGCTGGACTTTGCGGTTCGCATCCGCGCATGCGGCGCGCCGCCAACAGTGCGCCGAGCGGCCGCATCCGGCTGGGCAAGACGTTGGTGGAGCAGCATCTCGTCGCCGTTCAACAGGCCGTGGGCACCACGACCCTGGGTCGTACGTGGCCGTCCGCTTCCACCGCGGCCGACGAGCCTGCCCCACCGCTTGACCGCCTCCTGGAGCCTGGGCCGCCCGACCCAAGCCGGCTGCCATTGCGGGCATAGCTACAGCCCGGGTAGTTTAGGAACAGCTTAGCCGACCGAACGGATCAGCAGGCGTAAACAACCGGCAGCTTTTGTCTGCGCGCGGAGCGAAAGCAGCAAGCAGTCAGCAGCGCAGGGCGAACGCGCCTGCATAACCGGGAGGCGGGAAGATTTTGCCCATACCCCCCTTTTCTCGACGCATTCAATACCAGGACCGAGTCCCTCCGAGGCTGGCAGCGTGGGGCCACGTGGGGCCGCCCATGCTTGTGACGCACCTTGCTGACCCTTCAGCAACATTCGAGTGTTGCTGCTGTCCCAAGCTGGACCGACGTAGTCCTGGCGCGGCTTGCGGCTTGCGAGTTTGGTAAGAGTGTGTACTCAGTGTACTCCAATGCCTCTCTGCCCTGACCCATGGGGCACTGTGGCAAATTTCGCTCACACATACACATGCACATGCACATGCACATGCACGTACACATGCAACATGCAACATGCACGTGCACATGCACACACATACACACGTACACATACACATTTACAGCAAAAAATACACATATACATATGGCAGTGTGACAGTGGCGGAAGGACGCAAGTGGGCAGCCTACCCAGAACTCGCAAGGGGCGGCCCGCAGAGGCTGGTCGTGCTCGGGACCGAAGTGGGAGGCCGCTGGAATGGAGGCGCACTGCGGTTCGTCAGAGATCTGATCCGTTTGCGCGCCTGCCGCGCGCCCCCCACAGTCCGGCAAGCAGCGGCAGCAGGCTGGGCGAGAAGGTGGTGGAGCGTGCTGTCGGTCGCTGTGCAAGCGGCCGTCGGCACCACTGCCCTTGGCCAGGCGCCCTGCATCCCGGCAGGCTCGGACTTCCTAGCCGCCTGCCCATGCGGCCTTGGGACCACGCGTCGGCGCCGGAGAAAAGGAGCGTTAAAAAAAAAATTGACGGGGCCCCTGTTGCCAGGACAGAGGTTCTTTTCGGAAAACGATGACACGAAAAAAACGACATTCTTGTTATGCTTGGTACATTTGCTGCTCCTGGCTTGTTTTCGTCGTTCATCACGTCATAGTATCAGATCTTGGAAAATCCGGCACAGTGTTTTGCGCTAGCGCCGTGCTCGCACGGCGCTAGCAACATGTCAACGCAACCCCCCCCGGCAGACCATGGCCCATTCCTCCTCTAGCAGACCACAAAGGAACACCGTAGAACCGCGAGTGCTATGCTTGCTGGAGCTCGAGCCCCGCAAGTGGCGACAGCGGAGAAACCTTCGCTCGCGCCAGAACTCCAGCAGTAGCAGTATGTAGCAGTAACACCAGCAATTCCTGTGACGACTCGTCCGACAGCGGCGCCTGAAAAATTGTCAAAAAGAATGGTCCGTGCCAGCACCCTTTCATGCTTGGATCACAGCACACACACACACACACACACACACTCAACAGACATACACACACACACACACACACAACACATACACAGACACATACGCAACACATACATAAAAAAAAAAATATATGAGCAACCGCTTTTATTTACGCACGAGCAGAGTTACTTTGGATGTGCACTATTTTTTGGTTGGGGTGTCGCTCTCTCTCGGTAACGAGATCGGGGCCGAACATCAAACGAGATCATGTTGCAGATTGAAGATATTTATGATTGTACTGTACTTGTTTACTTGCATATTCTGCATACATAATCCTTATCTGTACCTATATTATATATTATATATATGTGACTAAGCCTTTGTTTAGTTATATATGCATAGACACCATGTATAGTTGTGTGAAGGCGTTCGCTAAACGATGAAGAGTTGGTTTCGCGTAAGCTATTGCTGGCAAAAGCTGCTCGCTGGGAACGGCGGCTGTGCTTTGAACCGCGTAGACTCAGAAGCCTTTGAGGCTCAACCGCTTCGGCCCAGGTTGGGGATTGAGAGGACGTGGGGTCTGGCGGGCCTGGAGATTGCTGCCGATCCCAAACGAGATCCAGACGTGATCAAAAAATTGCACGAAGGCAGCTAGGGAAGCCAGAGGGCCATGGGAGGCACAATCACAAGGATTAGGGTTTAGGAGTTATTGAGACAGGGCTGGAAGGTTTAGGGCCAGTTTAGGAGTGAAGTGTCTCCTGTTTAATTAGTTGCTTTCCACGGAGGCAACAAGAGTACTGGGGCACGTCTTCGCAACAACTTGAGCTCTGCTCCCTAAACCCCAACCGTAAACGGGTGGAAATGACAGAGTTGTTCAGAGAAGCACTATGGGTTACCGGGCGAAGGTTAAGGGCAACCATATCACTCACTACACTCCAAGTTTTAATACTGAACGAGATCACCCCTTAAGACGACTTTGGCCCGGAAGAGGTGTTTTAAGGCAAACGAGATCAGGGACCGAACATTAAAATAGGCTCATTGCGCCCGCCAGCAAATAAAATCCGACGCTCATATACACACACGCAAATACATGCTTATGTATGTATGTAAATATATACAAATGCCAAAAAATATTAGACTTTTTTTGTTTATTTATGATATTTAATTTTTGTTTGTTTATTCAGGCGAGATTTGACGGGCAAATCAGCATTAGCGGATGCTAGTAGCTGCGAGTTGCGGATGTTGCGGGTCATGTCCATGGAATTTGCGCCGCGACAGGAAGACTCAGCGTGTGCTGCGTCTGGACAAGCGTTCCCTCCATGGCCAGGCCAGGCGGCGCAGCACAAATCTCGTGCAGTTCTATAGGTCCAGTGCTTGTCAACTGCGCACACGTTTTTGCATGAATCAACTTAAGGATTGGTTGCATATTGCGTGTTTTCAACTGGGGCCAAGCCATAGTCACATGCCGCACGAAGTTTGGATTGTTCTACATACGACCCAGAGAAGGCCGTCGTTAGGTTTGGGTACTAACATGTGGCCCCTTCACAAAAAGCTAAGTCTTTTGCAGCAAAGAGGCATCGCATGTTGAACCAGCGAAGTGCTGCGAGGTTCCACGTGGACCCAGGTCCGCGACCAAATGTGGAGGCAAGGGTTCAGAGTTTCTTCAGGAGTTTGGTTGTAGAAAAAATTTAGGGTCCAGGGTGTAGGGTGTAGGGTTTAGGGTTCATCTTTTATAATATGGTTCCCTTCCGCACAATTACCGGTTACATGTTTCGTTTTCGTTCTTAAGGAAACCTTCGCCGGTCGGGAGTGAAGTTCTCGCCGCACAGACGCCGGACCTGCAAAGGGCATGCGATCTTTTTGTTGAATCCACTTCTTGTGCCCTCTGTGACAGATGCGTCGCTGCATTTTTCGAGGGCCAGTACGTTCAAATTACGCTGAACACACAGGCCGGAAGCATTTCGTTGGCGCGCATTGTCACGTTGTTGCATTGAGTGTTTGTGTCTCAGCCTTGGCCGGCAGGACTTTTGGCAGGGCTGGAAGCGCAAAGGGGCGCCCCCGGCCATGCCAGCGCGGGCCCAGACTAACCTGAGTGCTTGGCAAGTTTCCTAATGCTTCCGATTTTCCCTCGAAATGCCCGTGCGAGGATTCATTTGGTTTGTGCATTCCCCGTGGGATGTGTAGTGAAGAAGCGGTGACCCTCAGGCGGCAATGTCAGGGGCATTTGCCATTTCTTATACACGGTTGAAGGGCGGAGTGCGCAACGCCAAATCCGCGTTTTTCTTTTCCAGGAAGATTGCAGCACTTCTGCAACCAAAACTCCCGGGCGGATGCTCATGTGTCTTCGCACAAAGCCATTCACCGAGGAAATGGCTCTTGGTTCCACTGCTTTGGCTTTACGTTCAAACGGATGATCCTGCCTTCGTGGACCACCAAGAAGCCTGGCAGCAAAGTCAATGCGACATAAGTCATAATTCAACCCCCACCGCGCAAGTTCGGCATAGGTTAACGATTTCAGTTTTAACCGAGTTTTCCATTATTTCTTTGAGACATGTCCTTCCGTAAGGGTAATTTGGGGATGATTGTTGTTTCACATTTTTTGGTGGTAAATAGTAGCCTTTGTTTTTTTTCTTCGAAGCGGTTATCCGGTTGAATTTGAATCCCCGGGGTTAGGCAGACTCTTAAAAAAAACCAAAAAACAAAAAACACATATACATTTATATATATATATATAACTATTGAGGCCTTCTCGGCAGAGGTCGACACCTTCCGGGCCGCACTCGGGGAAGCGCCAGGATCCATCAACGTCACTTCGGGCACCCACCTCGAGGCACATCGACATACAGCTCGTCAATAGGGATTCTAGTAATTCTAGTAATTCTAGTAATTCTAGTAATTCTAGTAGCCCCTACTATCATCCCTATTTTTTCTTCTCGCTTTTCAGACCTGGGCTGCAAAGCGAGAAGAAAAAATAGGGATGATAGTAGGGGCTACTAGAATTACTAGAATCCCTATGAAGGGCTGTTAGGGGGAACATCCCAACCCCAACCCTCTAAACATCCCACGACACAGAAGCCTTGAAGCCCCGCAATCTGACAAGTTTTCTAAGCTCAAACCCAGAAGCACAAGCATCCTCAACCCAAGGCCGCCCAAAGCTTCAGATTCAACCCGGCCTTCACCCCGTAATTTCGACATTGGGTGGGATTCGTCTAGCAGTCCTCAAGAGGGAGTAAAGTACCCCCCCCCCCCCTTTGTAATCCCGTTTACGGACTGAAAGAAAAAGGGGGTCGTCCCAAGATTTTTGTCGCCTAGTTGCGGGCGTTGAAGGCTTACTGATCTCGGTATTGCATTCCCCACAAGGAGTGCACATTGGATCCAGGGGGTTTGGCAAGGGGGGGGGCACCTGGCTTGTAGAATCCGGGTGCAGCATGACATGACCCCTCTGCATAGTTTGAGGGTGCAGACGGCTAATAAATGGGGTTTCGGTCGCGAGGAGATGATACACCACCTGGCCACCGACGAACTGGAGCGCAGCATGATCAAGTAGTTTGTCCTGCTGATTGAGATGACGTACCCTAAACCCTACACCCTCAGCCCTAAAGTTAGTTTGCCGCGCTGCCCCTTGATTTTAAGGACAGTAGCCAGTAGCATCGATTAAAATTTCCGATGGCGCGCGGAGGAGGCAGCTTTACCCAGCCCGCCTGCACATGTGACGGGCGTCGCGTGCCGCTCGGCAAAGTGTTATCAACAAACCCGAAACCCCAAACCCCAAACCCTAAACCCTAAACCCCAAACCACAAACCACAAACCCAATCAAGCGCTGAGAGATCCAATCAGGTTTGCAACGCCAGGCTGCCATCACCTCACATCATCAATACCCAACAACAAATTTGAAAGGTTGTTGGGGTCCAATTAAACCCTAAACCCTAAAACCCGAAACCCTAAACCCTAAACTCTATAAACCCTATCAACCCTATAAACCCTATAAACCCTATAAACCCTATAAACCCTATAAACCCTATAAACCCCAAATATCTCCGAATGCTTGAAGGCATTGTGGGCCATCTCCGCACCCTGGGGCTCCCCAAGGTGACTTGGACAGGGATTCGGATTTCAAAATCGTTGGGCGTAAGGTTTAGGTTTTGAGGGTTTTAGGGTTAGACATAGGGGGTTTAGGGTTTAGGGTTTGAGGGTTTTAGGGTTAGACATAGAGGGTTGAGGGTTGAGGGTTTGAGGGTTTAGGGTTTAGGAGTGTGGTTGAGGGTTGCTTGTGCCCAAGCATTTTTGCAGGAGCCAGGTTGCGTGTGTGATCACACTGAGGTGCATCAGAACTTGCGCAAGAACGATGCTCGGCTGAACATGTGGCCCGGGGCTAAACCGCTCCCCATACTGCTAATTCCACATCATCAACACCCCTATAAACCCTAAGCCGTGCACCTCCCACCTGGATGTTAAAGGGCAAGATGATCACTTAAAATGGAAGGAAGGGGGGGGGGGTGGTTGCAGTGGTTCAGCAATGGTTCTGTCTCAGGTCCCGGATTGCTCTTTTGGGGAGCTTGGAATTCACCTGTGTCCTTTGAAGGAGTTTGAGTGCGCCCTCCCTTTCTTTATCCCAAGTGCAGCATATGCACATGTGACCGTGTAAATTTCAGAGCGCCCTAAACCCTAAACCCTAAATCCGCTTCTTTTAGGGTTTAGGGTTTAGGGTTTACGGTTTAGGGTTTAGGGTGCAGGGTTCCTGTGAGCCAGGCTCTGGATTCCCTGCACTTCACTGAGCTTCGAACCATTCTGGTCACGGAGTTCGGCAGCAGCATGCCCGACGACGTGACGTGGACCAGATGTTGTGCAGAAGACGTGAGCCCAAATTGAAAGTTCCACCTCCCAATTTAGGGTTTAGGGTTCCTAACCCTAAACCCTACACCCTAAACCCTAAACCCGAAGAGCAGGTCCAGTCTGGCTGTGAAGGTATCATTCCAAACCCCGACTCAACTAGCGAACCAGATAACTGCATGCTGAGCAGCTGCCGTGCCGATCATGCCGAGCGCCGTTTACCCACCAACATGGCGTTCAGGGCCAGACTGTTCTTGAAATAGTTTTCCGATTCAAGCTGTTTCCCAGTATGAGGGAGCATGATTGAAAAAACTAAGTGAACCCGTTGAGTTTAGGCGTTACCTCAGTCCACGCATTCAGGAGTAACTGGGTCGAAGTGGAGAGAGCTGTCCTTCTCGGCATATCCTACCCTTGCACAACCCCAAACCTAAATCCCCCCTCCTCCCGGAGCCTTGCCTGCTTCTGCAAGCGTGAAAGTCGAAATCCCCCCCTCCTCCGAGGCCGGGGCGTCGAATGACATGGCCGAGTCGCTCAGGACGGGCTTAGCCCTCAAACCCTAAACCTGGGTGGGTCTATGTCGAGGCCACTAACGCCGGTCAGTTGATCCTAGGACCCAAAGTAGGTCCCTTGTTCCTCTTTTTCGGGTTCAGGTTCCCTTATATATGGTTCCGTGTCCCGTGTCGGTACCCCCTCCCCAACCCCCCCCCCCCCCCCCCCCCCCCTAACCCCTACCCCCTAACCCCTAACCCTAAACCCTAACCCTAAACCCTAAACCCTAAACCCTAAACCCTAAACCCTAAACCCTAAACCCTAAACCCTAAACCCTAAACCCTAAACCCTAAACCCTAAACCCTAAACCCTTACCCTAAACCCTAAACCCTAAACCCCTAAACCCTCACCCACATGTAGCCATTACAAGCCCTTTCAGACCGCGACCACAGAGTTCATGTTTCTCACGGCCCCGAATGTTACAAGGGCCAGACTCTATACCGTGGGCCCTTAGAAAGGTCCCTTTACCCTTGTTGAAACGGAGGCATGACAGCATGTATTGTGTATGTAAGGGTTACGTAAAAAGGGACCCAAATTAAGGGCCCATACCTGCAACCTCAGATTCAACCCCCCCCCCCCCCCCACGTTAACCGGATTGACTACTCCAGGAGCAAAAACCCCACACGCAGCTGGACAGAAATGGCTCCTGCACTCGAGTCGATTGCACCGGACCGTTTCTGCACATGATTGGGTTGATCAGGCCTTTTGCTTCAGGATCAAAAGCTGCAAGCCCTAAGCCGTAAACCCCAAACCCTAACACGCCTAGGACCTAGGCACCTTGCATATGTGTGAGGAGAACTGGGATGGGTTCTCCTGCACTGCACATGAGTCCTGGAACCCTAGGCCGGTACCCTGGTGCACACACTAGGACAGGAGAGGTTAGGGTTTAGGGTGATTTCAATGGGGGTATTCAAGTTAGGGTTCCTAAAAAACATCCTGGCACGGGGTCTCTGGGTCGCTTCCTGAGCTCCTCTACCCTGAACCCTAAACCCTAAACCCGAAACCCGAACCCCTAAACCCTAAACCCTAAACCCTAAACCCTAAACCCTAAACCCTAAACCTTACACCCTAAACCCTAAACCCTAAACCCTAAACCCTAAACCCTAAACCCTAAACCCTAAACCCTAAACCCTAAACCCTAAACCCTAAACCCTAAACCCTAAACCCTAAACCCTAAACCCAACACATGAGCTTGTAGGATCTATACAGGCGTCCTCCCGGCGACCTCCGAGTCGCCATCAAAGTCCGAACACATTGGTGCCAAGTAGCCGAGACTGCTTTCACGAAGACTTACTCTAGCCCATTCAGGAGGGTCGGGCTTGGGGTTTGGGGTTTAGGGTTTAGGGTTTGGCTACGTCCCTAAAGCCTAGTCGCAAAAGGGTTTAGGTTTTAGGGTTTAAGGTTTACGGTTTAGCGTTTAGAAAAAAGGAAAGGTTATTTCAGTTGCCACTGCGTGTTTAGTTTGAATCCTTTCCATTTTTTGAAGGTGCAAAAATGAACCCTTCACCCATGAAGTCCCATGCTTTTCGAGGATGTCATCCTGAATGTGCCTGTCGTGGAGGAAGGACGGTCCAGGAAAGCCTCAAAAACGCTGCGTTGTAGAACTGAAGACCAGGACCCAAACCCCAAATGCTTGGATCCAGAAGCATGGCTCGTGCGGTTACATGGTTGTGGCCAGAAACAGCCTTAGAACGCAGACGAAAAGTAAGCGAAGACCCGAAGCCACTCTGTCAACCTCGGCCTTGCTTGCTTGACATGTTCAGGGGGTCCGCAAAGGAATCCTCGGGACGGGTACACTTGTCGTATGAAGGCTTAAACCGCTCCCTTGGGCCTTGGAGGACACCCACCCGACCGGAAATGCGCCGACACCTATCCATTGTCCTGCAGCTTTGCTGAATCTCCGACAGGTGCGCTTTCGAACTACACCTCATGAGCTGTACCAGAGGCCCTATAAAGCCTAAGCCCTACAAACCCTTCCCCTAAACCTTAGCCAGAAGCAACGCTATTTCAATAGCTCATGGTTTCACGCTAACACCCGTCTGTCCACGCGGCAGCACTTTCAGAAATTCAATCCGAAACTAAACTCTAAACCCTAAACCCTGAACCCTTGCTTCCTTTGAGGCAATGCTCAGTGGAAGAGGTTGGAGCTCTGCATGTCGCAAGTGCTATCCCTGGAGCTCCTTGGGTCCGAAGTCTTTTCGGAGTCATGGTCCCTGTTTCGGCCCTAACTCAACATATGGAAAGCCCCTGATTATAATAGGTGACCCCCCCCCCCTCCCCTTCAAAAGGGAGAATGACTTAGGGAACCCCCCAGTGGTAGCTCCGACCCTCTTGTAACGAGCCTGAGACTTGAGGGTTTATACAGCTTCTAGGACGCAGGGCCTTAGAGAAAGAGAAGATTGAACTACAAAAGGTTGCTTGCACGCTGGCCATCCGGGTTTAGGGTTTTGGATTTAGGGTTGTGAGAGGTTTCACTACCTTCTGAAGTCTTGGGGGGTTTGGCGATTTGGGGTCGGGTTTATGAGTATACCTGGACAAGATTCAAAGGGGGCTTCCTGAACACACCCGATCCACTCCTACATGGGCTGAATGCCAAGGTGCAGGCAGGTTTTAGTATATAGCTAATATATCGATATAGTTATGATTGTACACATATGTATATATATATATAGAGAGAGAGAGATGGCCGAAATGGCTCCAGAACAGGATGCATTTGCTTGGGTAGGGTTTTGCTTCGCCACTTAGCCGAGGCAGCAGCGTGGTGAACCTTTCGACTGGGTGATTCGTTTGCGCACGGACATGCATTTTGGCAGCTCGGTTGCGATTGGAGTTGCCTACTACGTCTCAAGCCCTCAACATCCCTTAAGCACACTCGTGCAGTGAGCGTCGTTGACAGGTGTGGACTGTGGACAATGATTTTTCGCTGATCTGGTGAGTTTGTTTGTGGGCTTCCTGCCCATAGTTGTGGCCTTCAGTACTGAGCTACTCATGCCTTTAGCGAGACACGCTGACCGCTGAACCAAACATCATCGGCACGGCACCATGCAGGGCTTCAGACTCTGGGATAACTAGCTTCTTTCTCTGCTCCTCCTTTGACAAGAACAAGGTTTCTGGGCTAGATGCAATATTAAATGTACCTGTGTTCAGCACTGCAGGAGAAGCTTACCGAACCGTACACATGCCAGGGATCAAGCAGAAGACCTGCCACCCGACACACGGTCAGGTGTCCCCTTGGGCGACATTCGAATCTACGACCCGGCTTACGTGCACTTGCCAGTGGGAAGCTGGACGGATCCACACGACGCGCGGCGTTTCCTCCATGGCTGTTTGCTTTTTTAAAGCTCTTGTTGCTTCAGAGGAACAAGATAGCACTCCGGTTGGGGAAAGAAAGACATCATTCGGTCTGATGGGCTTCGGTAGCGTATACTTAGTGCCTTGCATGTCACACCCACACTCAACTGCCAGGTGTTCTGTCTGAAAGCACGTCTAGTGACAGCCCTGTAAAGCCCCAGAGCATCCTAGGGCGTAGCAAAAGGCGTTCAGGGTTTAGGGTTGTCAAGGTTTTCTTTCCGTAGCCCTCGACTAGTGCCCGCCGAGTGGCGTGACAGGCATCGGCTAGGTGGGCAGCAACGAAAACTGTCAGAGACATAACCTGGGAAACACGAAGCCTGGCCACGCTGAACAGTTCTAATAGGGGTGGGGGGCGGGGGGGGGGGAGGGACCCCTAAACCCCAAACCCTAAACCCTACACCCTAAACCCGTAACCCTTAACCCTCAACTGCACAGCAAGGATACCTTTGCCCTGCTCCCGCGACAGTTTGCGCCGATCTACTTCAACACGTGCGGCCTCCTGGGAGTTCATGGGCTTTAGGGTTTACCGGTAGGGAATGAGGGAAGCAGGTACCCTATATAGTCACCTTAAGATGGTTTATACATATATGTATATATGTATGTATGTATATATATATGTATGTGTATATATATGGAAGTATCTAATTGCCGGCCTTCGAGGCGTCTGAGAAGTTTCGGGTATGAGGGAGAGCAAGGTTTGGGGTTTCGGGTTTCGGGTTTAGGTTTTAGGAGTTGGGGTAGGTATCACAATGTGTGTGTGTGTGCCTCCACGCCGGTGGAAGGCACTTCAGTTACCACCATGGATTCAACCTAGTCCTTGGTGTAATATCATGATTGTGAGTGCTCTTGTTGCAGTCCGCAGTTGACAGAGTCATGCAAGTAGATGAGCAACACATGTGCTGCAGGACCCTGTAGCCTACAACCTTCTGCTGTATTCACCAAATCCTTGGGGAAGTGGTTCGCATTGTCGGGTGCTTTCAACGGCTTAGGGCTTCATGTGCCGGCATGGGTTCAGCACGATTTGGGCCTCTGAAGTCAGGAAGCCCAGCACAGCACCGAGCGCAGGATCCAGGGTCTAGGCAGCCTTAATACCCTAAAACCTCGTGCTCACGAACATTGATCCTGAAACACGCCCCTCCCGCCCCAACCGAAGCTTGAGGCGCCAGTATGGTGGCACCGAGTACTGCTGGGTTTCGCCACCCGAAGTGAGGTGTTGGGGCGGGGGCGGGGAGGGGGGGGTTTAGGGTTCAGGGAAGCGCGGTTTGATTTGGCCCCGAGTTGGTCTAAACGGCCTAGCAAGGCAGACAGGTTTGTGGGAAAGGGAGTGTCAAGCGACTGGCAAGCCATTTTCCCTCAACACGGGAGGTCTGACGATTGCCGCCTGGTTGCAGAAAGGTAGCCAGTCATGGCTGTTCGAGCATTCAGTGGGTTACCTGGTAAGCCAATGGTGTCTGATTTGGGAGGTTTAAGGTTTTTTTTTTTTTTTTTTGTGGGGGGGGGGGGTTCTTAACATCTTAGGTCAGTGTTAAAGCTTATGCCTTGGACCTTGCTCTTGCCACACTTGCCCCCAAGCCTGACGTTCGCTTATTAACTCTCAAACTTGGTGCCGGAATCAAGTCTCTGAAGCTTTACAATGCCGAACCTGTTGCAGTCTCCATCACCGCGATGACACAGTCTATCTACAGCATGAGCCGGGCTGTCGGCTAGTCATCTGTTCAGCTTGTCTCCCTGTGTGTCTTATATACTGTCTTGCTTGTTGAAGCTGGTGCCCCGCGGAGTTTGAGTCTTTGAGCAGTGCGTGTCACGGTTCGAGAGCTTGCCAGACTGAAGGGATGTTGTTGGCTCCTTTTCCATTGTTTGGTCCTTGGTGTTGGCGTGTGAGGCTTGTGTGAGGCAGGCCGCTCTGTCGGGGAAACTCGGGGAAGAGGGCTCGCGCCACCTGGACACATGCTGCCTGAAGCCCACAAGCGTTAACCTAAACCCCTAACCCTAAACCCCCCCAAAACCCTATAGGCCTGAAATATCCCCTAAAACCCAAGAACATACTCCGAAATTCAAGAGGCTGTCACCGGCTCAAGTTGCAGCTTGAGAAGCACCAGGCGCCATGGTACGCCATCCCAAAACTTTTTTGGGTTTTTTGGTGGCCTTATAAGGGTGACCAGAGTCTGAACATCGGCCTGATATATAGATCAAGGTGTGGAATTTGTTTTGGGGCATGTAGATTCAAACGCCTGGAGTGGCGATGCTTTGCCTCTCAGCAACCTGGTGATTTTCAGTTCTCTGCTGCATCTGCCTCAGTCCGCTTGGTCCTCCTGAAATCATAATAGCCAAACTGACTGAGTCGCCACCCCCCTCCACCCCCTCCCCCCCTCCCCCCCCCTCCCCCCCCCCCCACCCCCTCCCCCCCCCTCCCCCCCCCCATCCCCCCCCCTCCCCCCCCTCCCCCCCCTCCCCCCCTCCCCCCCCTCCCCCCCTCCCCCCCCCTCCCCCCAACCCCTCTCTGACTGAAGGTTCCCGTGAAGCGCTTTGCCCATTCACTGTTGCCTGGCCTACATGTGTGGATCCCTGAGCCCCCAAACCCCAAAAAAGCAGTTCTTGGCCGCGCCTTTGCGAGTGGGGCATAATGTCAAGAGAACTGCCCTGAGGTGTCTATACTAAGTTCACAATTCTTGCCGCAGCCCCAAGCCCCAAGCCCAAACCCCGAAGCCCTAAGCCCTAAGCCCTAACCCTCTTGGTTGTGCCCATTGGATCTTTGGGAGCACCTCCGAAGCTGAGGGTTACCTCCCGCTACCTCGTGCCTCTCAGTCGGCAGCAAGCAAGACACACAGAAGCCTGTTGCAAAAGGGTTTCCTAAGCAAAAAGCTCTATTCAAGATCAAAATTCTGGAAAGACCCGGAGATTTCGCGGTACCGAGGCGGCCGGAAACCTACACTGAAGCAGATGGCTGACTTCCGGGCCAAACTGCGAGATGAAAAAAGAGGCTTATACATATGGGTGCCTTCGGGCATATAAGGTGATCTTAGTTTACCCAAGTGGTAACCAGTTTCCCTTTTTGGGGTCAAGGCTCCCTTGTAAAGTTACCAACCCCAAAACAGGGTGCCCGTTTTTTAGAATATGGTTACTGGGCTACCAGGTGATCTACTTGGAGGTTCATGGTACTTACTAACCAATTATAACTGTACTTAGAACCCTACTTATAAGACCCCTAAAGGGCCTTATAGGGGTTATCCCAATTATAAGGTTATAAGCCCAGTTATAAGTGGTAAGTAAGTACCATGAACCTCCAAGTAGGGCTTAGGTTCCTAGCTTCGCCTTCGGTCTCCGATGCTATGGCCCGTCTATATGGTAAGTTCACGCACGAATATAATAGAAAAGCCGCACTCGAATTATTATTGCACGTTTCGTCCATTAAAAGCCCTTACGATTTAATATTGAGTTTATAAGGTTTTTTTGCGCATGAAATTCATGCATGAAATTGGGGCTTTTCTCTCTCTTCTTGCTTCACCTGCAATAATATAATGCACGCGTCGCTCACTCCTTGTCATTAATATTGTTACCGAAGAGAATAAGAGAGCACATTAATACTAGTATTACAAGGTAACGCGTGAATATTAGTATTAGTGTGTGAACGCATGAACGCAACAACTGGACCATGAGGTAGAAACTGCCGCTGGACGCTATTTGCCCAGGTCACGGATCGCTTCTAAGGGTGAACTCTACTTTCCATGGAATCTTCTCCTTCACTGCGTTCTTTCTCTCATTTCGTTCACTCTTTTTTCTTCGTTCTCTCATTCGTTCAGTCACGTCGTACCGAAGGGATTAGATACTTGTAGGAGAGGGTTTACTTGGTACCCCCTAAATGACCCTTTGACGCAGTATAGAAAGTACCTAATTCCCAAACTCCCCGACTAAGAACTAGAACGGGTACGAAGGGCAAGAAGCTCAAAAACCCAAGCCGCAACCTTAAGAATCTATATCCCCGTGATTCTCCCCCAACCTTACTGACAGGGAACATTGAGGATTCCGTATGTCCCGAAAACCTCGAAACCACGCAAAGATCTCTGCAGCCTGATCCGGCCCAGGCTGAAGAACCCTGCATTTGCTATCATCGGCACATGGCACAGAAACTTAGAAAGTGGGAGGCAGAAAAGGCTCTAACCTTAGTGTGGCCAGAATCCCAGCCGCCAACGAATACCATGCTCGTCATGCTACAACTGGAAGATCATTGGCACCCCACGCCCGCAACCCATGCAAAGTCCCCATCCTTGCACCTCATGCTTCCAAAATCCCCCGCGTTTCCGAATAGATCGGACTCTCAAGCCAGGAACACTGAAACTCTCAAGCCCTAAGTCCCAAACCCAATAACCCCTAAAGCTTAAAGCCCTAAACCCCCCCAAACCCTACAACCCCAAAAGCCCTAAACCCTATAACCCCTAAAGCCCCAAACTCTAAACCCTAAGCCCTATAAACCATCCCTAAACCCTAAACCCTAAACCCTAAACCCTAAACCCTAAACCCTAAACCCTAAACCCTAACAGCCACCATGGCCGCACGGCGCCTCGAGGGTCAGGGAGGCGGCAGTGCCAAGCGCCGGCGCAGTGAGGGCCTCCTGACTCTTGGCCGAGATGTGTGTATAGGGTTTAGGGTTTAGGGTTTAGGGTTTAGGGTTTAGGGTTTAGGGTTTAGGGTTTAGGGTTTAGGGGCTTCCGATTAGGGCGTGGTGTTGAGCATGCTCCCCCTCCTTCCTGGCAGTACTCAAAGCCCGGGTTCAAAAGGGGGTTTCTGAATACAGAGGTACCCTTTTGGGGGGGTTCCTTTAAGGGAATTCTACTCTTTTTTGTTGTGGGCGAGAGGGGGGGGGGGGGGGGAAAGGGGACCCCTATTTGGCCTATATCTAGGGTTCCGAGTATGGGCCATATAACCCTTGTATAGCCCTTAATATGTACACACACACCCACACACTCTCTCTCTATATGTGGAATATATATATATATATATATATCTATATACATATACATATATATATATATATATATCTATATACATATACATATATGTGGAAATATATCTATATCTATAGAGAGAGAGAGAGAGAGGCCCATGCTTCCGATCCAAGGGTCAGGGATTATATTAAGGGCCCCTGGATCCGTAAAAAACCCCAAAGAGCCCATACTTCTGAACCCTTTTTGAGAAGGTAGGCGACCATATGAAGGGACCAGGTAACTTCCCTTAGATTTATACAGATTGTGGAGTTGGATGGAAGTGAGAATTGGAGCGTCTTCCCAAATAAGTTTCCCGAACACCTGCGAACCAGAGTTGATGGTCGTGCGGTGAGCATGAGCTTCGAAGTTGGCACCTTGGGGATCGGTTTAGGGTTTAGGGTTTAGGGTTTAGGGTTTCCTTTGTCTCTGGTCTCAAGTGGCTTGCCTGACTTGTCGGAGAGTGAGGCCCCAAAACCTCCACCAGTACAGCGCTTCTTAAGGTTACCACGGTGCGGGTACATAGGAACGAAGAATATGGTTTCTTATTATTCTGGAAACTTAATTCTAAAGTTCCTGAACAACCCTAAGCCTAAAACACCAACCCTATACCCTAAAGCCAGCAAGCTTTGTTGAAATAACCCTAATGTGGTATCCTGATTAGTGTGGGGCCCCATTTGCACACACAATGCCCGCACGATAGGTCTCGAAGGGAATCATATGCTTTGACGCAAGCAGCACGGCCTAAATAAGGCGAGGGTTGGGGCTTTGAAGCGGTTTGGATGGATTCACCCCCCCCCCCCCCCCCCCCCCCCCCAAACTAAATCCACCCCCGCAATAGTGTCACCAAAAAAAGGGACCCCCCCAAACTAATTTTCGGCCCCGGGCCCCCCCCACCGGCTCCTCTTCATTTCCTCTTCGCTCCTCTTCCCTCTCCTCTTCCTCTCCTTCTCCTCTTAGGTAATTAAGCTCAGGTAAGCTCAGATGAGCTCAGCTCAGGTAAGCTCAGGAAAGCTCAGGTAAGCTCAGTAATTAAAGCTAAAGGTAAGAGCTCAGGTTGGGGATGACAGCTCAGAACTCCGACTTGAAGCTGCTCTTCTTTTGCTCTTTTCTTTCATCATCTTGTTCTCTTTTTTTCTCTCTTCCGAAACCCATGCCCGAAAAACTTTACTTTATTGTGGGGGGGCAATCGAATTTTTGTCTCCTGAATAATTTTTGGAAAACTTTTCATTATTGGAGGGGTCCAGACTAATCAGGATACGACATTAAACCCTAAACCCTAAACCCTAAGCCCTAAGCCCCAAGCCCCAAGCCCCAAGCCCCAAGCCCCAAGCCCCAAGCCCCAAGCCCCAAGCCCAGCAAGCTGAGGTCGGACGGCCTCACGTGCAGCGAAGTTGCAGCTGCCCTTAGCCGCCGCGTCTCTCCGGAGGACACGATTTTGGGAGTTCGGGTCTTGGGAGGTTTAGATTTAGGGGGTTTAGGGTTTAGGGTTTAGGGTTTAGGGTTTAGGGTTTAGGGTTTAGGGTTTAGGGGGTTTAGAAGTTTAGTGGGTTGAAGGGGGTTTAGGGGGTGTGGAGCTTGTAAGGGTGATGTAGGTTTAGAGATTTGGGTTTTGTTTTTAGCATATGAGAGTGTGGGCTTTCAGCTGCATGTAGAGATTTGGGCTTTGTGCTTAAGGCTTTCTTGGGAGGGTTTTGCGGTTCAGGTTGCGGTTACAGTAGCGGTGTGTAGAGGATTGGGCCGAGGGCTGTGGGCTCTTGAGATTCACATGCGGACTCCCTGCGTCGGGGCTGAGTTCCAAAACAACCCTAAAGCCCGAAACTTCCGATACCCGAAAACCCTAACCTGAAGACTCTGAGTTTGGAATTTCAGGCGTTAAGGGTTTAGGGTTGAGGGCGTTGGCTCCCGCTGATGCTCTGAGTCTGGGCTCAAAAGGGTTGAGGGCGACAGGCAGGAGTTGCCCGAAGGAAAAAAGTGAGGGTTGAGAGTTTTCATGGTGAGGAGTGTCCATGCTGACAAAAGTCCCTGGTTTTGGGATATATAGGGCATAGGAATTTAGCTTATATGCAAGGAAGTGTTTCAGTTCTTGGGCTCGATGCCAAACAGCTTTTGGGAGGTATGCGTCACGGTGGGGTCGGCTCACCCGATGTGATAGTTGAGGGTGAGGGATTGGCTAACATGTCGAATCAAGCTAGCGGCTGCCCTACGCCCTACACCCGAAACCCAACACATGGACATAGAGCATCTAGACCCATGCTTTGGGCCGTCAGCTTTCTGATTCTGTTTTAGTCTCCAGGTACCCAAGACATGAACTGCGATTAGGGGCCTCATGTAGGGGCCTGATTATTTAGAATAGGGTGTTGGGGGTGAACATCGCATAATTATATAGGCACCATAGGGAAGTACTTTTAGTAATGTTTGCCGACTCCTAAATTCGGTGACATGTCGAGCTAGGCAGCTTTTGGGAGACGCTTGCCAGGATGCAGAGCTGCTCCGTTGTTTGCGCGACTGTGCCAGGGCTGCTTATGGTAGTGTTGTGTGAACACGGTTTAGGGTTTAGGGTTTAGGGTTTAGGGTTTAGGGTTTAGGGTGAGACTTCACTGCTTTGCCCGGGGGGTTAAAGCTTGAGGAGTCCTAGAAAGTAAGTCGGCGCGTCGATAGCGACACCCCCAACTGGCCCGACTGGGGTTTTCTTTTGTCTGTGTGTTTTAAATTTCAGAATTAAAACCTTCAAGCCTAAACCCTCAACCCTGCACCCTAAACCCTAGCCCTAAACCCTAAACCGCAAACCCCAGACGCTAACCTGCCTTGTGTGTGGGGGTGTGGGGGTGGGAGGAGGCGGAGTTGGCTCTGAGGCGCTGACCCTGAGGAGGGCGAGGCAAAGCGCTTGGTGCAGCAGTTGGAGGCAGGGGTTTTGAGGGTTTGGGGTTCGGGGGCGTAAGGTTTAGGGTTTAGGGATTTAGGGGTTGAGGGTTCGGGGTTCAGGGTTTGGTTTTCAGGGTTTAGGGGTTGAGAGAAGAGCCTCGGGGTCTGCAGTGCGGGTGGCGCAAAAAAGCAAACACAAACTGAACCCAGGAGTTCAAAAACCCCTAAACCTCCTAAGCCCAAACGTCGAGACAGATCCCTGCAGGGGGTTCAACCTAGCATGTAGAGAGCGCTTGAGGCCCTAAAAGCCCTTGACAAGCCCTAAACGCCTCATGCCCTTGCACCAGGCTCGTGAACCTTAAACCCTAAACCCTATAAACCCCTAAACCCCTAAACCCCTAAACCCCTAAACCCTAAACCCTAAATCCTAAACCCTAAACCCTAAACCCTAAACCATCCTAAACCCTAAACCATCCTAAGCCCTAAACCCTAAAACCCCTAAACCTTAAACCCCTAAGCCCTAAATAAACCAGGCTCGCCATGGCTCCGGCTTCTGGAAAGCCGACATGTTTCACTGCTCTCACCCCGAGCCTGGGCAAGAATGCGGGGTCTAGGGCAAGGGTTTAGGGATTTGGGGGTTTAGGGTGTAGGGTGTAGGGTTTAGGGTTTAGGGTTTAGGGCTAGGGTTTAGGGTTTGGGGGTTCGGGGGTTTGGGGGTTTGCAGGGTTTAGGGGTTTGCGGGGTTTAGGGGTTTGGGGGGGTTTAGGGGTAGAGGGTCTAACCCCGCTGGCTGCAAGAGATTTGGACGCAAAAGAGATGTAGGGCTCAGGGTTTAGGGTTTAGCGCTTTTGTCCAGATGGTTGAGGGTTTGGGGTTTATAGGGTTTATTGTGGGATCAGGCTTAACGATTTTAGGTTCTAGGGTTGTTCAGCTTCATGGTGTTGGGCTTAGGGATGAAGTGCTGAGTCTGAGAGCGTAGGTGGGAGCATTCTGAGAGCAGTCACGGGCATTGGCGAGCACAGTTCACACAGCGGTTTCGGCTAAGAAGCAACAACAGGACCACCACCACTGAGATAAAGTAGCAAACCCTTATATACCCCAACCCCCACATCGCGAACGCTCGACGGCGTCTCCTCAGGGTCACGGGTGCAAGGCCCTAAACCCTAAACCCTAACCCTAAACCCTAGCCCTAAACCCTAAACCCTAAACCCTAAACCCTAAACCCTAAACCCTAATTAAACCCTAAACCCTAAACCCTAGACCCTAGCCCTAAACCCTAAACCCTAAACTCGTGTGCCCGAAGTTGAGGTTCCCGTAGGCACAAGCCCGAGGCCCCTGAACCTCAAGCAAACAATCGCCAGCGGAATCACGGATGGAAGTTGGGATGTTCCCCCTTATGCTGATAGTCCTTAATAGGGATTATCCCTAAACCCTAAACCCTAACCCCCCCCCCCTATTTATAATCCCCAGCAAGGACTGTTTATGGAAATGCCATGAGCCTGTCCTCCTCAAGTGAGGAAGCCGAACTCCCAGGGCATGCCTGGGTTTTGGGATTTAGGGTTCAGGGTTCAGGGTTCCGGGTTTAGGGATACGGGTTTAGGGTTTACGGTTTAGGGTTTAGGGCTTAGGGTTTAGGCGCGCATTCTGGAGTTTGTACTTGCCTGTTTCCCGTCGCTCGTCGACTCTTCTAAGAGGAGGCCTGACATCCTGGCAGCCAGGGGTCCAGTTGCACAAAAAGGGTTTACAGTATGGTACCCCTAAACCCTAAGCCCTAGACCCCGCATAGCACGAGACCAAACTATGACGCCCTCGGCTCTCTACACACACTCTCTACATGATTCACCCACCTCCCCCCCCCACCCCCCACCTCCACCCCACCCCCCATCTGCTGAGGAGTTTTCCGCGCGCCTCCAAAGCTGGGGCCGCGACTTTGCTCTGAGCATGGTCTCCTGACTGCGATTGCCATCCATGAAGCCAAACCCCTGGAACCTGATATATATATATATAGGGGTTGGAATTGCTACTGATATTCCCTTATGGTGCCTTTATAATCATACTAATAAAGTAGCCTCCGGAGGAACCCGAAGACCTAAACTGCTAGGGCTTGGGGTTTAGGGTTTAGGGTCTAGGGTTTAGGGTTCAAAAAGGGTTCGGGGCATATCAGGCATGTCTTTGGCGGATTGCAACAAATGCTTTTGGCTTCGAAAAAGGGGCTGAAGTGCGTGCTTCACCACGTTGCAGATTGCAACATGTTGCAAGCTGCAACCTGCTGGCGCCGCCCTCCGTCCATGCATCGAAAAAGGTTTAAGGTTTAGGGTTTAGGGTTTAGGGTTTATAGGGTTTTTCACCATCATGATTGGGGGTTCAGGCCGTGACCTCTTAGAGTTTGCTCAGGAGTCCCAGCTTGTCCGAGCCTGGGTTGAAACAAAGACGGGTTTAGGGTTTAGGGGTTAGGGTTTCGGGTTTTTAGGGTTTAGGGTCCAAGCCAAGCTGAGGGCGTTGATTGTAGGGTCGGGAGCCCGCGAACCAAGGTCGGCAAGCCGTGGCCGACGGCAATCTACCGGCAGCTGAAGTTGCAAGTGGCCTACATTGAGGCACCTGTTGGGCTGTTCCCAGGTGCTGCAGTCCTTAATAACTACTGGGATTATAACCGGGGGTACACCCTAAACCCTAAACCCTAAACCCTAAAATTAAGGACTGTTCGTATAAGGGGTAGCATCCCAAGGCACCAGCTTAGTACGACTTTGTGGGAGGAGGCTTCCCTGTCTGCTGTCCAGGTGCTTGAACCCTTCGCCTCTAAGCCGTGCGGCTTCCATGTCTGAGCCACCCTAAACCCTAAACCCTAAACCCTAAACCCTAAACCCTAAACCCTAAACCCTAAACCCTAAACCCTAAACCCTAAACCCTAAACCCTAAACCCTAAACCCTAAACCCTAAACCCTATAACCCTAAACCCTAAACCCTAAACCCTAAACCCTAAACCCTAAACCCTAAACCCTAAACCCTAAACCCGAAGCAGGAGTATTTCAATGCGCGAGCTGAAGCAATTGAAGCTGAGCTGGCGCGCTTGAGACAGCTGGCGACGGAGGAGCCGCCCGCACACGAAGAGCACCTTGGGGACTACTCAGTGAACCCTAAGAAGGGGTGTAGGGTTTAGGGCTTATAGGGCCCAAGTGGACATTAAAAAGGGTTTAGGGTTCCTACACCGAGGTTTAGGGTTTGGGGTTTAGGGTTTGGGGTTTAGGGTTTAGGGTTTAGGGTTTGAGATGAGAGTAGTACAGGGTATATGACCCCCACTGTTAGGATTCATCTCCTTGGCCCCCCGAGGCAGCTGCCTGTCGAAGTGCCGCCCCAGCTGCGCTCTTTTTTCGAGCGCCTCCTCCAGAGCCTGGCCCGGCGTCCAGTAGGGGCTTTGGGGGTAGGGTTTGGGGTTTGGGGTTTGGGGTTTAGGGTTTGGGGTTTAGGGTTTAGGGTTTAGGGTTTAGGGTTTAGGGTTTAGGGTTTAGGGTTTAGGGTTTAGGGTTTAGGGTTTAGGGTTTGTTGTTGTTGCTCGAAGCCTGAGGTCCAGCCTGCGTGATGAAGTCAGAATTGCTTCTTACAGTGTGAGAAATTGAGAGTCCCACAGTGCAGCCTTGCCCACAACGAAGATCCGATTAGGTAAACAGTAGAAACACCAACGCTGGCCTTGGACAAGCTGACTGCGGCCTTCACCGCACTGAGGGTTTAGGGCGACTTAGTCGTTGTCGTGTTTCTTGGCTGCCGTCCCTAAACCCCAAACCCTAAACCCTAAACCCTTAACCCTCAACCCTTAACCCTTAACCCTAAACCCTAAACCCTAAACCCTAAACCCTAACCCTAAACCCTAAAGCCTGTTTGGTGCTGGGCCCTTGGGCTCTGTCCGACTAAGCCCTGAAACCCAGAGCCTACACCCCAAGCAACTCGCCCCCCGAAGCCGTAAACCTAAACAAAAAGAAAACCCTAAACCCTAAAAAACCCAACCCTAAACTCTTTTGCACAGGCTTGTCCCACCCTAAAGCCTACTAAACCCTAAGCCCTAAGCCGAACAAAGCCTTAAGCCAGCAAAAGGAGCCAGAAGGTGAAGGTGGTTGATCTGGCCGGCGGGCCTGGCTGCTGTGCCGCGGGCGCTTGGCGCTTCTTTACGTCGGAGCGCATCTTTCAAGGGCCAGTGAGCACCCTTTTTTTTGGTCTTGCTGGTGAAGGACTCAGGGTGTAGGGTCTAGGGCTTAATCAGGGAATGGCAAGACTTCTTGGGAAAATTGTAGGAGAGTGAAGAAACGACTTCTAAGGGGTATCGGGTTCTATGGCCTGGTTTTGAACCAGGGTGGATGAAAACTGAGAGACTTTCAGGTATGGGCTCATGTGCTGTCGAAGCCACTGTGATGGACCCTGTGGAAGAGTGGCTGGGCTCATCCTTGGCGTTGCTTTCATGTTTCTGCGCTGAGTCGAGGCAGATTCTGACAAAGTGTCCGCAGAATCTGCAGCATCAGCATCATCATCATCACCATCATCACCATCATCATCATCATCACCATTATTCATCATCGGGCGAAATTTGCCGAGTCGACGTTTGCTTTCACCGGCTGCTGGAAAACCGAGGTGGTCATGGTGTCACGAGATGCTGGGGCTGCAGTTCCGCCACTCCGCCAGCTTGTCGGACTCTCTGCTCTGTAGAAGGCTGTTTTTTTATTTACCCTAAACCCTAAACCCTAAACCCTAAACCCTAAACCCTAAACCCTTAGAAGGCTGGCTTTTTTGTTTAACCTTAAACCCCAAACCCTAATAAGTTTAAGGGGGGCCGCTCTGCATGATGACCCTCTGATGAGCCCATTTTTTTGTGCTCCCAAACGCAAGTGCCTGTTCTCTACGATAGGCCTTTAGGGTAACCAGCCATGAAACATCCAAAGGCAGAATGACATGCTTGACTTGCTTTTGGGTTCTGTGCAGCTGTGTGACGGGTTGAGGCAGACATCCGCACCATGCTTGGTCTTTTCGGGTGCTGTACCAGCCCGGAAAGCTACACAGGAACCGTACGTGGGCGGATGAGGGTCTACGGAGTCTACGGTTGTATAACCCTGAAAGCCCACAGATATCTCAGGACATGCTTCTCGAGGACTGCACCTTCACGGCAGACGTCGTCCTGTTAGGCTGGGCCATGCGCCTCAGTGGGAGCATCATTTTGTTTTGTTCACGAGCTTGCCCTAAATTAAGCGGTGGTGTGTACGCTTCTGACATTGTACGCAAAGCCCTGAATCCCAGCCCACCTCAAGATTCTCCATTTGGTGGCCTGCTTGGGTGCCTTGGGGTCTCCCTAAAATGGCGAGGGGTTCCCTGGTCGGTTGCGGGATTCTACGATCTTGGGGGCGCATAAGGGTTCCCGATGTAAGAAATTGCCCATACGGGGCTGCGTTGCAACATGGACACACACACACAGACAAGGGACCATCAGTCCTCGTCCTACTTGGAGGTTCATGGAGAGTTGTCAGTTGTTTGTTCTTGAAATATCTAGTTACTTACAACTACCCATGAACCTCCAAGTTGGGTTTCAGGTAGTAGGGTTTAGGGATTAGGGTTTCGGGCTTAGGGCTTAGGGCTTAGGGTTTAGGATAATTTCGGGTTTAGGGTTTAGGGTTCAAATTAGGGTTTAGGGTATTAATAGGGTTCAGGACTTAGGGTTTAGGGCAAATTCGGGTTCAGGGTCTTAGGGTTTAGGGCAAATTCGGGTTTAGGGTCTTAGGGTTTAGGGTTTAGGGTCCCCGAGCTAACCCAAAGTCAGAAGACGCAAACCGGAGAGTCAGGGAGCCGCGAGTGCGTCTCATAGTTCGTCTCCAAGGCCCCGCACGCCCCCTTCTGTAAGTACGTTTGCCATAAACCCTAAACCCCTAACCCTCAACCCTAGCCCTAAACCTAAACCTTAAACCCTAAACCCTAGCCCTAAACCCTAAACTCCACAAGGAGCTTCGCCTGCAAGAGCTTCTGGGATCGCTTGCACGTTGCCTTTGGCCAGCGGGGGGCCTACCTCCCAGGCTGCAACAGCCAGGCGCCTCGCCTGAGACCCTGAAAAAAAGATGAGGTTTAGGGTTTAGGGTTTAGGGTTTAGGGTTTAGGGTTTAGGGTTTAGGGTTTAGGGTTTAGGGTTTAGGGTTTAGGGTTTAGGGATACCTGAAAAGCCCTATCCAACCCCAGGCCCTAGAAGCAGAAGATCCTGGGAGACTTGGGTGTTTGGGAGTGGGTGTTTCAGAGTTGAGGGTTTCAAGTTTCCGGTTTAGGGTTTAGGGTTTAGGGTTGAGGGTTTCAAGTTTCCAGTTTAGGGTTTAGGGTTAGGGTTTGCTGTGATAGGGCGTAGATGCTGTGAAGGTTAGGTCTCGGGACAAGCTCGAAAGCTTCGTGGGGTGCGAAAAGCAGCATTGGCCCGATTGTGGAGGGCCATCTAACACTTTTCTCCCACCCCACGCCGTCCGATGCGGCAAAGCCACCCAAACCTATTCCTTTTAGGGTTGAGGCCTAAACTCAGACAACAGCCCACTTCTAAAAACTTAGACAGTTTCAGGGAGGGTTGCAGCAAGTTTCAGCTTGGGAGTGAGGGAGGCCTGGCGAGGCAGGGGCCAGGCGGGCAGGCAGGGCCACAGAGCCTGAGGGTCCCTGGTCCCTGGACCCAGGGCCAAGCGAGCCAGGGGGGGCCCAGGAGGGGGCCAGGGGCCAGGGCTGTGGCACAAGGGGGCGGGGGGGGGGGGGGGGTATTTACTTTATGTTGCAGGAGGAGAACGTGTTCCGGTAGCTGCAGGAGGCGGGCAAGCGACCTGGGTCGACTTTCGCCATAGAGGTCGAAGGGCTTAAGTGCTGCCGGCAGCCGAGGCCCTAGGCCCTGAGTTTAGGGTTGAGGGTTTCAAGTTTCCGGTGTGGGGTAATTCAGGCCTCTTCTTGCGGGGCGGTAGTGTCTTAGGGGAGGGGTATAAGGGTTTTTGAATGGTTTTGAATTCGAAGGGATGCCGGGAAGCCATAGTTGTGGCATGTATTCGTATGACGTTCTCGGGCTCGCGTACCAGGCGCCCAGCCCCAAACCCTGAACCGGAAACACCCTTCCCCACGGGAACGCACCCCGACCCAGGCGCTGATCATTGTAATGGACCGGGGCCTGGACCAGCTCCGCTTCAAGGACCGCCGTCGCGCCGAACTCTTTAACAAACTGTTGCTTAGTACACGTTCGAATGGAGAACTGCTTCTGATGTTAAGAACTGTAATCTCCATAGTGGTAGCATGTAATAGCATAATGGCGCGTTTAGAGTTAAAGGTTAGGGGGTCAGTCTAAGGTTCTTTCCGTGCAAGTAGGTCAAGGGATGAAGGCTCGTATCCCTAAGGTTGTACCCCTCAAGGTTCCCCTTAATATGTTCCTAATATGGCCCTTATACCACCTTAAGTATCTTTAGAAGGGCCCCCAAAACCCACGGGTACAACCTTAGGGGTCCAAGGTACAACCCCTAGAATCGAGTTTTGCAGGGTTTCCAGGACAAGCGCGAGAGGGAGCTCCAGAAGCCTGGGGTCCTCTGGAAGGACTACGGGGCCAACGTGTGCTACTTGCCTGTTCTGCTCATTGTACTTCACTCCCATGCTTAGGACTTTAAGACTTACGCGGTGCTTTCCCTAGAAGCTGCTGAGACAAACATGAGAAGAGCACTTCGGAGCGTTAAGATCGTGCCCGGCACTTTTGGCCCTTCTCGAAAGGTTCTTGTGGCCTTCAGGCCAACACCCTAACCCTTTAACTCTTGAGCTGTTGGTGGTGTGGGCTCTTCATCTAAGCTCGGGAGTGCTGAGCTCTGGCTCAGGGGATTCAGCACTTTGGGAATCATCGCTTGAGGACGCCTCTTCTTTGCAACCCTGTCCGAAGCAGAAGCCCTAAACCGTATAAACCCAAACGTGAGCACACTAGCGTGGAGCCTGCCGTTGCAGAGAGTGCTTGCAGAAAGCCTAAACCTCAAAACCTAAACCCTAAACCCTAAACCCTAAACCCTAAACCCTAAACCCTAAACCCCCTAAACCCCCTAAACCCCTAAACCCTAAACCCCAACATGAGCAGCTAAGGCTTCTCATGGATGTTGGGAAGCCCATCATCCCCGGCAAGCTCCGAGTGAAACCCAAGTCCGAACACTTAGGGTTTAGGGTTTAGGGTTTAGGGTTTAGGGTTTAGGGTTTAGGGTTTAGGGTTTAGGGTTTAGGGTGCCGAGTAGCTGAGGCTGCGTTCGCTTTCTAGTCCCTGGGAGGGCAGGGTTTAGGGTTGAAAGGGCTTAATGGGGTTTACAGGGTTCATAGGGTTTAGAGCTTAGGGTTTAGGGTCTAGGTGTTTGGGTATGACTGAGGGGTTCCAAGCCTTCAAAAGCCACAGGGCGGAGGAGGTGTGGAGCGCGACGCTCTAGCTGGAGGAAAAGATGCCAACCCATCTGGGGACGGGAGGGGGGGGGGGGGGGGGGAGTGGTTTAGGGTTTAGGGTTGAGGGCCCTTTTTGTTTCATCGAAGGCGGTAGTTTCCCCCTGGTCGGGTGCATTTGAAGTCAATGTCGAACCTTTCTTCTGCGGGCAGCTGGGAAGTGTGCGCTTGCTGCGCGTTTGTTTTAGCGTTTAGGGTTCAGGGTTTAGGGTTCAGGGTTTAGGGTTCAGGGTTTAGGGTTTAGGGTTTCCTGAGTTCTGCAACGAAGAAGCGGATTGAATGAGGTTTCGGATTGGGGCTGACTAGTGCCAGGCCGCCCTTGGCAACAGACCGTGGCTAGAGGGTTTAGGAGTTGAGGGCCATGTTCGCATCCTTATTCTCAGTGTGGGGTGCTAGGGTTGAAGTTTTAGGTCTCGGGGAAATGCATCCCCGAACACAACAGCCCGAAAACCTCAACTATGAACCCTAAATCCCGACTCCCGCAAGCCCAACGCGCACGAGGGTTGAATAAGTGTTGAGCGGCATCACCATAACAATCACCCCAGGCGCTTGAAACCCTAAGCCTCAAAACCGTACGTATAGGTCTCCCCAGCATAAAGCCCCAAACGCCAAACCCAAAAACACAAACCCTAAAGCTTGGGATGTTCCCCCTTATACTAACAGTCTCAAGTAGGGATGATAGTACCCCCCCCCCCCCATTGTAATCCCTATTAAGATCCCAGCCTAAATCCCAAACCACAAACACACCCCGAAGCTCCCAGAAACCTTGAGAGGTTTCATGGGTACTTATAAGAAGGGGTTAGGAAGTGCCCTACATAGGGTTATAACCATATCTACCTTACACCCATGAACCTTGAAGAGGCCCAATAGGAACGCAACCCCTCCATCAAACTATGCCCTTTAATCACACCCAAAGCAAGGTTCAGGGTTTAGGGTTTAGGGTTTAGGGTTTCGGGTTAGAGTTTGTACGACAGCCGCCAAAAGCGCTTTCTCCATCTCACCACCTTGGCTCTCGACCACTCCCAGACGGCTCGTGGTGGAGTTTAGTGCCAGCCACTTGGGCTGTCAAGGAACCGGGGGGGTTCAGGACCCTAAACCCTAAACCCTAAACCCTAAACCCTGGGTTTGGGCAACGTCAAAGAGCTGCGGATTCATGGTCCTTCAAGATGCGTTGCAGAAGCAACTTGCCCCCCTGTCTCTCTCTCTCTCTCACTCTCTCTCCCTCCTCCCCCCCCCCTCCTTCCCCTGGTCTAGGCTTTGGTTTGAAGTGCCAAGTGCATAAACCATTTTGTAGCTTGCAGTGTAAAGTAGGGATCCAGCGTGCGGCGTGTCCTGGGGCAGTCAAACACCATGTCCCTCAAGCCCAAAGGCCTGAGCACCAACCCTAAACCCTAAACTTGGGATGTTCCCCCTTGTACTCACAGTCCTTAAAAGGGATTATAATAGGGGGGGTACTATAATCCCTATTAAGGACTGTTAGTAGAAGGGGGAACATCCCAACCCTAAACCCTCAGCAAAGTCCGAGATGCTCAGGCACAAGTCTGGGCAGCTGTACGATGCAGAATCAGAAGGGCGTGTGTTTGCCGCTGCCCACCTCCTTCTTCCAGCTCTGCATCTGGGCCGGGAGTTCTCCTGAGTCTTTTAAAGGGGTTCCCTAAACCCGAAACCCTAAATCCTAAACCCTATATATACCCTAAACCTTGATCGGAGTTGAGGCATGTTCGAGTTGGTGGGAAGTGGGGTTTACACAAACAGGCCTCCATTTCAGATCGAAGAATAAATGTCTCCACACGCTACCTTGCCGGGATGGTTCAGAGCCCTATCCCTAAACCTATAGTGTCCCCGGACGGTGCAAGAATGAGGCCTAAATGGCAGCCAAGCCTTCGCCCCTGGCTTGTAGTTCAGGGTGCCAAATGGGCCCATATCGCAGATCAATCAACACCGTCTCCCCAAACCCCAAACCCCAAACCCCAAACCCCAAACCCCAAACTCCAAACCCCAAACCCCAAACCCCAAACCCCAAACCCCAAACCCCAAACCCAAACCCTACACCCTAACCCTAAACCCCAAACCCTAAATCCGAAACCCTAAACCCAACGCTGTTAACCTTGAGGCAGCCCGGTCGAGCAGAAGATGGATCCCCTCCGTGTGAGCCGTGAGCAGGTGGTGTCACCTGCACAGCCTTACGCAACGGCCCCTTGGCTTCGGTTCAGGGTTTAGGGTTTAGGGTTTAGGGTTTAGGGTTTAGGGTTCAGGGTTTGAAGTTTGCAGGGGATGGGGTTTGGGGCGAGGGAGGGGGAGCGGCGGGTGGGGAAGGGGGGGTAGGGTCTAGGATTTGCACAAGGGGCTCGGCCTAAACACTACCGCACTCATACACCTGGCAAGAATGAATCAACGAAAGGGTAGGGGTTCCAGAGGCCTCATGGGCTTCGACCCTAAGCCCTAAACCCTAAACCAAGGCGAGGGGCACCCTGCAAATCCCTACGCTGCGCTCGCCGGTGATGGGCGCCACCAAGGCCGGTCATCTGGACCCGGCTGCAGGAAATGGGGGGAGGGGTTTGGGGTTTCGAAGAAAAAGGTATAGGGCCAGGGTTTAGTTCTGAAAATTGGGGGTCCCTTGTAGGGCAGGGCAAAAAGACGCAAAAAGGGACCTTATAGTTACTACCCTCATGCCTCGAACCTGGACTTAAAGTTCCGGCCTTCCCAAAAGGCCCTACAGGGCCTTACACTTCGAAGCACAAAAGCACGTGGGCTTTGCCTTTCGGACCCAAAAACCAGGAAAAAGTGCCCGGACCTTGAGATTAACGAAGGCAAAGCCCTGCATCACACACACACACACACTGTGCACCCTAAGCAGACTTGGTGGCTTCGGAAGACCGTGGTCAGCTATAGCCTAAACTCGAAACACTAAACACTATAAGGCCAAGGCATAAGTGCGGATATTGTAGGCTGCCAGCCAAGACCCGGCGATTTGGGGGTTTCCAAACATAGGGGTACCCTCTTTTGGGGGTCCCTTTCATGGGATTCTATTCTATTTGGGGTCTAAAAGGGGTGACCCTATTTTCGGAGATGCTTAGGGTTTGAAGAATGTTAGCACAGAATTGGCCCTGCTTCAAACATTCACACATTCAGCTTGTTGGAATGAATTCTCCTTTTTTGGTCCCTCCCGAATGTCACCAAGCCGGCTGGGACGTGAGTTCGTGGCTCCCGATGAACCTTGGCACTTCTGGGTTTAGGGTTTAGGTTTCAGGGTTTCGACGTCATAGCCCGGATGCCAAAGGGGTTTAGGGTTCACGGTTCAGGGTTCAGGACTGGGAGCTCGGATCTGGGTATTCTCAAGTCTAGTTGCAAGAAGTTTGGGGCATCGAGGCTCATGGTTGATTCCCTCCAGGTTGTAAGGGTTGCAGATCATGGAACCACAAGTTTTTGCGGTCTGGTGGGCGGAGAACTGCTGCTCTTTGGGATTGATGACAGTTTTGGCCTAGGTGCCTTCTTTCTTCTTGAACCCCTACCAGCCCCAACAACTCGATGCAAGGTTGCTTGGGGTCCGAGGCGAGAATGGCCCGAACGGGGGAGGGGTGGGGTTCTGAGTGTGAGTGCTTTCTTGAGTTGCCAAGCCAGGCGCCTCCAATCATGGTGCTCTACGAAGCGCTGCGCTTTGGCTGCACCCGGGGGTCCCTGATATTCTCCAGGGCCCAGGGGTTCCCTTCATACTGACTCATACTCCTAACATGGGCCCTCACCCTTTGAAACGGTACTCTTCAACTCAAGGGCGCAACATGCATCGAAACTCAGCATGCACGTGGAGTTGTGGCCCATGCCCCAAACCTGCTCCCACAATTAGGAGAGCAGGCCCTGCTTCATGGTCCATGGGTCCATGGGGTACTTCGCAGTAGGGCTATAAGAAGGGCAACTGTAGTATTGATTTCCTTCCAAGTGCAAAGAACAAAGGGCCCCGTGAACCTTCAGGCGTTGTGGGGTCATCAAAACCCGAACGTTTTTTCGGGTTTAGTGACCTAGTGTGAGAGAGAGAGAGAGAGTGACCCTACGACGCTTGAAGGTGCATATGGCACAAGTACAGTTGTTTGCACGGATAAAAAGGAAAGCTCCTTGCTCTTGCATACCAGTGCTGTAAGAACAAATTCGCTATCCAAGGGAAATTTGAAGGAAGGTTTGGATTCCGATGCGATTTCTTATACAAAGTTGTCTCATCGAATGGCGTTGCAGCCTGTTGGTCCGATGGAGCTGTCTTCAAGCACCCGCCCGTCACGCAGAGAGAGAGAGAGAGACACACACACACACACACACACACCAAAGAGGCGCCTCGTTTGTCCGTGCATGGTTCGCGTGCGTACTAACTTGTCATGTCACACTAGTGCGACATCAGACAGGAGAGCCCACGGCTCGTGCTGGGTTTTGTAGAAAGCGTTCCTTGGCACAGGCAGACAGTGACCAGCCCGCTTGCGGAGGCGTAAGTTGCACTCAAAGCCGTTTCGTGTGGGGAGTTGCTTGAGTTAGGGTGCGTTTCTGGGTTACCTATTCTAAGGTCAATCTGCCAGATTTAGGCTTGAGAGGCGCTGTTCTTGTATTGCGCAACGCATTCGAAGATTCTGAGGAACCTGCAAAACGACGTGGGCTCTCAAAGAGTTCACACCTAAACCCAAAACCCGACCTCAAACCCTAACCCTAAACCCTAAACCCCAAACCTAAAACCCTTTGCCAGGCGTCCCCATCCTGTCCGCCCACGTCGAAGCAACCAGCTTTCGGCACGCAGTGCCTTTGCTCCCAGGCCAGGGGTTTAGGGTTTAAGGTTTAAGGATTTAAGGGTTTAGGGTTATAGAGGGTTTCGGGTTTAGGGTTTAGGGTTATAGAGGGTTTCGGGTTTAGGGTTTAGGGTGCGGCCGCGTGCTTGAGGCTTCAGAAAAAGGGTCCAGAATGTAGGATTTCTTGTCAGCGTTGGGCCCCTCAAACACCTTTGTCCAGGGTTTGCGTGGCTTGTGGCGTAGTTGCATCAAACTCCGTTGACCAAACTCGAGAACATCGAAGAGCTGGAAAGCTATGATTCCGGCAGTATGCTGCTTAGGGTTTATAGGGTTTAGGGTTTTAGGTTTACAGGAAACCCAGTATTCGAAAAGGTTTACAGGAGCAGTTGGTGTTGTCAAGGCTTCTCACCTGCAGTCAAAGACAACGTGCGATGTAGGCTTCAACGGTGATGTCCCAAACCCAAAGGGTCAATCAACAGTCATAGTTTTGGGTTCTAGACAGGTGACCCTTCGAGAAGGAAGGAATCAGGTATCAATGTAACCGTCCTTTTGGCCCCGTAAGCCCTTCAAGCCCGTTGAAGCCAGCAGACCGACAGTATACCCTAAAACCCTCGGAGCCCTACAGGCCTAAACCCGGAACCCCAAACCCGGAAAATGCTCGTCCTTTCATTCCCTGCGAAGCAACAGTAAGGCAGATTCCGGGGTTCCTGGATTCGAGGGCTCTAGCAGGCCCTTGTCCGGTTTTGGCTTATGTGAGTTTATGGTTTCGGGCTTACCGCTGAGGACGGTTTAGGATGGTTACGGGCTTAGGGCTTGCACTGAATCCAGCTGAAGCCCATTAGGCCGTGTGCAAGCGTGAGAGTCCAAAGCCCCAAACCCCAAAATGGTAGACCTTCTAAACCCCAACGCATAAACCCATAAACCTCTATGCACCCTCATAAACCCCTATAAACCCTCAGAAGCCCCGATTCTGAGTCGCCATAGACCTCTATTCGTCCCCATAAGCCCCGATTATGAGTCGCCATAGACCCCTATTCGCCCCTACCCCCTATAAACCCTCATAAACCCTTCTCAACACCTAAAACTCTAAAGAAATCCAAAAAACCCTTAACATCCTTGAAAACCCTTAAACAACCCCCCCCCCCCCACCCCCAATAATAATCTTAATGAATAAAAACAAGAAACAAACGAAATAAGCAAATAAATGCACAAACTAATCTGAATAAAATGACCAAAACCTTCACAAACCTTAAGCACCCCCCAAAAAGCCCTATATGAGCCTTGTCCCCAGGCCAGCGCGGGCTCCGCCTCCGACCTAGCGCTGCCGGCAGCGGCGCGGCGGGCGCAGAGCTTTGGAGTTGCTTCGCACGCAGTTGAGGGGGGCTTAGGGTTTAGGGTTTAGGGTTTAGGGTTTCGGATGGTGAGGGTGTAGGGCTTTAGGATGTTCAGGGCGTTTCGGTGGACTATGGAGGATGACTAGGTGTTCGGTCTTGAGGATCATGGGGGACCTCGGCCTGCAGTTTCTCGGCTATAGGCGTTCTAGGGGACACTCAGTCTGCTTGGAAATCACATGGCGGCCCGTCAAGCAGGGCTCGTCTTCCCTGTGTTCCTTGCGAACCTTGCTGGGTTCCTGGCAACGGAACATGGCTGTGCGGCCAATGACCCTGAGGACGCAGACACAGCTTGGCTGCAGACGGCCCAGAGCTCGAGTCATGCTGCCCAGCTTTCGCAGAGAGAGTGCGATAAGGATGATCTCGCCTGCGAAGCCCGGCAGTTAGCTTGCAACCTGACGGGCATGATTGAGTGCTGACTGGCCATCAGCGTACAACAGGCTGACTGCATCTTTAGCACAGCTGAGGACTGTATGCGAAGGGGGCCACCTAAACTTGTACGAAGATGCTGTGCCGCGGCGCCTGACCAGGACACGTGCAGCGGCTAGAAACTCCTCTGGCACGAGCTCAGTCTCGTTGGACTGCCCCGCGGCGTTGAGTTGCGTTCCGGACGTCATCGCCTATGAGGGTAAGAATCCCGGTGCTGAAATTGGCATGACGACGGCGAAGGTCGCAGCAACCGTTGCCGTCGAAACGTTGAAGGAAATCCTGAGCGCGCGACGCTCAGCAATGCCAGAGAAAGCGCTGTCCATCGTTTGTGTGAGTTTCCAAAGCCCCATGTTCAACCATTGAACCATATAGAGCCTTAACCTTGCGCAACTTGTGACAGTGTTGTTGGATGGGGCTGGCCCAGGTAAGATCATTGGTCGAGCGGGCGGCACGGCATTTGCGTTCATCGGTGGGTTCCTTGATGCACTCTTCCCAAGCGCCGGTGGCCTACCTGAGAATCCGTGCACTTATGCGACTGATGGGGCAAGTGCGTCTGAGAGCAGGTGCATGGGTGTAGGTGGACTGTCAGGGGCATGAACAGTATCAACATTTTGAATCAGCCGAACCTGACGGAACAGGTCGCATGAACGCCAGAATTGAAACAATGGATCTCCGTAGTTAAGCGGCAACTCCATGTTTTTTGGATGATGCGGCTTTCCATTTTTCTTCGGCTGCAAAGAAAGCTTTGCTTGACACAGGTGAAGCCCTTTGTGCAGCAGTTTGTGAATGCCAAGCTGGACGAAACCTTCGAGGAACTTTGGAAGTCTACTATCGAAGGTTACCAGACGAGATTGTGGGCCATGAATGCTACAGCATACAGAAGCTCGGAGCACTTCGAGAATGGAACTATCAAGCACATGCCAAACAAGACGCGGCAGCGGATGTTCGATGAACTGAAGCAGGTACATGATGCCATGCTGGGTGACGTCAGATTCTTTTTGACGGACCATGCTATCAAAACCACTGCCAGGTCATACCTCTGCCAGTTCGCATCTCTGCATATCAGCGTTATGACAAATCTTCTAGGGTCGTCAGACTACCAGACCCTGGGCGACAGATACGTCTTCCAGACCTTTTCAATGTGCCCTTGATCTTCAGAGGCAATTTTATTGTCTTTGTTTAGGGGTTAGGTTTTAGGGTTTAGGGTTTAGGGTTCCTGCATGCCCCCTCGAAGAATCGTACCGAGGTGCTATGCCAAGTACGTCTACAAGCGCGCGACTGAGGCATTTAAATCGAGGATGGCGACATTCATGCACTCTTTCGATGGCAGTATGAAGTATTGCCCCATGGTAGGGGTGTACAATGTCTACTGCCTTAAGGGCCATGAGACGTACAAGGATGAATGGCCAGATTGCAACTGGGAGTTCAATGGGCATCTTGGACTGAGCCTGCGGTTTAGGGTTTAGGGTTTAGGGTTTAAATAGGGTTTAGGGTTTGGGCTTTAGCCAGTCTTTCTGCTGATGTTCAACGATGCGAAACCCTTGAGAGTGCCGTAGATCCCTACGCCTCCAAACCCTCAGCCCTTCTAAGCCCTAAACCCCAAACCCTAAACCCCAAACCCTAAACCCTAAACGCTAAACCCAAAGCGACCCCTAGGGGTGAACTTGATTGTGGCTATCCATGCTGCAGAGTGCCAAATCTTGCGGACATCCCTAAACCCTAAACCCTAAACCCTAAACCCTAAACCCTAAACCCTAAACCCTAAACCCTAAACCCTAAACCCTAAACCCTAAACCCTAAACGGCGTCCTTGGCTTCTTTCGAGGCGCACCGTCACGCGGTGGAGAATCTGGGTCAGACCTGGGGATGTCTTTAGAGTTTAGGGTTTAGGGGTTTAGGGTTTAGGGTTTAGGGTTTAGGGTTTAGGGGGCCTTGGTTTTAGCAGGATCTTACTTTGGATTTGTTCAAAGGGGTAAAGTGCCCACCTAGGAATCAGACCGTGGAGCCAATTCCTATTTGGCTGAACAACGTGGTGCTCATGCAGAAGATTGGCGTCGACGGCAGAAAGGCGTTTCAGCATTTCGAGTGTCCAGTTTAGGCTCCCCCACACGTGGCGGTGAAAGGCCTTAACCCTAAACCCCAAAACCTATAAACCCTAAACAATAAACCTGATTAAGACTTGCCACAACCCAAGCATTCAACGAAAGCGCGGCGCTCCTCCCAGCAGTGACCAACCAAAGTGTTGGCACAAGATGTGGTCTTTCTCAATACAAGTTGCTGAAGACACCCGCCTGGGGTTCGGGTTCAGGGTTCTAAAACAATAACATGTTCACCCTTATCAGGGTCCTAAACCCTAGAACCTAAACCCTAAACCCCTAACCCCTAGACCCCTAAAGCCCTAAACCCTAAACCCTAAACCCTAAACCCTAAACCCTAAACCCTAAACCCAATATTGTCTTTTGTTTCTTTTGGTGCTCGTATAAGCAAGTAGTACGTAGTGCCTCGGTGGCTTGAAACCTGCTTCGCGGGCACCTCCCACCGCAGGCCGGATGCCTAAACAAGAGAACTCAGGGTTTAGGGGTTAGGGTTTAGGGTTTAGGGTTTAGGGTTTAGGGTCTCAGGGAGTTTGAGTCACACAAGTCCCCTCTGCAGGGTGGATCTAGTCACCAAGAGCTTGTAGCTGCGCTCAACACACTCTCTCGGGTTTGGGGTTTAGGGCTAGGGTTTAGGGCTAGGGTTTAGGGCTGGGGTTTAGGGTTTATAGGGTTTAGGGTTTAGGGCCGTTAGATACGTGCATTCTTGTAGACCAGTGCCTTCGACACTCCGTGTTTGATTCCCGCAAAACGCCCAGCCAGTGGGAGCGGAATCACCATTACGTGCCCCAACCCTCAACCCTAATCCCTAAACTTATGAACCCTAATCCCTATACACCCTAGAGCCAAACCCTATCCTAAACTTAAGCAGACTTTTCTTCTTGGGAACTCGTAGGATTGCCAAGTGTTGCCTTTCGCAGCCCTTCCGGGAAGACTTCGAGGAATTTGGGTTTGGGGGGGGGGGGGGGGCGCGAAGTCTTTGGGAACTGAGGTTGCAACCTTTATTGTCTGAATAGCAGGTGGGTGGAGCCAAAAACTCAAACCCCATCGACCCCAAACCTCATAGCCCTAAACCCTGGTCTCTAAAACCTTTAAGAGCCCTTGAGCCTTCAACCCTCATGTCATGGGTTTCCCTACTACCCCTTAACCTGAATTAGGCTTGATTATCCCTAAATAGCCTTAATTATAGGGAGAACCTAGAAGGGGGGTAGTCCAGAAGGGGGTGGGAGGGAACCCATGATCATGTAACTCCAAGACCAGCCAAAGCCTGAAAAACCCAAAAGACAACACGCTGTGTGGAAGGTTGGGATGTTCCCCGTTATACTAACAGCTCCCAATAGGGAGTATAGTACCCCCTATCCTAGTCCCTATCTTGCACTCCTAGTATAAGGGGGGGGAACATCCCAAGCTAAAACCCAAAATCCTAAAGGGGGGGTACTACAATCCCTGCTAAGGACTGCTAGTCAAAGGGGGGGGAACATCCCCAACAAACACCCTCAACCCTAAACCCTAAAGGGGGGCATTAAGGACTTTTTGTCTAAGGGGGGTACTACAATCCCTACTATCCAAAATACCCTAAGCCCTAAACCTAAAGGGGGTCTAGAATCCGTACTAAGGACTGTTAGTCTAAGGGGGGGAACATCCCAAACGCGAGGAATCGTCCCAAACCTCCTCCACGGAGTCCTCAGCGAATGCCTGTGCACAGCTTCCGCGCGGCCCTGCTGCGCTTTGGTTCCAGGGTTTGAGGTTGAATCCGTAGACTTTGGCTTAAAGGCTTATAAACCCTAAGCCCTAAAACCTAAATCCTAAACCCTAAACCCGAAACCCTAAACCTATACTTTGGCTTGAGAGTAAGAGTTGGGGCGTAGGGGTTGTGAAGGGCAGGGCACTCCTTCTAGCATCACCCTCTGGCATCCTTTTCGTCTATACGAAAGACTAGCCAAAAGGCTATTCTAATTAAATACGACCTCTCCAAATTATTTTTGGTGATATTTAGATTTGGGGCTTGGATCAAACGCCTCAAATTACACCAAACAAGGCAAACAGCATTCACAGAGTGGAATTTTGCACGCCCGGAACAATCAACCCCAAACGCTAAAATCACGAGATCCCTCTCACACTGCCGGCCTTGAACCCCAAATCCTAAAGCATGTAGGTCCCGAAACCCACCTTGAAGCCTAGAAGCAACGTAGCGTGCAAGCCTACTTATAGTACTGCTAGGCGAGAAGTCTGCAAGAGACCTCCGCCCGTCAGGTTCTGGCGAAGAGCGGCGCAAGCGCCGGAGCTCCTGTTGTTAGCTGGATGGGAAAACGATTTGAGGCAATTAGGGTTTAGGGTTTAGGGTTTAAGGGGTTTAAGGGGTTTAAGGGGTTTAAGGGGTTTAGGGTTCATTGTCTAGAAACAAGTGCTAAGGGCGCGCCTTCTCAAGCCTGCTTCGTGGCAAGAATCTGTCCAAGCACTAGTATTGCGTTGGAACCCGATGCGACTCCTACGCATCTTTCGAGGTAAATTTTGCACCGTGTCTGGTAATGGCACGAGACCTCGGAGGGGATGCTTCACGTCATGATTGCAGGCCCGAAGCCAGACCTGAAACTGAAAGCTGATGGACAAGGCTTTTGTGAATCTAGGGTTTGGGTTTAGGGTGTAGGGTTTAGGGTTAGGGTTTAGGGAAAAAAGGGCACCTTAGAACCCAAGATCCTGTGTGTGTGTGTGTGTCTGTGTGCTTGGGTTGCTCGAGTTTTTGGATGTTCCCGCAGCAAACGGCATGGGCCCGCTCCGCGTGGATCACAGCATAAGCCGCTCCTGAATGCCTGCCATGTACCAAGAGTAGACCTATAGGGTTCAGGGTTGAGGGTTGAGGGTTGAGGGGTTAGGGTTTAGCGTTTAGGGGAACCAACCTTTGGACCTTTTCATACACTTCTTGGGTACAAACCCTAAACCCTAAACCCTTTTTCAGAGTGCTTGCAGAAAGCCTTTTCCCTAAACCCTAAACCCTAAACCCTAAACCCCTTGTTCAGGTACCAGGTAGCGGCTGTTAGGGGCCTGACTGCACTGCGCCTGAAGACTGGACGCCAGTGCCGTTCCAAGCCATGGCCCTGGATCCCAAGAGCTCCCATAGCTGCCAGGCCTTGGGGTTTAGGGTTTAGGGTTTAGGGTTTTAGTAAAAAGGGTTTGGGGTTTGGGGTTTAGGGTTTCGGGTTTAGGGCTTAGGGCTTAGGGCTTCGGGTTTGGGATTTGGGGTTTAGGGTTTAGGGTTGTAGGGAGGGTTTAGGGTCAGGGTTTAGGGAAATTCAACTGCTAAAGCACTGCGACACGTGAGGGCTCTGACGTACACTTATGGACCTATGGACTATGACGTTCACAGAAAGTCTTTGTCCCCGAGCGTGCCCTTCCATGGTGTACCAGTGTGGCAGATGGAACAGCTGCAGCCCTAAACCCTAAACGCAAAAAAGGTTGCTCAGGGCCTAGAGTATCCCACATCCCTCTTATGACACGGACCCCGAGGATTGGGATTTATAGGGTTCGGGTAGTTCGGATTTCGGGTTACAGGTGAGGGAGGCTTTTGGGTTTACGGGGCTTGGGGGTGTCCCCAAACGGGTTTAGGGTTTTAGCGCTTAGGATCTTGTTCAGCCTCGACCCTGCCTAGTCCCTTTTCATCAAAGAGTGTCACCCAGTCATCAGCTGCAAGCGTAGGGTTTAGGGCACAGGGTTAGGATTCACACATTCCGAAGTCCTGAACCTTCTTCTCCTAGAAAACCTAAACCCTAAACCCTAAACCCTACAAAGCGTGCAGGTGAAAGCGCCGTGTGACAGGCAGCATGCCCCCTCTGTTGCGTTCACTGGTCTTGGCAACTGCTGTGCGGAGCTGCAGGGCACAGATAGCCACCTGTCTAACTAAGGATTTTGGGATCCTGAATCCTGAATTTCAGGCGCAGAAACAAGGAGTGTCCACAGTACGTCCCTGAGGGTGCATCGTGTGACTGAGACACTGAGGCCCTAGGGTTTAGGCTTTAGGGTTTACTGCGTGCCCAGATGCAAAAAGGGGAACCATGTTCCAGCGTTTTAGGGGTTAGGGTTTAGGGTTTAGGGTTTAGGGTTTAGGGTTTAGGGTTTACGGCACCCAGGATGGGCCCCAAGTTTGGCTAAACCTTAGGGGCTGCTGAGACAGCTTACCTTCCGGCTCCCCCTCTCCCCTTCTCCCTTGCCTCCCCCCCTCCGCCCCTAAACCCTAAACCCCAAACCCTAAACCCTAAACCCTAAACCCTAAACCCCAAACCCTAAACCCTAAACCCTGTACCTACAGCCAAGACCAGGAAGCCGCAGTCTGGGGCTGAGGGCTTAGGGGTTCGAAACAGGGTTGAGGAGTTCCACAAAGGGTCCAGCGGATTAAGTTTAGGGTCTAGGGTTTAGGGTTTAGGGTTTAGGGTTTAGGGTTTAGGGTTTAGGGTTTAGGGTTTAGGGTTTAGGGTTTAAACCCCCCAGAGTTTAGTGGGCTTTGGGGATTAGGTGTCCAGGGCTTTCCCGGCTGGCTGCAAGAGACCCCGTTGCAAAAGATGTCCGGGGCTTTGCGGTCGCTAGTTGAAAATCAAAATGGCTTCGTGGCCGGAGGAGTTCGGAAGCAACAAAAAGGATAACAAAAAGGGCTGATGCCCCCCCCCCCCAGTTAGGGCTAGGCACCCGATTTTTCAAAGCTTTCGCCGCAACGCCTCCACCGAAAAAACCCTGTATCCCACCCTACGATTTTACACTTTACCACCAAAAAATCATCAATTTTGACATCCCCGCCTCACGCAATTTAACCAACAAAAAATCAAAAAATTAAAAAAAAATCATCTCCAAATCAATTTTTCAAACCACCCCCTAACTCACAAACCCGAAATTCACGATTTTTGAAATTGAAAATTCTGCTCAATGTTCTTTGTCGTTGAATAGAATTTTCATTGGTAATTTACCTTATGTGAATTTTTGTTCGATGTATTCTTTTACGTCATCGTCTTCAATCCTATTTATGTCGATTTCTATATTTTTCAAATTGTCTATCTCTGTCGCAAATAGTTTTTCTTGATGGTGCTGTGATTTTTCGTGTTGTGCTTTCTTATAAAATTTCACATCGTATTTACAGATAGGACAATGATGTATTAATTTCATATATTCTTTTCTATATGCCTGTAATTGTTCTTTGTGGGTTTCGTTGTATTGTTTTTTTCGTTCTGCAATTTGTTCTTTGTGTGTCTCTCTGTATTGCTTGTCTTTAACCTTTATTTTTTCTGGATTTTCTGCGTATTTTTGTCTTTGTTTTTGTCTGCATCCATCGCAACATTTGAAATTGTCGGAAAACTCCCACCATTCTCTATTTACATTACAACCTTTACAAAACCTTTTGGACATATCTATCAGTATATGGTATTATCTCTTTAAGTCCATACCATATACCACTTTTGACTCAAACCTTTAATTTAACATTTATGTTGAACCTCTTTTCAATGTCTTTTGCGGATTCTCTTAATGTAGGTTTCGACCAGAGGAGGTGTTTTGCCCAAAAACCAGCAGTTTCATAGTCATTCCAATCCTGATTGCCACTACCGTGTCTCGCTATGTATCTTTTCTTACGCTCCTCGTCTTTATGAATGGTAAAGTCGCTATAACCAGTGGCACCAAAAGATACAGTTTTTTTATCATCTATAACAGCATCGTATTTTTTATCCGGTTTTGTTGATTTCTGTATTACAATATTCACTGTCATATAAAATACTTGATAAAAACATTTCAATAAAGGATATTAATTTTATTGAAACGTTTTGAGGTTTGTTTATTTTTTAAATATTTGTTGTCTATATAAATCTTTGAGTTCTTGTAGATATTGTTTTTTCATTTCCTTGTCCCCAGCAGATTTTACCCAATTATTATATAAACTTTTATAACTTCTATACGTTTTAGTGTTTATTGTGTGTCTATTGTTCGCTTCTTCGAATACTTCTCTTAATTTTTGAATACCTATTCTACTTGGAATGATTAATGTAGGAGATGCCATATCTTGCTCTTCGGTTGTTCCTTCCTTCAAATTTGTTTTTCTTGTTAAGCGGGTTCTTGGTGGTTCTTTTCGTGGTGGTGGTTGTGCTGGTTCTGGTGGTGGTGCATTTCCGCTTGAACTTGACGAACCGCCTTGTTGAAAATTTGGTCGCGGCGGTGGTTCGGGCGATGTTTTCGGCGATGGTCTCGGTCTGGGTTTGCCCCTTGGTTCTGTTGGTCGCTGTGGTATTGTTCGTGGTATTGGTGGCAACGCTGGCAACTCTGATACTGTGGGCTGACTGGACGAGGCAATCGGCAAGGGTTGTTGAGTTGCTCCTACATTCGGTTGGTGGGGTTGTAAAACAATCGAAGGTTGTAAATATTGCATGTTTGGTATTGGCATTGGATCGTATGTTGTAAATTGTCCCACTCTGGGGTCTCCTGTAAAATCTAAAAGTGGTCTCGGCGGCGGGTTTATTCTATTCATTATTGCTTCATTGAATTGACTGATTGCTTCCTGCGACATACCTGCCAGAAGCGAACTTCCAAAATCCATACCGGAAAACATATTACCGGCGACATTGCCCCCTACTCTTAATGCTCCGCCACCTATTCTTAATGCACCGCTTCCTAATGTCCTTAAAATTCCTGAACCGCCTTGTTCTTCTCTTTCCAACTGCTGTTGGTGTGCTTCGTAAATTGCTTGTTGGTTGCCTTGTTGTGCTGTTGCTATGTTTCCTAATGTTTCATTGATTTGAAACAGTTGTTGCTCTGGCGGGGTGCCGAATTCTTCAACAACAGACATACTTTCGGCGTCAGTTCCTATGTTAAACATTTCTGGCGACCTTGGTTGCTCTGGTTCCGGTCTGTCATTCTGTGTATATAATGCTTTATGTGTTAAATCATTATCCGATGCATATTCGCGTAGCATATGATCTCTAACAATTCGCTCGGCAATTTGTTTCTCTTGGACTTTTAATTTATCCAAATGGTCTTTGCCATCGAATCGAGTTCCCTTATTGCTTTGTTTATAAAATACAGCATCTCTATTAGGAAAAGGTTTTAGTGCATCTTCGTTGTCATTGACTAGTTCCAAAATATCTTCATATCTTGACCTTCTATGAAATTGTATTCCAGCATTTTTAACTACCATCCTTGTTTATATGTTTATTTAGAAAATAGTTTCGCTCAATTCGCTTAATGTGTCATACCTTTTTTTGAGATGTTCCAAAGAAGTCTCGGGTATTCTTGGATTATGCATTTCCCCTTTCAATCTTGCCATTTCGCCCTCGTAATTTGCTTTCATCTGACCCTCTAATAGTCTGCGTTTAAACGCCAGATTCTTCTCTTTTGCCTCTCTTGCTTCTAATTGTTTTTTCAAGTTCAGTAAATAGTCGAGGTTTTGTTGGTGATACACCAAATCAGCGGATGAATTAACGACCGGATTATCTAATGATTTTTTCTTATGTTGCAGTTTGTTCTTTTGAAATTTGAACCTATTATATAGAACCATTTGTATATATTAATATTTAGATTTTTTACTTCTTGATTGAAACATTGCCTTACACATATTAGCGGATTTTTCTTGTCTTCTTCTCATAATTTCGGCGTTCATTGTGTTCATCTGTAATTGCAATAATTGTTGTTGTGTTAAATTTGCATACGGATTTAAAGGTTGTTGCTGTGGCACAGCTGGCACAGTTGGCACAGTTGGCACAGTTGGCATTGAAAGAGGCGGTTGTTGTTCTTGATATTGTTGTGGTGCTACTGAATTATTTTCTGGCGCTAATGGTTCAACATTAATTTTTGGTTTAATGTTGCTTTTCCTAACCGGCTTTTTCAATATGTCGCTCGGTTTCCCTTCGCATTTTTCGGGGTGGGAATACCTAAGGGTTTTCATACACATCGTTTTCTTGCAGTCTTGACATTCTGCCTTTTCCTTGGCGACTTCCCTGATTTTAACTCGTTTAGTTTCTTCCTTAGGCTCAGGCGTTTCGCTGGGCACCTCTTCTGGTTGGGGTTCTTCCTGTTCTGGCTTTTCATCAACGGCGACGATGTCATTACTTTCTTCGGCCATCTATATAATGTTCTATATGTTTTCTTTTGGTTTTCACATCATATCTGTGTTATGGAAGAGGAGACTAAAAGATAAATTTACACCGTTAAAGTCTATAAGGTTGCCTACCTCGTCTGTTATTCTAAAACTCAGTCGCCTTATTGAACGACGCGAGACATTAAGATAATCGTAATCGGTAATTCCATAAGGGTCGTTTATAATACCAGCAAACGAAGCATTAACCGGAACTTTCTTGACAATGGCATTTGAAAAAGATGAGGGACTATGAAAGTTATTATTCGACAATTCAGGGCAGGATATGTAAATGTCTTGGTGAAACAGCAGTTTTACAAAACCTGAAACCCAAGGGACAGTAGAAGTGGATGCATCAAAGACAGGTTCGGTAAAACTAAGTGTTTCGTTGATGCTGTTTAAGTTATTGAGATCGACCGAGTTAGAGAAAGAACCAACATAATCGGGAACATCTGTGTCTGTCAGAGGAAAGAATAAAATTTCTGCGTAATTGGTTGATATTGTGATTTTGTTGGTTAGGGTGCTGTATGTTCCGCTGTAAGTGTTGGTTCTTCCCCCTGTGTCGAAAACGGCGTTTAGTTGGGTGGCTATTTCGGTTGCGAGTTCGGGGGCGGTGTAATTGCCGACTGGTATTTCTACACGCCTATATGTTATGCCTTGTGGTGTTGCAGGTGGTATGACTTGGTGTCTGAAATATAAATTGTTGTTGCTGGTGTTTATCGAATACCACGTGTTCGGTATTGCTACTTCATGGACTTGCATAATTGTCCCGTCGGGAATTTCGAAGGTTTCCCTCAATTCTATTTGGAAGTCGCTTATGCCACGACTGTTGGAGGTGCGATATTTCGAATTTACATAAACTTTTTTATACGTTAATGGTCTTATACTCATATTATTATATATATATATATATTTGATATAAATAATTTATAAACTTTTTATATAATGACAAAGATAGAAGCACGATTAAATAAGATGCTCAACTCTAATGGCAAAATTTCAAATACGCAAGGTATTAAATTAGCATATGATAGAGATAATAAAATTTTTGTTAAAGGAAATAAAATGTATGTGGGAGGCACGACTTCTACGAGGGACTGGCAACAAAATTTCACAAAACTTAAAACCGGTGGGATTAGAGACATGGACAGGTATAAGGAGGCAAAAAAAGTATTATTGGAAAATCCGCAAGTGGATACACTATTAGGGCACAGTATGGGCGGTAGTGTTGTTTTGGAGTTAAACAAAGAATTTAAGGATAAAAATTATAAAACGAGAACATACGATGCTCCTGTAATAAGTTTGATTTCCCCTATTTTTGGAATAGATAGACCGACAGAACAACACAAGCGATTTAGAATGACAGGCGACCTCGTGAGTAGTTTGGATAATGCGGCTATAAGTTATGACACAAATACTTTCAACCCTGTATCAAATCATGACATCGACAGATTGCACGGCATTGATGAAAGAATACCCGTAATGGGTTGGGTTTAGGGTTTTTCTAAGATAAAATATAATAATAATGCTTAACAAGGCCAGGAAACCAAAAGAACAAATGAGGATAGGAAAAACTCCCGAGAACGTCCAATTCAAAAACAAAATTACGAAGAGTCTTAACAATTCATCTTATGAAATGATTCGTGGAATCGTAGAAACCGAAACAACGGCAGTGCCACAACCACAGTTGGAAAAACAAATTTCAAAAAATATTAACAATTTAAATCCTCATAAAAAGAATAATATTAATAAAAAATCTAATAAATAATATATAAGTTATGGATTTAGTCATTGCTGAAACACAGGATAATATGATAAATTCCTTACAGTTCGGACTTCCAGAAAGCGCCGCGTATATCACCGACCGTAAGCAAGTCCATTTTCCAAGTGTATCTGGAAACATTTTCAGTTCCAACAATGGAAACAAATATATTAAATTTGTTATTACAGGAGAAGACAACAATTACATCGATATGTCCAGCATTTGCTTATTTTTTGACGTCGTTAATACATCAACCACAGCAGGAGAATATTTACGACCCTTAGGTGAAAGTCACGCCTTCTTTACCCGTTATAGATGCAACGCGGCAGGACAACAAATTAACGACATTGACAATTATAATTTAGTATGTGAAAAAATGAAATCTTTTAAATCCGAAGAAGTACGAAATTTAGACGATATTCAGGAAGGTTGCTTAACCCGATACGACAGCAGGATTAATAGACTTTATGCATTTGCAATTGAAGGACACGATGCCACCGCTACTACTGGTAGAAATGATAGAGGAATTGTTTTACCAAAACTTACAAGAGCAAACACGACAGGAATTGAGCAAGGTAAATTCGTGCGGATGGGGCACAAACCTTGTTGCGGGTTCGTTCAATCTGGGTATTATCCACCTATTCGATATTGCCCGTTAGAATTTATTTTCGAAATTTGTTCGGACGCACAAGAGCCAGTCATCAGACCGGCAACGCCAGTAGCAGGAACTCAGGCCGAAGACGATGTCAATGGTTTATACTTTACCACAAGAAACACTACAACTTCGTGGGCAATTCAAAACTGTATCCTTCGATGCGAATTAATCACAGTCGATAATTCCGTTAATAATAATGTGGTTTCACATTTATTGAAAGGGGGTCGGCTTAGAATGGTTTATCCCGCCTATCACAGTTTCTCACAAACCTTCACGGCAGGAAATACAGAAATCAATATGAACATTGTTAAGTCCTCCACGCGATTATCTCAAATGTTCTTTACGCTTAGCAATTCACAGATTGATGACAATAACACAGCGGCAAATTTTGCAAAGAAAAAATGGACTTGGTTTTATCATCCTATGTCGGCTACAATTGATAATTTAGAAGGTGTAATCGACAGCACTAAACAAATTTCATATTATGTTCAGATTGCTAATAAAAAGTTCCCGGAACAAGCGATAGAAAGTATAGCAGAAGCAATGTATTTCCTACGCCGTGCTGTTAATGTTATGTCTCCGTTTTATGATGGTTTTTCAATTGACATTTACCGATATGCTAACGACAAGTTTATCGGTGGAATAAATTTCGATAAGCAACCCGATATGAACTTTACCGGAAGCAACACTAAAATGGGTTCCTTATTGACTTTTAAATTGAAAGGGGCAAACAACACATTTGCATTAGGAATTGAGCAGGTGTATGTGACGCTTGTGAGTGAGCATGTGTTTGAACTTAGCGAGTCAGCTTCAACGGTTCTGGACTAAGAAATAAAACATTATTAAATTAAATAAAATCTACTTAATTTAATAATGGCTTCAATCAACAATATAAACACGGTTTATGCCAACGAAATATATAAAATTTTCTCAACAGGTGTCAGTGAAATAGACGATTTATTCGTTACACAAGATGATTTAAATACTGTCACAGGAGGATTAGTATCACAGCAGGATATAGATGACAGCATAGCACCGTTAATTTCAAAAGATATAGCATACAACAATACATTAACGAGTCATATATCGTTAATAGATACAAACACAACGAACATAGCAACCAATACAGCGGATATTTCTATTCTAGATACAAAAAATCTCGCAAATTTTCATAGTATCAGTTCATTAACTCATTTACTAAATACGGACTATCAAACAACAACACAGTTAAACTCTAATTTTGTATCACCCACTACATTATCAACCAACCATTATACCAAAACAGAGATAGACACAACATTGGGAAGTTATTATACATCAGCAGTATCAAACACGTTGTATTATAGTCAAACTTATATCAATACAAATATTTACACTAAAACCGAGGTTGATGGATTAGTAGGCGCTGGTGGTGGATACACTGATACAGAAATAGATAATTTACTTGCTTTAAGAGTTCCGGTTAGTGATTTTACAAACCGATTTAGCGCCAATCCTATTATTGATTGTAGCGCCCCTACAATTATTCATAGCGGATTAACATTAAACAACGAGACGATAAATATAGCACCAACCACAGGACTATTATTTAGTAATCAAACAGGAGGAGGAGATAAAATTGTTAGTGTATTTAAAAACGCCACAAATTACATAACGATTCAAGGAAATAAAATTATTGCGAATGCTACAAGCGATGACAGTTTGACAGCATTGGATCTAAACCCTTCGGACAGTGTCAAAATACAAAGTTTAACATTAGGAGATATTACAGTTCCTACAACAGGCAGTGATATTATTAGAAATTCAGGCGATGCTAATTACACACTGCGTGTTAGAGATACACAGGGTGTGTGGGAGTTTCGGAACAGAAATTTAAGATGCATGAACCCGAGCAACCCTGCAAACGGAACAGAAATGATATTACACGACACAGGAAACGATTTTCGTTTAAGAATAGGAAGTCAGACAACAGCACAAGTCGGCATAGGAGTTCAATATAACTCATCATATTTTTTAAATGTTGGCGGAGTAAGTAATTTTAATCAAGCAAGAGTAGCAAACGATTTAGAAATTATAGGTAATTTGAATTTAACAAATATAACAGGAGACATTCAATTACCAACAACCGGTGTAGATATGTTTAGAAATAGTGGAGACAGTAATTATAATTTAAGAGTTAGAGACACACAAGGGGTGTTTGAATTTAAAAACAGGAATTTTAGATGTATGAACCCGAGCAATCCAGCAAACGGGACAGAAATGATACTACATGACACAGGCGGGGATTATAGATTAAGAATAGGAAGCACTACAACAGCAACGGTAGGAATAGGAAGACAATACAATGCGTCATATCATTTAACGGTCGGAGGAACAAGTAATTTTAACGAAACGAGAGTCGAGAACGATGCAACATTTTTAGGGCAACAATTATTAAGCACTGACGGAAGAATTTTTCAACGAGCAGACATTAATAATAGTTTAAATGTAATATCAACAGAAGAAATTAATTTTAGTCTTCAAAGTGATAGAACAACTGACCCGACAACAGGAACAATAGCATTACAATTAAACGACACTAACGGAATTACAATTAACAGAGCGGTCACAAATAATTTAACTTTTAATAGTTTAGGATTAGTAACAGCAGAAGCAGGAATGAACATGTGGGGCGATTTGAACTTTCAACACTCGTCAGGAATAAAAGAAACATTAAACGGAAGCGATTATGATTTAGATATAAGAAATGGAGACACCGACAGAGCAATTAATTTTATCATCGGAACAATAGGAAGCACACCTGAATTATCACTAAGCGAAGCAAAGGTAAAAATGAATAGTAATTTAGAAATAACACAGGAGACAATAAGCACAGTAGACCAAATACAATTTTTAAATACTGATGCAGGAGGTGAATATGCATTTTATTTTGGTAGTGTTGTAACAAGTAATGATGTATTTTCAATTTCACCAGGTGGCATTCTCGTTAATGGAGATATTGAATATACTGGGTCTTTAATTCCAAGTTCTGATAAACGATTGAAAAAAGACATTAAGGAACTTAACCAAAAAAAGGCAGTGGAATTAGTTAAATACATTGTTCCAAAAACATATCGTTTTATTGATGACAGACAACAAGGTAAATCGTGTTGTGGTTTTATTGCTAATGATTTTATGGAAACGAAGAAGATGCCAGATGAATGGCAAAATATAGTTAAAGAGGGCAAAGACGGATATTTAAAGTTTGATTATACAATGACAACACCAGTTTTATGGAGTGCTTTACAGGCAACAATACATGAAGTAGAAGAATTAAAAGATTTAGTGAAAACAATGAAAAAGGAAATGGCGACAATGAAAGGAGAAATAACAAAATTAAAAAATAAATCTCAATAAATATATAATGCCTAATCTTGATGAAACAATTGAAAAAAAATTAGATGAGCAACTACAAAAAATAAAATCGGAATTAATAATATTTAACACAATGCAAGATTTAACAGATAAAGTGCAAAAAATAGAAGATGAAATAGAACAGATGAAAAACAAAAGCAAATGTGGCAATTCTGGAAAATGTATGCCGTGTAATTTGTGCAGTTTTTCATTATTCTAATATGACTTCATAAAATAATTTGAAATAATATTATTTTATGAAATATATATATTTGTTTTATTTAAACGGTTTGTTCTATTTTGAGCCTGTGTTCGAAGCGGATAAAGAACATTTTATCAATGTCTTTGGCGTTTGTATTTATATATAGAAAGGAATACGGAGCATCGTTTATAGCAATTCTATACATCTCGTAGAGTTGGTCTTTATTAACCAGTGCTGAATTTTCTTCTAAAAATGAATTAACCTCATTCATATTTTTCAATCGAAATATAAATAAAGCAGATGCATTTAATCTTACTATCGGAGCGAGGACATTATATTTTTGAGTCGATAATAATACAGATATTGCATTATGGCGACCGCGAGTAAATAGCGAATGTAGAATATTTGAATACCTTACGAATTTTGGGTCGTCGGCAAAATCATCAATGACGATTAATATTGAATGTAAGTTTTTTTGCTTATTCTTTTTTTGATAGTCTATAACTTTATGCTGTGTTTTTATAATTTGGTTCAATGCTTCGGGGTTGTATTCTTCAAAGTAGGTTTTTTCTTTTTCGGTATCCACGCTCATTTGTTCTGTTATATACTTTTTTACACTATTCCAAGTATCATCAACATGGACACTAGGACTAAATATAAATATTCTTTCAAACGAGCCTCTATAAATATTCAATATGAGATTTTGTATCAATACCGTTTTACCGCCAGTCGAAGAAGCAACTAATATACCCCTAAACGGAAGCGACGGCATCATATCATATTTTGAGTTTTTGTATTTGTATTCTGGAATGTCTATTGGTTTGACAATCGGTATGTTATTAGTCATTATATTTATATAGAAAGTTTTGTATTTTAATTATATAATGAATTACGACAAATACATTAAGGCGATAAATGAGATAGAAGAAGTGGAACAAATAGTAATAACAGAGCCAAGGTATAGGAGATGTTGTTATTCTGCTTTGGAAATTTGTAAAGGAGTATTGCAATACTTGAAATTGAAGAAAAAATAAGAATATTTCTAATATAAATAAATATGACTGACGCAAACAAAGACAATAACCAAGATGGAACAGATGGCGGTTTAAGTGTTAATAAAGATGGTATAAACTGTTTATTTTGTAGATGTAAAAGAAGCACATACCATAAAGAAACTAAAACAACAACTGAAAATAACAAGGTTGTCGTTAATGTTGTTGAAGATAGAAGCAGTTTTAAAATCGGAAAGGGTAGAAATGTATCGCCAGACGATGGAATATTTAAACCAGACACAGCACAGCAAATCGGAGGCGTTGAACTTTGTAGCACAGGATGGTCAAAACATAGGAAAATCACACCCGAAGAATGTGAAGAAAGGTTAGACAAAATTGAAGAAGATGTAGAAAGAATTGATAAAGATGTTGAACAATTAAAACAAAACAATATGAATTTATTAGATTAATATTTAAAAATTAATATCTATATAATATTGACAGAGTACAGAAGTCGCATAGCAATGCGAGGCTCGTTCCTCGCATCCCCCCGGAAAATGAAACAGGAGAAACCCATTGTGCCCATGCTCGGAAAAGTCCCAGACATCGTAAATGAACGCGCGAAAGGGGAGTAGTGCGATACATTTACATAATTGATACTACATAAGATAGCGTCGCGAATTCGTTTGAAAATTTTTCATAATCTTTTTTATGAAAAATTTTAATATAAAAAATGAAAAACATTGCTTCACAAAGTTTTAGATTTTTAATAATTTTAACATCGTTAAATTATTAAAAATGTAATCTTTAAAATACATAATCTTTAAAAAGTATTTAAAGAATTATTCTTTATATAATATATAGATTAATGCCTACCGCGCCTGAGGATATGACAATGGAAGAGATAAAAGAACAACTGGCGATTTATGGAAGACTGTATTATCGCAAAAAGAAAGAAGACGAAACGTTTATGATGAAAAAGAGAGAGAACACACGAAACCATTTAAGACGAAAAAAACTTAACAAAATTTTAGAAGAACGAGAGCAATCAATAGCAGTAAATGAGGATGAGATAAATGAAGAATTAACTGTAAAGTTTGAAAAGAAAGGGAGACAAGTAATACCAATGGAAAATGCAAATGTTTTAAAAGACACAGATGTATTTAAACGAACAAAGCAAATCAAAGAACCCAAGGAACCCAAAGCACCAAAAGAACCCAAACCGAAGAAAGCAAGTAAAAAGAAAACAACAGAACAACAAGAAGAGGCAAAAGGAGATTAAATTTATTTTAATAATAATATTTATTAAAATAAATAATATTTTTGAATAATTTTGAATAATTTTTAATAATATTTTGAATAATTTTTAATAATATTTTTGAGTCATTTTTATGTTTTGGGATGCTCATCCCCGATGTTTGGGGATGGGTGTCCCCGATGTTTGGGGATAAGACATTTTTAAATTGAAATATGAGGCATCCCCGATGTTTGGGGATGGGTGCCCCCGATGTTTGGGGATGGGTGCCCCCGATGTTTGGGGATAAGACATTTTTAAATTGAAATATGAGGCATCCCCGATGTTTGGGGATGGGTGCCCCCGATGTTTGGGGATGGGTGCCCCCGATGTTTGGGGATGGGTGTCCCGAGACACTAATTATTTTATAAAAAAATTTCTTTGGAAAAAGTATTTAAAGAAATATTTTTTATATATGTTAGATATGGTGCAGGTGTGTAGGTGTGAAAGATGCCTTGACCAAATTGTGACAATCAAACTTTTAGGTAAAAAAAAATTGCGCAATGACCTTTTCAAAACCATAACTTCTTATAGTCAGTATCGGATATACAGCGATAGAGAGAAGACAATAAGGTTTAAAACCATACTTGACAAAATACCAGTTTTACCTTGCGAAGTTTTAGTAGCGAAACGGGTGGTGGAGGACAAGTCTTTAAAAAAACACATTAACAGTGATTCATTTTTTTATTTACGAATGGTGTTGTTAAGGATGAAATATTTAGACATCACCGACATTGAAGACATTAACGACATTTCATCTTTTAGAAGAGACCCAGGTTTCACAGGTGTATTTAATGATATATATGAAACTATGAGGACGAGATATAAAAAACCATTTACGATAGAAATAGAAGAGTTGGCGATTATGTTTTTTAGTGATTACTTTAAACGATGCCTTAATGAAAAGGAGGAGGTTGAGTTTATGATAAAAATGTTAAATCGCATCTTTTCATAAAAAATGTGTTGTTGAAAATATTTTTTATGAAAAATCTTTAAAAAATTTCTTTGGAAAAAGTATTTAAAGAAATGTTTTCTTAACATTATATATGGTGTGTGAGCAGTGTCAGGACTTAAAAACGACAACCGCCCTTTTATGTAAAACCCATCTCCCCACAGAATTAAACAATGATATAAATCAATATATTAGGTGTATGGAGTGTGATAATAAAACTGACATAGCACTTTTTGAAAGTATCATTAGAAAATTATCACTTTCATACTATATGTGGTTTCCTCATTCAGTGGAAGTCGCAAAAAAAGCGATACAAGACCCAAAACTCAAAAAATACATAAACAGATACACACTATATTACCTGAAAAGTCTTCGTTATAATTACCTTTTTCATCTAAACTATCGCAACATCAAAGATTTTAAAAGGCAAGTTCGATATATAGATTATAAAGACTGGTTAAGACAAAATATCGAAAGGCATAATAGAACAGCACCGCCTAATATAGATTTTGAAGATTTCGCTGTTAAGTTTTTCAGCGACCTGTTTAAACAGAAACTAAAAGAAGAAGACTACAAAGTTATAACAAAAATATTACATAAAATACTTTGTGATTAAAATCTCATTCTTTTTATTATGAGCGAAAACAATAAAAAGAATGATATAATAAATGCAGTGTATTTTGATAGGTCAGGTTTTGGAAGCAAAAAACAAACCTTAAAAGATGCAAGAGAAAAAGATAAATCTATAACAATGGCCGACATTGATAATTTTTTTAAAGAAAATGTGGAACAAAAGAAACAGATTAGAGGTAAAAATACATTCATTGCCCCTAAACCTTTTTATGAATTTCAAATGGATTTGTTTTTTATAAACGATTTGGAAAATCAAAAATTTAGAGTTGGTGTGATTATGATTGATGTGTTTAGTCGGTTTATGCAGGTCGCACCGATTAAAAGTAAAGACGAAGCAAACATAGCATCAGGCATGATAGAGACAATGAACAAGATGGGAGGCAAACCCAAAATATTATTTACAGACGACGAAGGTGCATTAAACACAACATCAATACAGGATTATTTAAAGGAGCAGGGCATACAACACCACAGGACAAGAGCACACGCAAACCACAGCGAAAGAGCAATTAGAACATTTAAGGATATGCTTTACAAACGAGTAGAAGCCGACGAAAGAAAAGGCAAAAGAAATATTCAATGGAATGACTATATCTTTGAAATTTTGCTTACCTATAATAATAAAATGGAACATTCGGCCATTAAAATGACACCGAAAGAAGCAATGAAGGAGAAAAACGAACTGAAAGCAACACAGAATATGACCCAACAAGCAACCAGAACAAGGAAATACCCTAATATATCAACAGGCAGTAAAGTTAAAATTTACAGGAAAAGAAAACCTGGTGAAAAAGAACGCACGAGTGTTTGGCAACCTGAAACAAAAGAGATTGAACGAATAGAGCAAAAAAATAATTCAAGTTTATTTTATGTAAAAGGAGACAGTCGCCCATATATGAGGTTTGAATTGTTAAAGGTTTGAAACATCAATAAAAAATTTCTTTGGAAAACCACTTAAAGAAATAATCACTATATATATTAGATAGTGTGATGTTTAAGTTAGATACTTACTGTTGGAAATGCGAGGAAATCAAAGAAAATCATAAGGTTTTAAATGCAATGATGCCCGAGAGTTTGGTAGAGACATTGGGCGAGTATGAGAAGTGTAATAATTGCAATGGTTGTATATACTTTAATGACCATTACAAAAAACCATATGAGGAAAATAAAGACCACTTTAAGGCAAGAATAACAATTCATTTTTTAATGTATAAAATATTGAATAACAGCGCAATGAAACCGAAACTAACAATGCAGGATTACAAGTATATAATATACAACTCACAGCATCCATTAAAAAAACAGATGTTGCGGTTTTTAGTTTCACCTCACAGGGGGTGTGTTAAAAATTCGGCACTGTTTTTGAATAACTTATTACATTGGAATTTTCTTTACAGAGATTTTGACAATTTATCTGAAATTTCAACGGGTGAAGACAGAGAAATTATAAAAGAAATATTTTTAACAATGTTTGATTTTTTCCGTGTATGTTGCTCTAAAAAAAAGTATTCTGTGTATGAAAAAGAATTACGAGATTATTTAGAAGACCGAATGAAATAAACAATTTAATAAATGCAAAGTTTATTAAATTGTTTCTTAACCCCGTTTAGAACAAATACTATTCTGCACTTTCAATTTAACAAAAAATTTTCTTTGGAAAACCACTTAAAGAAAAAACATTTAATATAATTATATATCTAAGGTATAGTATGAGCAAGTTTATCAGGAGTAACTTAATCCAACTCAACCAATTAAAGGACAAGGTGGCCGAAGGAGCAAACAAAACCACACAAAAAAGAATTAACGAAATTATCAAGTTATACCAAGAACGTAAAATCGGAAACATAGCAACCGCCGAGAATTTAATAAAAGGCTTAACCTCTAAGAACAAAAAAACCTATGAAAAAGCATTCAAGCAATACAAGGACACCATACCCAAAACTAAAAAGGCAAAACCATTAAACGAAAGACTGGCGGAAATTAAAAGTCAAAACACATATTTAATAAACTTCCAACTTTATACCACAAGGAAGCCACGAAACGAAAAGGTGAAACCCGCTTTTAAAAAATTCGAAACGGCCTTTTACATCGAAAACTTTGACATAAGACAGGCGACTGTCAAGGCAAAAACCTTTGATAAAGAACTCGTTAAAAATCTTATTTTCAGATTTGAAACCAAAGAGGACTTAATAAGCAAAAGAGGTTTTAATGAAAATGCAAAATTCAGAGAGGTAATAGAACTGCTTAACAAGGACAAGGATTTTAAGGAAATGGTGGATGACTTAACGAAATACTATGACAACCTATTCGACGCAATTAAAATACAACAGGTGGAGGTAGTCAATAAGAAAGGCGAGAAGTTTAACATTATGGACGAGAGTTTAACCGACATTAGCCACATATCTATATACCATCGCTATGTCAGCACCCCTGTTAATCATAACTTATACAACCTAAGGGAAGCCATAAGCAACAGCGAACACGTCGATAATCAATGTTGGATTAATGCTTTAAGCGATTTTTATAAAGACAGCCTTATGAACGATAAAAGAAGGGACAGACTAACAAGGGAAAGGATTATAGAAATCATAGGTAGGAACGATTTTTACAGCCACGGGGCAACCATTAATGAAATGGATAAAGTCTTTAAACATTACAGCATTCCTGCCCGAATTTTTGACTGCTGTGAAAACCTTATATACAGGCACGAACCCGAAGAGGCAAACAAAAAACTCAAATGTTTTTATGCCTTTGTGAAAAACAGCCACATCTACACAATGAACAACGACCTAAAAAGCATACAGCAGAAACTGGGCAATGTAGGCAAAAAACCCATAGTGAAAGCAACGACCGATTATCACATAAACGAAAAGGAAGAACCGCCACAATTTATAATGATTAGGGACGCTTACGAAATATTAAAACTGGTCAGTAAGGATAAAGAACCTATAACGAAATACTTAGTGCCCGAGGACAACAACCTAACCAAAATATTATTTCAAATACTGGGCGGTGGATATGAACCTAAAATTCGGTTTCAAGCGGGTATAGTGTCAGAGATACGAATGAAATTAAAGAAAACCACCTTCATAGTCAAAACCCAGAATTTAATAAAAACCTCGTCGGACGGATGTATGAGAATAGACAACGAAGAAACCTATAACAATATGAATAAGGCGATGTTTGATTTTAATAAGTCTTTGTTTAATCCACTTCATAAATCGTTTTATAACCAAGCCGACATAGATTTATACGAAGAGGCTAAAACCATAGTGCCTGTGGGTATGTTTGTATCACATAAGTTTTCGGATACGATGCCGAAAGTGGAACTGGATATGTCCAAAGCATTTACTAAATCGTTTATAGATATTGTGGAGACATTCGGCTTTAATCAGTTTGATGTGTGGCAACCATATACCGAACAAATGGATTTTAACAAAATGCACGATTATACACTGTATTATGTTAAGAACACGGGCGAGAAAAACAAAGTAATGTTAAACAAAAAGTTTGGTCTTTTATACGGTTTGTATCTAAAACAGTTGGACACATCAGAAATTAAGATCATAAGTTATAAACAGCCTTCGTTCAAGCACTCTGTGAATTATAAAAACATAGTCGGGGAATTATGGGACAAAAAAATAAGTGAAAACGACGAGGAGGATATGGCAATTAAAAAACAGGTGGCAGTGGTGAATTTCGGACTTTTAGAAAGAACCAAAAGCACCAACCAAAAAAGCATACTGTTTAGAAACTTAAAGGAGGCGTCGGATTTTCAACAAAAATACGGGGGCAAAATACACAAACTGACCGAAGAAGAAGTGAATTTTTATGAAATGGACGATGACGAATGCACTGAATGGAATGAAATATCGGAAGGAGATTCATACTACATAGTGAATATATCCGATAAAACGAAGTTGGTAAATGGGTTTGTTTATATAAAGGAACTGCTATTGCAACAACATAACTTTAATATGTATCAGTGTTATAACAGATTACTTCAATGCGGTGTTAAACCGTATAGTGTCAAGACCGATGCATTTGTTATAAACACCGAAGACCTACCCAAAGCGAAAGAAGCACTGGGAATTAAAGCGGGGGCATCTACAAAGTGCATAGGTCAGTGGAGGGTTAATAAAAGCAACGAGGATATAATAATGCCCAAGGAGGACTACCACATAAAAGAAAACGAAGCAACTAAAATACCAATGTATATAAACAAAAAGATAGACATACAGGACGAATACGACACAACGAAGATCATAGAGAAGATATTTTCAGTAAAGCACGTGATGATTAGGGCGAAATATGCCGGTTCTGGTAAAAGCTTTATATGTGAAAAAATCAGGGACTTAGGTTTAAAAGTGCTGTTCGTGTGCCCCACTAATAAACTGGTTCAAAAATATGGAAAGGACGCCACGACAATTAATAAATTCTTTTCCATAGCCGTCGGCGACGAAAAATTAGAAAAGTTTGACTACTCGGATTATGACTGTATAGTGTTCGACGAGATTTATTTTAATGGCCTAAGGGCCTTGAATAAAATTAGGGAGTTCGTGGAAGCGCATAAGGATTTAATAGTGGTGGCAACCGGCGACGGTAAGCAATTAAAACCCGTTTCGGAAATAACCAACCTACACGACCACGAAGTATATGCCAACCACTGCATAAACAAAATATTTAAATATCATATTTATTTACGGGAGTGTAAGCGGTTAAAGACTCAGGAGGACAAAGACAAATTAGCAAACATATACGACGACATATTCATAAACAAAGTTAAAACGAAACAGTTGATAGAAAAATACTTCGAATACACCGACGACATACAAACAAACAATAACAACATAGCATACTTAAACGATACGTGTAAAGAGGTAAGCAACGAAATAAGGAGGCGCCAAAACCGCAAAAACGAATATGACATAGGTGAGGTGGTTATATGCAGGGAGTATTTAAAAACAACCACATATAAATGTCAAGTTAATTTCCGATACATTATTTCTGAGATTAACGGCGATAAGGTAAAACTAAAAGAGGAGCACGAAGGAAATATACAAACCCTACCCATTGATGTTTTAAGGAAGCATTTTATATTTAGTTACTGTTATACCTGTCATAGTGTGCAGGGTTCGAGCATAAACACTGGTATAACCATCTTTGATTATCATCATTTTAATGTTTCTAAGGAGTGGCTCTGGACGGCAATCACGAGAGCCACCGATTTAAATCAGGTCAGGTTTTACAGGTATGATGATAATAAAGATACTGTATTCAATAAGCAGTGTATCTTTAACTATTTAGAGCGCAAGGTGCAGAACTACAAGGAACAGGACAGGGCAGGTAAAAGAAAGATAGACCACAAGAACTACATAACTGCCCAATGGCTTTTGGATAGGTTAAACGGCTTTTGTGAAAAATGTAGTGTGGAGTTTTATGTTAAGTTAAAAACCGGAAACATAACAACGAATCTAACAGCACAAAGGAAAGATAACTCACAGAGTCATACCATAAGCAACTGCATAGCATACTGTAAGAAATGCAACTGCGCGGCAAGCGATAAGGAACAATTTTAAGAATAAAAGTTTTAAAAATAATGTTTAGTATTTTATATGGCCGAAGGTTTGGAGGACACACTTAACGACATCAACAACACATTAGAAAATATTAATAACAAAATAGAAGAAATACACAACAAACTATTTGCACCAGTTTTGAGCAACACAACAAAATCAAAAGACACAACATATCAAAACAAAAGAAAAGCATATTTGACAAAACTAAACAACGGAGATATTACAAACCCAAAACCAACGACGATGGAATACTACGAAATCAAAAAAGAGGGCGACGTTTATGTATAAAAAAAGTTTTAAAAGTTTTAAAAAATATATAGTTTATAATATATGACCGTTTATGACGAACTGTTTGAGATACAATACAGAGTAGCAAAGCACGAATTAGAAAAATTAGAAATCATCAAAGAAAGCAGGGAAAGCAAAATTGAAGAAATAAAGCAAAAATGCGTAATAGAAAAGGAAGAGCAGGAACATTTTGATAAAGAAATGAAATATTTAGATACGCAGATTTCATTACAGAAGGAAATAATCAAACTGTATGAGGTTAATTACAAATATTACCAGTGAAAATTCTATTCAACGACAAAGAACATTGAGCAGAATTTTCAATTTCAAAAATCGTGAATTTCGGGTTTGTGAGTTAGGGGGTGGTTTGAAAAATTGATTTGGAGATGATTTTTTTTTAATTTTTTGATTTTTTGTTGGTTAAATTGCGTGAGGCGGGGATGTCAAAATTGATGATTTTTTGGTGGTAAAGTGTAAAATCGTAGGGTGGGATACAGGGTTTTTTCGGTGGAGGCGTTGCGGCGAAAGCTTTGAAAAATCGGGTGCCTAGCCCTAACTCCCCCTTCCCCCCCCCCAACACTCTCCCGCCGCCCCTATAGAATGTTGCCAGGAATTGTTTAGGGTACCTATTTCCCTTGCGAAGAAAGTTTCCTTCCCCTAACGCCCCGAAAATCCTAGGGTCGAAGCCCTGCACTTTGCGGTTTAGGGTTTAGGGTTTAGGGTTTAGGGTTTAGGGTTTAGGGTTTAGGGTTTAGGGTGAAGTGTTCGGGATCCCAAGCCCTCCCAAGCCCTAGACCCTGAACCCTAGACCATGAACCCTAAACCCTTAACCCCAAACCCCACGCCCTAAACCCTAAACCCTTTGCCCTAAACCCTAAACCCTAAATCCTAAACCCTAAACCCTGAACCTCAACATCGCAAAGGATGGCCTGGATGCGAGCTGCATTGCCTGGTGGAGCAGGCAAGTAAGGGGGACGTGGCTGGAGTTGGGGCTCCCAACTTCTGAAAGGGGTGTAGGGGTTAGGGTTTAGGGTTTAGGGTTTGGGGTTTGGGGTTTAGGGTTTAGGGTTCAACTACTGGTGTAGGGTTTGTGATTGGGGGCTTCAACCCCTCGCAGAAGAAGTGGCAAACCCATGTCGCACAGAACATGCGAGGCGCGTGGCCACACTCTATTCTCCTCATAATCAGACATCTTGACAAGGCACGCCGTATGAACCCCAAACCCTAAACCCCAGGTAAGTGCTAGTCGTGCTCAAGCCTTCTCTTTTCACCCAGCCTTAGTTTGCAGGCCCAACAGCTGGATCCAAAACGAGCATCCCTAAACCCCGCGCCCTTCCCTAAGCCCTCAGCGGGTTTAGGGTTTAGGGTTTAGGGTAGCCTGATCCAAGCGAGGACTCACGCAAGCCTGCTGCAAAAGGGTTTGGGGTGTAGGGTTTAGGGTTTAGGGTGCAGGGTTCCAGTTGCAAAAGGGTTTAGGGTTAGGGTTTGCCTGAACACCCCCTCCCCCCCTCAAAGCCTGTTCCAGGCACTGCCGATGGGGTGCCCCGGCAGTTGAAGGCACCAGCACCGAGGCTGCGAGTGTCTGCCAAGGGTTAGGGTTTAGGGTTTAGGGTTTAGGGCTTAGGGCTTAGGGTTTAGGGTTTAGGGTTCAGGGTTCAGGGTTCAGGGTTTAGGGTTTAGGGTTTAGGGTTTTACACTTCGGGTCTCGGTCCAGGGTTTAGGGTTCAGCGGTTAGACCCTGGGATGATTTTGGCGGCTTCGCGTTTGGGGCTTACAGTGCTTGGGTTTGAGGGTTTGGGGTTTAGGGTTTCCAAGCACGTTTTCTAAAATTCAGACTGCTAGGACCCGTGCTTTCTGGACTAAGAGGTATTTCTTTTCTTCTTTGCTTTCTTAGCCTTAGGAGCCCCATTGGACAAAGACACGGCTTCCTTCTCTGTTATAGACCCGGCACATTTCAAGCCGCAGGTGGGGAGTGTAGATGACATGTGCCCTGCAAAGTGGTATTAGGGAACCTTCCTTGAATTAGCATAGCCCCAGGTGCAGGGTCTTGGCATGTGAGGTTGTTCTCTCGGGCTGAGACTCTGAGAGTTCGGAGTGCAAGACAGAAGGCCTCCATAAGTACCAGCATTATCCCGTTATTGTCTTGATGTAGCAGGAGGGCCTTTGTTCTGTGACTGGGGTCACTGGGCAGGTTCCCCGAAGTGAGGGTCCCTTTGGGGGTACCTATGAGAACATGCACGCTTGCCCCTAAGAAGGGACCCGCTTCACCCTCAACCCTAAAACTGCAAAACCCTAAGCCCCAAATTCTAACCCAGAAACAGCCACAAATTAGAGAACCGGCCATTTCGCTTTGTGGACAGGGCTTGGGCAGTTGGAGGGGTCGCGAAGCCCAGAGCCCAAGACCCCTCTTTGGTCACAGGCGCGTAAAAAACCTGGTGCCTTGCGCTGTTTTTGCGTGGGTTTGAGCTGCTCAAGCACAGTCTGTGTGTACAGTTTCCAGGAAAGCGAGAATTAGGTTAGGACGTCCCACAGCAAGAAACACTGTTAAAACCAACGTTGTTTAACCGTTTATCTTGTGAGACTACAAATAACTGAAATACATGACACAGAAGTACACATGACTCCTTTCACTTCGGGCGTCTAGTGACAGCCCTCAATGGCGGCAAACAATCACATAAAACCATGGGTTTTGCGATGATTTTTGCGACATGCAGTTTTGTGCAGTTTTGTTTTTTGTTTTTGTTTTCATGTTGCTTCTGTTGGCAGTTGTTAGTGGACCGAGCGTCATGACGACACACCTTTCGCATAGGCCTTGTGGCAGAGCGTCTTGTCACAGAGTCAAACATCCTGGTGCAGCATGTTGTGTAGAGGAGAAGAAATGCTGTAAGGTTTTGTACGCGCCTGCTTCCCCCTAATTATTTGGCTCAGTGTTCAGGCTTGTAGGGTTGTAGGTTTAAGGTTTAGGGTCCCCCCCAAAAGATCTTGACGGCTTAGTAGCTCGGAGGATGACTCTGCGTGTGCGGCTTCGGGCCAAGCATTTCCTCCTTCGCCAGGCGCAGGACTGAGAGGTTGACGCAATGCAGAGTTGGAAGTGGGGTTGGCAGGGGGGGGGGGGGGGGGGGGGGGGGGGGGGGGGGGGGGGGGGGGGGCACCCCAAACCCGAACCCGAAACCCTAAACCCTAAACCCGAAAAAAAAAACCCTAAGCCCTAAACCCTAAACCCTGAACCCTAAGCCCTTCACCTGAACCCGACAAGCTTTGGCCGCCTGTGCAAGTGTGAGAGTCAAACCCTGACATCCGCTCGCCACCTTCAGGCAATAGCACATAGCGTAATCATGACCTACATGTCCGTTTTTACCCGGATGAATGCGGTTTAGGGTATAGGCTCTAGGGTTGAGTGTTTAGTTTAGGGTTTAGGGTTTATAAGGGGTCAATGGGCTTTAAGGGAAGGTTCCAACCCTGGATGAGAAAGCCTACACAGCTTACTAGGACCTAGGCCCTTATTCCCTTTTTAGGGTTTAGGGTCATATTATGAGCCCCTTCCAACCAGAAAGGGCACCTTTGTTATTCCTAGGATACTCTTGGGTCTAGCCCTAAACCCTAAACCCTAAACCCTAAACCCTAAACCCTAAACCCTAAACCCTAAACCCTAAGCCTTTCAAAGTATCGTCTCTCAGCTTGCTAGAGGTGCCACTTGGGCGCCAGTTCTGGATCAGATGCTGAGGCGACGTAGAACAGCTCCGCGGAAAGTTTCACATGCTCCCCCCCCGAGGTTCCCCCATGGGGTTTAGGGTTTAGGGTTTAGGGTTTAGGGTTTAGGGTTTATGCAATCGGTCATGGGGTTTAGGGTTTAATTAGGGCTACCCCCCCTAGGTTCCCCCCTTAAATACCCTTAATTAGGCCTAATTATCACTGAAGAGCCTTAACTCTGGGGGGAACCTAGGGGGGGGTAGTATGAAACTTTGCTTGAGGATTTCGGGGCGTTTATGGTCCAAGGGCTCCGGGAATTGTGCCCCAAAACACAGGCGGAAGCACAGCCCCATGAGGGCGGAAGACATATAAACCCCAAAGAGCTTGCTCTGCACAGCCCCATGAGGCCATGAGACCACGATTCCTAGATCTTTTTTTGTTTTTGGGGTGGGGGGGTTGGAAATTCCGAAATCTCAAGGGTGCCCAGCAGCGTGGCCCAAAGCACCCCCCCTCATCCCCCTTCCCTCCCCAGAAAGTAACTTGCAAACCTTGGTCCCAAACCCTAAGCCCAAAGCCCTAAACCTTAAGCCTATTTAGGGTTTAGGGTTTAGGGTTTAGGGTTTAGGGTTTAGGGTTTAGGGTTTAGGGTTTAGGGTTTAGGGTTTAGGGTTTAGGGTTTAGGGTTTAGGGTTTAGGTCCCTAAACCCTTTATTCCAATACCCCCCTCCCCAACTGCTTGAAATAAGCAAGTCTGCGTCCGGAGAAAGCATTGAGTCCCCCTGGCACTGCATAATCCCCGACTACAGAATAATAAGAAGAATCACAATATATGTAGGTAGTAGGTATGCATGTATACAGACATATAGGTATATTGTATGTATTGAGAGAAAGACAGGTGTATATATATATATATGTATAGGTATTATACACATGCACACACGCAGAGACACAGACACGAGACACAGACACAAACATGTAAATGATACACGTGCATCTTTATGTCTTCACTGTGCACGTACACACACACACACGTACATACGTACATACATATATATATATATATATATGCAGAACTAAGATAACGAACCAATTCGTGTGTAATATATATATATATATGTAATATGTGTGTATATATATATATATATATGTGTGTGTGTTCTTATATATATATATACACCCATATACGGGCCCTGAAGATGTACCGCCGGCTTCTATGAGGGCCGCTACCTGGAGATCCGCCTGAGCCCGGAGGAGTTTAGGGTGCGCGCTACGAGGGTTTAGGGTTTTAGAGTGGAGAGTTTAGGGTTTAGGGTTTCGGGTTTAGGGTTTAGGTTATGCTGCAAAAGCCCAACGTCGAAACTATGCAAGCCTCCCAACTTGGGCCCTTCCAGCCTATCTGCGCTGCTTTGGAGAGCAACTGGGTTTAGGGTTTAGGGTTTAGGGTTTAGGGAGGTTAGGGCTGGGCCGGTCCTGTCTGACACCTACACCTTGTTGGCCCAACCTTGCTTGGTTCGGGGCCCATGAACCCCTAAACCCTAAATGCAGGAGTTGTGGCAGGGATGGCGCTTCGCCGGTCCGCGGCCCGACATACCAGCTGCTTGGAAGCACTGGACGCAATCAAGATTCCAGTTTTTTTTTTGGGGGGGGGGGGTTAGGGAAGAGGCCCCCAACCTGATACGAACAAGAAATGCGGCGTCCGGCGGAGATCCGTCCCTAAACCCTAGTCCATCTGTGGGAAACCAGGCCCTGAACTTCATGCCTGAAGCTCAGCAGAATCCCGTCTTGCCGCCGTAGAGAATTTCGCCTGGTGGGCACAAACCTTTTTCAATAAAAGGCAACCGATGCGCAGGAAAGGGTTACGCATCAACAGCCATAGTGAACACCGTAAGCGACACAGACACCGCCCACACACAGACACACGCATACATAACCAGGGTTGAACGCCCCCCCCCCCCCCCCCCTTCCCCGCGAAGAGTGCACGCGCCTGCAGACGTACTGACATCACAGATTGACAGGTGAATCTTTGCAGCAACATGGCCAGTAAGTAGAGAGAGATGGAATGGTCCTGCCCGCGCCCCTATGCCCCTGAACCCTAAGCCCGAGACCCTCTCACACACGTCACACTTTACAACTTCCTGTTACGCTCAGCCCGCCAGCCCAAGGAGTCCTTCGGCCTTTGCATTCCCCGCGGACGCTGCAGGGAGTCGGCAGTGTGGTTGGGACTGCAGACAGGGCTTGACATCAGCCGTGGAGGGTTGACGGGCTTCGGGGTTTATGGTGTTTTTGATGGTTTTTGCGTACTGAGCAGATCCAGAGCATGTTGTGCACCGCAGTACCAGCTCGAAACAGGGGTTTAGGGTCTAGAGGCCCGGAATGATGGTGAATTAGGTTGTGCTGCACTTGGGTCTTCTCTTGTCTTAGTCGCGTCCCTAAACCCTAAACCCTAAACCCTAAACCCTAAACCCTAAACCCTAAACCCTAAACCCTAAACCCTAAACCCTAAACCGTACATTCTACATGTCCCCGAAGTGCTGGGGCAAGCGAGGAAGTGGCTACTGGTTCCTCTCTACTGGCTGTACGTGGCTGCCGGCCACCCAAACCATGTAGATCACTGGGATGCTCGCCTGCTGACAGGGGTATTGGTAGCAACAGGTTGGCCAAGAAAGCTCCAGATGCTCCAGCCCCAAGCCCTTAAACCACATATTGAAAACTTCAAGCCATAATTCTAAGCCGCCCAGCTATAAGGAGACTTGGGGACGTAGATTCTAGATCAGGACGCTGGAAACTAAACCCTAGTCCCAAATTTCAGCAGCTGCAAGCACCAGGGATAAGTGGGGTTTGGGGGTGAAACGGTGGTTTGGGGAAGGGGGGGGGGGGAGGTTAGGGGTTAGCTTTGGGAGAGGGGGGAGAGGGAGAGGGTGACAGGGAGGGAGAACCCTAAACCCTAAGCCCTAAACCCTAAACCCTAAACCCCTAGAGGTCGGGTTGCAGCGAAGGGGTGTGCATCCATCCCGGCCAGGGTCATGCCAAACTCCAACTCCCTCCTTCAGAACCTGATGCCCATAGCCTTAAGCCCTAGACCTACTACACCCTACCTTCGATTGTTACCCAACACAACCTGGGCTCTAAACCTATCAAACCCGAACCTGAACCCTCAAAGTATGTAAAACAATGGTACTTTTGCTGGGTTTGGCGCATTTTCTTTGCATACCCTGGGGGTTCAGGAAAACCCCAAGCGCCCCTAAACCCTAAACCCTAAACCCTAAACCCTAAACCCTCAACCCTCAACCCTCAACCCTCAACCCTAAACCCTAAACCCTAAACCCTAAACCCTAAACCCTAAACCCTAAACCCTAAACCCTAAACCCTAAACCCTAAACCCTACACGCAGCAGCTCCTTGTCAGGACTTCCTTGAGCAGGTCAAGCAGCTCAAGGCCGCAGGTGGCCATCGCCTTTAGGGGTTTCTAGGGCTTAGGGACAGGGTTTAGGGTTTAGGGTTTAGGGTTTAGGGTTTAGGGTTTAGGGTTTAGGGTTTAGGGTTTAGGGTTTAGGGTTTAGGGTTTAGGGTTTAGGGTTTAGGGTTTAATGTTTAGAGTTTAGGGTTTAGGGTTTAGGGTTTAGGGTTTAGGGTTTAGGGTTTAGGGTACGGTAGGTAAACCGAGGCCTGTTGTAAAAAAAGGGTACGGTAGGGGGGCAACCGAAAGAAAGGGACAAAGACATTATCACCCCCAACAGTCGCCAGATTATATTCCCCAGACCAACCAGAAGTACAGAACACGCAGAAGAACCAGGGAAGGGAGCAAGGGCTGTCCTTGACTAGTTTTTTGCGCACCAGAAACCTTGTCCTGGCCATCCTTGAGCCAGAACGTTACGGGTACATTGACCCTTGTTTCCAATCCTGAAGCAACATCTCCGCATAGGATTTAGGGTTTAGGGTTTGGGGTTTAGGGTTTAGGGTTTAGGGTTTCCATGGTTTCCATGGTTTAAAGGGTTCTGAGGTTTTGTTTAGGGTTTTATAAGGTTAGGGCTTAGAGGGTTTGAGCAGGTTCGTAGGGTTTTTGAGTCTTGGTTGAGGGTTTATAGGGTTCTGAGTCTTGATTGAGGGTTTACTGGGTTTACGGGGTTTCGAGGGCCTGTAGGTTTTGTAACCAGAAGATGCCAAAGTCTGCAAACAAACAGGGTTTAGGTTTTGGGTAAAGGTCCTGAGGGATCCCTGCTACACTTTTGTGTTTCTCTTGCCGGCGGCAAGCTGCAATATCTCGTCACGCTGGCACACGAAAGAACAACCCGTGAGTTCTTAAGTTTATTGCGTAGCCCCCCCCTCCAATTTCAATACACTGTGGGCTTTGCGAGAAGCACAAATGTACCTTAGACCCCAAGCCCTCAGTAGCCGTCAACCCCTAATCCTAAACCCTAAGCCCGAAACCTCAACCCTAAACCCTAAACCCTCAACCCTCAACCCTAAACCCTAAACGCAATGACAGGTGGTGAGCCCCCTGGATCTTTGAGCCTGCTCACCGGCACTCAGCACAAGGTGGGTTCCAAGCTCGGCAGTCCTCCAGACTACTACTAATTGCTTAAGAACCCGAAAAAATACAAAAACATTCTTCCTTATTAAGGGTAAGAAAGGGATTACTATTTTTTCACTTTTAGGGGGGGTTTCTGAAGCAAATAGTAGATTATGTAAAGTATGGCCCTGTTCTGGACACCCTAGATCGAAGGGCCCCTCTGAAAATAGGGCCCCGAAAAGGATCACAAAGGGAGCCTAAACCGAGCTTGAGAGAAAATGCTGGCAGGATACCATAAGGGCTCAGGGTTTAGAGTTTTAGAGTTTTGTCAAAATGTGTGTACTAGGTCGACCCAGAGTAGGCCCTTATTCCCTTTGTTTAGGGCTTAGGTTCCCTTAGAAGCCCCTTTACACAGAAAAGAGAGCCTTTTGTATTCTTAGGTTCCTCTTGGGTCTAGTGTATCAGCACTTTATCAATGGTGCTGCTTTTGGGAGTGCTTGAGGATAAGATGGGTCTCTGGGAATCTTGATTTTGCGGCCTTGCAGACCATTTGCCTTAGAATCTCCCACTCCTTTGCTTGGCTTTGGCGCTTCCGCCAAGGGTTGAGGGTGTAGGGTGGGTCTGAGGTCCTCTGGGAGCTTTTCTTCAGCAAAGGGGGGGAGGGTTCGACTCAGTGGAAGCCATGCCCAAGACAGGAGCACATCTACGACCGGGCCATGCGCGAGAAGGAGATGCGGGGCACTCTTCAGCGTAAGGCTGTACGAGCGCCGTATGACCCTCCCTTACAGGCATCCTTCTGAAATAGCCAGGCTGAGAAGTTTTACGTAGCCCGGCTCCTTTGTCTGGATGCCATGACCCTCTGCTTCGGGAGGTTAACTAGGCGTGCGCCTAAGCCCAGTCATGCAGAGTGCTTTCCTGCGCGTTAGGTCGAGCCAAAGGTATGTTTCGGAGAAGCACAAGGAAAGCACAAAGAGCTGCCAGTGGTACCGAGTCCTCTCTCCATGGCCTTGTCATCTTTCCTAAACTTAGAGAGGCTTTGCGAGCCCACCCTCAGTGACCCTAAACCCTAAACCCTAAACCCTAGACCCTAGACCCTAGACCCTAGACCCTAGACCCTAGACCCTAAACCCTAACCTTGCGCAACTCTTCTTCCCGGCAGGAGGGGCTTCTTCCCACCCCCGCTCCGGCAGTGAGCGGGGCAGTTTGAAGCTGGGCAGCAGTGGAAGAGCCCTTCGGTGATTGGCTTGTTCAGGGTTTAGGGTTTAGGGTTTAGGGTTTATTGTGGTCACCACTGTTTGCTTAAGAGAAGCCCCCCCAAAAAACACAAGTATACATAATCTTCCTTCTAACGGTAGTGTTTTCATCTTTTGATTTTTTGGGTGTTCTTAAGCAGCAAATAGCCCTAAACCCTAAACCCTAAACCCTAAATCCTGTTTAGAGAACTGCCCTTGTTGAAGCCTATCTTTTCCGCTTCGCCGAGGCATCGCGGGGCACCTGCGAAGCTTTGGAGATCCCAAGGTGCTTTCTTCTGCTGGGGTTTAGGGGTTTGGGGTTTAGGGTTTAGGGGTTTAGGGGTTTAGGGGTTTAGGGTTTAGGGGCTTAGGGGCTTAGGGGCTTAGGGGTTTAGGGGTTTAGGGGTTTAGGGGTTTGGGGTTTAGGGTTGAGAGAGCCCCTTCGTTGAAAAAGGGTTTCGGGTTCAGGGCAGCGGGAGCCCTGAACCCTAAAAGCGTTTCCAGGGCTTTAGGGGCGAACTTCACCCGTTTCTTGCAAATGGGTCCCTGCATAATGCCGTGAAGCGTTATATGGTGTCCCTGAGTCCCTAAGTCCCACCGGAACTAATAAGAAGGTGCATCTGCTGAGGGCTTCGGGATTGAGCTCGTGTTTGAAAGAGTCGAGGCTTGCTAGAGAGTCCCTCGGATTTCTGTCAGGGCTTCGGATTTTGGGTTCAAGTTGGAAGGTCTAGGGCCTAAGTAGCCCCTGCATTGCCCCAAAGGTCCCTTACAAGGCTCCCTCCTTCAGTGCCCTGATCTTGACGGCAGCGAAGATGGCAGATTTTGATCAACCTTGCCATGCCCTTGGGTGATTTCTAGGTAAGCCCTAAACCCTAAACCCTAAACCCTAAACCGTGTTGGGTTGTGCTTCAGTTTTGTTTGAGCCAGCTGGAGGGAGAAAAAGGGTCGAAGACCGCAGCTCTCCCCTAAAAAGCTTCAGATTAGGTTTAGGGTTTAAGGGTTAGGGTTTGGGGTTTAGGGCGACCCCAACAAACTCATGAAACTGAACAAGAAGCGAGAAAGGCCATCGCAACGTTAGTGAGACGGGGTCAGCGGCTTAGGTTTGCAACGTTGAAGCGTGTGCATGCGGCCCTGCCTCGGCTGCCCCTTTCTGAATGAGGTCTCTGTTAAGTCCATGACTTATGTACATGTGCAGCACAGGGGGTAGAGAGGGACCACGCGACATAATCTCGTACCCCTTTTCGGCGCATGGCCATGTATCTTGTAGGAGGCATGACCAAGGTGAACCACCAGAACTAACAATTACATCGAGCTTCCTGCATGCCTGTATGACGTCTCCATTTCTGTTTTGCCAATGCGCCGGAACATCCGTACCTCTGTAAAGCGTGCAGTACTCCTTGCCAGTACTCCTTTGACCAACAACGAAGATGTCAACTTTCATATAACTTCGGGATTTTTTGGGAATCATTTTCAATTTTTGGGTACTATGATTCCTAAGAAGCAGCAACAATTATCATTTTGCTAGGGTTCCAAGATCAGTACAGGTCAGACTGCGAGAACTGTTCTTGTTCAGATGCAGGGTCGTGGGCTGCACTGGGTGTCTCTCCGGTGGGCTGAGCGCTGCAAAACTCTGAAGCTACTATTTGCTTAAGAACTGTCCAGAAGTAAAAGATGATATTTCTTCCCTAGAATGCCCTTATAAGGATGAATACTGTATGTCTCAATTCTTTTAGGGGGGTTCTCTTGAGGCAAATAGTAGGAAGGGAGGGACAGCCCTGAGGTGTATGAGAACCTTCGAACCAACGACGCTTGGCCGCCACGTCGTCCACAACCTACCCCCAGAAGGGTCCATGTACCTAAATGATACATACTTTGGCCCTAAAGTCATACGTCGAAGAAATACTTTAAAGCACAAGTATTATTGAGCTACAAGGACCCTTAGGGCTATGAAAGACCCTAAGCCCTAAACCCTAAACCCCAAACCCTAAACCCTAAAACCTAGACCCTAAACCCTAAACCCTAAACCTGAACCCTAAACCCTAAACCCCTGCAAACCCTTTATGAGGACTACAAGGTCCAGGTTTCCCCCCCCATGTTCCTTGAAAAACGGCGAGGCAGCAAAACTCGAAACCCGAAATGCTTAGGGTGTAGGGTTTCGGGTTCAGGGTTTAGGGTTTAGGGTTTAGGGTTTAGGACTACAAGGTTAAGGTTGTGGGGTTTGGCTAATGATGTCAAGAACCGAGATGGGCTGTGTTTAGGGTTTCAGTAGCAAAAAGGGTTTAGGCTGCAGTGCGGTTGGAGGCTGCGAGGCAGGTGGCAATAAAGCCTCCTTCTCCAAGTCTTGCGCGTAAGGCGTGGCACTGACGTGGACCTTCACATTGGGGTGCTGTAAGTCAGAGTGCCGTACTTGTTGTGGTAGAGTTACTCAAGCAAAAGGGGCATGACTTCGCATCTAACCCCCGCCAATACAGAATCAGGTTGAAGCATGGAACAGGCGTAAGCTGGAAACTGGGCGTCACAAAACACAATGAGAAAGCCCCCATCTACCGGTCAAGCTTTGATCTCTTGCGTAACGGTGCTCATGAACCCCTTCAGCCCTAGCCTCAAACCCTATAAACCCTAAGCTCCAAACCCTGTAAAACCCTAAACCCCTAAATCCCAAACCCCCTTTCCCTCCTCTCCGCTAAACCCTAAACCCTAAACCCTAAACCCACGTCTTCCATTATTGGTGGGTACCTTTGTGCTTCTTGCCGATGCGACTTCGAGGTTCAGAGCAACGGGTCCCCCAGTTTCCTCAAAGGCCCTCAACCCCGAAATCCCTCTAAAGGCTCCAGACCGAAAGACGCCCTGCTGCACTCGGGTTTAGGGTTTAGGGTTTAGGGTTTAGGGTTCAGGGTTTAGGGTTTAGGGTTTTTAGGGTTTGGGGTTCAGGAAAAGCCCTAAACCCCCAAACCGCAAAAAAACCCTCAGTTGCTGGATTCCTTGCACTTCACGGAGCTCCGGACGATCCTCGTCACCGAGTTCGGTGACCACGTCCCGGAGAGGGAGAGGAGATGAAAGGGTCTGGGATTTAGAGGTTTAGGGGTTAGCCCCAAGCCCAAAGCCTAAACCCAATAACCCTCAACCCTAAGCCCGAAACCCTAAACCCCATAACCCTCAACCTAAACCCTAGATCCGAAGCCCTCAACCCTAAATCAAACCCCAAACCCAACTCCCAAACCCTAAACCCTAAACCCTAAACCCTAAACCCTAAACCCTAAACCTAAACCGAAGACCAGGAGTCAGAACCCGCGCCGGAGCTGGGAGGATGTCGCCGACGCGCTGAAAGCTGTTGCGCCGGACGCACTGGCTGTTGAAAGAATGGGTTTGCAGGTTTTTGCTAGGTTTACAGGGTTTAGTGTTTAGGGTCTAGGGTTTAGGGTTTAGGTATGTAGCGGTTCTTCGGATCATAGGGTTTTTGGGGCTTATGGGGATTTTTGGGTTTACGGGATTGATTGGGTTTATAGGGTTTATTGGATTTTAGTTTTGTTTTCGGGCGTTTAGGATTTATAGGGTTTATCGTGTTTATCGGGTTTGTAAGGTTGGTAAGGGTTAGGCCCCGAAAGAGAGACCCCTTTTTTCAAGGGTTTAGGGTTTAGGTTTATTTGTACCCTCAACCCTAAAATGTGTAAGGTCTAGGCCCCAAACGAGAGACCCCTGTTTTCAACCTGTGCCCTAAACCCTGAAACCCTAAACCCTAAAACCACGACAGCGTTGATTTCCCGTCGCACGAGTTCTCCAATGCCTCTCCAGGATGTGGTGGTTAGTACCCTAAACCCTGAACATAAACCCTGAACCCTAAACCCAAAACCCAAACCCTAAACCCTAAACCCCAAACCTATCCAATAGCTCCAGGACGTTGTGGTTAACATTCCCGTCGCGTTGGAAGGACCCAGGGCTCTCGGGATTACGGTTGGGGTTTGGGATATCGCGTTTAAGGGTTTTTTTGCGGTGTCGGGGTTGATATGGGGTGAGGATTCAGGTTTTGTAGCCAACTACAGGTTGGCCACTGCCATTTCAAGTCTTGAGCCTCTAGGAATTTTCTACCCTAAATCCTAAACCCTGGTGTGCCTCGCCGGGCTTGACCCTAAACCCTAAGCCCTAAACCCTAAACCGAAAGCTTAGGACCGAAAGAGTCTCTGAATCATGTCAGGCTACAACTTCTTACTTGTTCTTAATCGGGAACTCGGGAATTCGCGACTTTCCATCCCTCCAAATAGCATAGAGTACCTAGTTGGGTTTAGGGTTTATGGTTTAGGGTTTAGGAGTTGGCGTTCCCTAATTACCTACCAGGAACTGCGCGTTAAGTGTGTGTTCTGGCCTTGCATTGTGAGTCTTTTGCAGCCCAAAAAGCCCTAAAAAAGCCCTGAACCCCAGCACTAAAAGGGTTTAGGGTTTAGCGTTTCGGGTTTAGGGGTTTAGGGAACCCTGTTTGGGAAATTTGCCCTTGGAGGACACCCTCCCGACCGCAAGTGCCATGAGAAGTATCCTCCGGCCTGCAACTTCATTGCGAGTGTTACGATTAGAGGGGGGATTTACGAAAATAGGGGACCCCTAGTATAGACCCCAAATAGTAGGAGTCCCTTATCATAAGGACCCCAAGAAGGTACCCCCCCTATTTTGGGAACCCTCATGGAGTTCGGGTCAGCTTTCAGGACTCGTATCTTAGGTGCTGAGTCGGCAACCGAGAACCTTTTTGGGTACTACTAGCCCTTTCACCTTGTGCATTGCTGCTGAAGCTGCTAAGCTACCAGCCGTTCAAGGACCCCTGCAATTGGGATGTCGAGCAGCACTAGAAAGTGCCTGCAGATGTTGAGGGTTTATAGTCGGGTTGCCCACTGGAAGAAGTAGCACGGCCCATTGGCTGAGCGGCCAATGCCAGCCGTGCATGCTGAAGAGACCGGCTTGCAAGGCAACGCGCAGTGGCGACGGTTGGAGATGTGCATGACGCACATCCTGGCGCTGGAGTCACGTGTCAAAAGGAATGGGTCTAAGATCCTAACTTCTGCCCCTATTTCTCATGCTCACACATAGTTACTGGGGACCCTTTTTGTATTCGGTTGTTATGTTGATACATTCGGTGTCGTAGGTTTGTATGACAGGGGCTCCTCACGATTTCCGACTTCCTTTCGTGCCTTCACGTTTAGGGTGCCTATAGGTCAGGATTTCTAGCCAAGGGTCTGATGTTGATGTCTATGGTTCATGTTGATGTTGATGTCTGTGGTTCATGGTTTTGTGGCCTCAGCAACCTGTTCGCAAGGCAGCAGCGTGGCGAGCCGTTCCATTGGGTGATTCGAGCGCGCACCGACATGTTCTTCAGTTCCTCTGGCTCGTGACAGCTTTGGTTTCGAGTTTTTGAGGTCTATTGGTCCATTGGGTCGGTGGGGTTGCTGTGTTTAGGGCGATAGAAGCTGGGTTAGACCACCACACGAGCACGCTTGACATTTTGCCTAGTTCGAGGCAAGCCTGTGGGCAACATTCGCGCTTTCGAGTCCGACAAGGTTCATCTCCCGGTTGGCAGCTGGACAGACACGCACGATTCTCGGTCATGAAACGACCCTGCGCGGGTTCTCGGGCCGTATGATCAGGGCGGCCCCACGAAAAAATGACAAACAACTGCCCTGAGTTGCAAAGTTCCGTGAAGTGCCCTAAGCCTGACGACCTAAACCCTTAACCCCTTACACCCTAAATCGGCACAAAAACTCCTCAATCCTTGCTTGCTTAGCTTGTCACGAGGGATGCTCATTTGTGCCCTGTATACCTCGGGTTAAGGTTCAGGGTTCAGGGTTCAGGGTTTAGGGTTTAGGGTTTAGGGTTTCGGGGGGTGTCGTAGCCAAAACCCTCAAGTTAAAATGGCTTGAGCCGAAACCATTTTGGCTCAAGGTTTGGCTACGAGACCCAAAGAGGGTAATACTAATTCGAAGAGTTTCCTACCTCATCTGCCAAGGCAAGCAGAAATCTCGTTGCTTGCGTTGGGCTCTGAGATTAGCACAGGGACAGAAAGAAGTTGATGTGGCTGGCCACCTCTGGCGTGGCCTGTACTCTTTGACAAAGATGGCCAAGGACAGTATCCGCATCACAAAGCTTCGGTGACATGACGAGCGAAAGCATCTCCACGGTGCTTGTCGACGATGCTCCAAGCCAAGTGCGTGATCCTTCCATTCAGACCCAGTCAGAGATGCAGACTCCGACTGTCCTTGATGGGTACAGCGGTGCGCTTGGCGCTTGGGCATGCAGAATCATCTGGCAAGGGCAATTCTGACAATGAGGGCTGCTTTGTGCAGGGACATGAAAAGCTGGACTGTCGGGAAAGCGCCACGCAAACCGAAGTAGAGGTCAGCATGATGCCGCGGGTGGCGAACTTAAGCGAACAGGTGGCCCAACTCAGCCAGTCAGATGGCGAACCCATCTCAACTCGGATTATGTCCAGATGCGAGTCTTCAGCAGAGACAAACAGCGAGGTATCGTCATCGTTTGTGTTGCCGCGCATGAACCTCTGAAGAGATGAAGGCGCCAGCTAGGACGGGAGTCGTCGCAGGCAGCAGTTTCTCCAACTACTTGAACAGTGTGCAGGCAACACCTGACCTGAACTCGTGTGCAGACCCTAAACCCTAAACCCTAAACCCTAAATTACTTTTCTAGTTTGTGCTCAGAAGCGGATCTGCGAAGCAAGGCGTCGGCACAAGTGCCCTGAGCTGCCGGCATGCCCCTCAGCCCGTGCTCAAAAAAGGTTTAGGGTTTGGTTTAGGGTTTCGGGTTTTTAGGGTTTAGAAGGTACCCCTGGGTTAGTAGGGTACCCTCTTAATTCCTGGGTGTGTTTTTGCCATTGAGTATCACGCATGGGAGTCGTCCAGGCATGTTCAAGAAATCCGCCTGCCGGCCGAACCTGTAGCGAGCTTAGATTAGAGTTTTGGATTTGGGTTTTGAAGCTTCAGTTATATAGGGTTCAGGGTTGAAGGGTTGTGCACAAGGATACCTTCGCGATGCTTCCCCGGCGTTACGCCCCGATCTACTTCAGCACGTCAGGAGCTCAGGCCATGCCAGGTCGATGGGCGTGTGCGCTGGTAGCCCTATACTTTGTGGTGCTTTACTGTAACTTTACATCTTTAGCCTTTTTGGGTTTATTGGGTTTCTTAACAAGGCAGCTAAAAATTAAATTTATAGCTACCCTGCTAAGAGCAGCCAAGTTTAGTTCGTTAAAGATCTTCAAAGCATCAGGCCTCATCATGGAAGCAACCCGCTTGTCCGCGTAAGAATGTGGTACCGGTAGTCTGCAGAGATTAGGTCCCCCTTTGGGGCCCATTCTTTTTGGTCTCTTTGAGACGACCCTAACCCCAAAGCCTAAACGCAGGGATCACCTTGGTTTAGGATGTTGGGCCCAAACCCCAAACCCCAAACCCCAAACCCCAAACCCCAAACCCCAAACCCCAAACCCCAAACCCCAAACCCCAAACCCCAAACCCCAAACCCCAGACCCTAGACCCTAGACCCTAGACCCTAGACCCTAGACCCTAGACCCTAGACCCTAGACCCTAGACCCTAGACCCTAGACCCTAGACCCTAGACCCTAGACCCATCCAACTTAGGAAGGCCAACTTAGGATTCTTTGTGATTTCGGGTTCCCTGGCTTTTGGGGTCCTCGACATCTGCCTATAAGATACAGGAGCCTAAAATAACACGTGCCAAACCCCTTCTAATCCATGTCTATCTGTCTGTCGGTCAGTCTGTCTGTCTGTCATCTGTTCTCAGATCAGCTCGATCCCCAAAATGCCTACGTCGATGTATTCTCATAAGTGGGTTCTCAGCCATGAAGACTAGCATTGATGCGCACAACTCTAAGCCCTGAGCCGCGGACTTAGCGCTGAACCCCTGTATCCGGGCTGCGGGTTTTGGGTTTGGGGCCCCCAGTTCCGGGCGTGAGGGTTTGAAGGGGAGCACAGGCGGCACTATGCCGGCACTGAGTACTGCTGGAACTACTCCCGGGAGAACGTCAGGTGCACTGCATGGGGGACAGCCCTTGGGATGTCCAAAGTGTTTTGGTTTAGGGCTTAGGGTTTAGGGTCGAGGGTTCGCAGTGTGTGCGCGTACGGTGTAAGGTGAAACCAACAAGGTAGGGCTTCGGGACCGTTTGGCTTTTTTTCCTTGTTGGGATTTTTGAGAGGATCTGTTTTCGGAATTCTGTTCGGAGGGTTTTCAGGCCCACTCAATCAACGCAAGCTTGCACTGAGAGTTCGGGAGCACCGCCAGCAATGCTGAGTTCGTGGGTCTCTTGGCGGTATTCCAGGCTCCCAGTCCGGCTGCAAGAGGGTTGGTTTAGGGTTTAGGGTGTAGGGCGGCTGAAGGCATTGCTAGGGCATCGCTGACTGTGTCATCAACTTTCTACTGTGTGCTTTATACCGCTCGAAGAGCGTGTGATTTGCTAGGCCATTGCCTCGACCTCGGCTGCTTGCTCGGAGGATGAGGTTACCTCCCTCGTTCGCTGGCCTATTGCCCGTGTTGAGGTCTGCCGGGGGCTCTTGGTCCCTTGGGTCCTGCTCCTCGACTGGGGCAGGCTCCTGGCTGGTTTCGGAGGTATCCCCTCCTGAGCTCTGGGCTTGGTCCCAGTCTCGGGTGGCCCCCCACCAGCTGGAGGACCACCCTCCGGACCAGTGCTCGTCCCCCCATTGCTGCCATCCTTCCCACTCTTCGTTCCCCCATCCAGGGTGGGCAGCACGTTTGGCTGGCGGAGGCATGGGCGGGACCCTTTGGGCTGCTTCGGAGACAGCCTGCTGCCTCTGGGCCCTGGCTTTCTTACCCGGCCTGTTTCTTTGCCTCTGCAGGGTGTAGTCGTCTACAAACCTCTGTGCCGGGGTCCTGCGCTCGAGCAGGTACTCTCCCTTGCCTTGGGCTTTGCCGGGCTGCCTGCTCGGAGGAGGAACCTCCCTCTTTCTATTCTCCCAAGCCTCTGCCTCCGGAGGCTGCCCCTCCCCTGCCGGTGGTGCGGGTGGCAGTTCCTGGTTGTCTTCCTCCCTGGTCTCGGCAGGGGCTGCGTTGGAGGAGGCATTGGCTTGGGAGGGTAGCCCCTCCTGAGTGTCGTCGCTGGCGGGGTGGTGTAGAGCCTTTGGCTCCGGGGAGGCCCCACCCTCCGGCTTTTCTTCTTCACTCTTCATTGGGGCTTCCTGGGCCTTCTGGCCCTGGGAGGGCAGGTCCTCCTGCTTCATTTCCGCCATTGCGCACGGAGGGGTTGGGCCCTTCTACTGGCCTGACTGCCTGTGCTGGCTGAAAAAGGCTGCGGATGGGATTTGTTGCTTCTGGCTTGAAAAGCGACTTACACCGGGAGTCCTTTTTAAAACAACAAGCAGCGGCAAGTTTTTGCGAAACCGTTCGGGTTTTTAGGGACAGCTGACCACCACAACCCTCGCACACCCAAAGCTGCCTAGTTCCTAAAAGTTTCAAAACATGCGTAACATGAACCCCCTCAATCACAACCCTCCCTTGATGCACACATTGGTGTGCTGCCAGCGCCTCTAAGGTCTTGCGGTTTTTCGTGTGCAAAAGTTTTAGCTGGCACTGGGCACACCGGAGGTTGAGACCGTCCCACTCCCAGGCATGTATGGATTTGGTCCGGACCAATTCCTGGAACCATTCCTGCTGGGTGGTGGTGTGGCCACGGCCTATGTTGGATCCAACCCGCTTTTTACAGGGCCTTGCATTGGCCTCGGGGTTTTTGCGGGCCTGCTTGTCCTGCAGGAAGACCTTGTAGACTGGGTGTTGGTTCTCGCCTACAGCGGTGAGGATCTTTTCAGCCCTGCTCGCCAGGAACTCTTGGGCTTTCTTGCTGCAATGGTCCTGATACTGACTGGCTGCTCGGGCCTCGGGGCGGGCCAGCTCGGCCGCTTTTTCCCCACACAGTTTGTCTGCCAGGTCATTGACCTGTTGTCTCCACGCGTGTTCCGCACCGACCTTCCGGAGGAAATCCTCCTCTGAGACATGGGACGGGACCCATTTCATTTTGAGGCGGTCGACCTCCGTAGCTTGTAGCTCCCACCAGATGTCACCGTGTGTTTTCCCCGGTTTTGGGTTGCGGACACGTTTCGGGACACCAAGGCAATCGAGTGTCGTGTCAACTGGGCCTTTGGTGTATCGGGCTAGCTGCAAAACTGCATACATCTCACCCCGAAAAACCGTCTGAGGTCCTGGGACTTGACCGACGATTGCCCCGACCTGGACATACTCTTGGCCCTGCTTTTTACAGGCCACCACGGCGTATGCTACCTTCCTGAGTCTCGGGTCCGCCGTGAAAGGGCCCCCGCTAGCATCTGTGCCGTAGACAAGCTCCGGGTCACTGAGGGGCTCTTTGTTTGCCCACATGCCCAGGAAGGTGGGCTTATCTTCCTGGGGAGGTGGTACCTGCCAGTCGGGTTTGGGCGGGAGTCCCCTGGTCCACAGTGATCGCGGGCCTTGGGCCCTGCCTTCTTGGAACCATGCTGGCAGCAAGACCCTGGCAGCAATGAGTCCGGATGCACAAAAAAATGGTGTAGGGTTTAGGGTTGAGGACTCACAGCAGCTCACAGCAACAGTATGCCAACAGTGACCATTTTGGTTGTTCGGTGTTCAGACATTCATGGGGTGGGCCGTGGACATCAGGACTTGGAAACATTTTCCGGAGCGTACCTTGAAGCCCTGCCTTTCGTTGCCTTCTTGAAGCAAAAGGCTTGAAGCTGCGACAGCAAGGTGCTGCGTTTAACTTCCCACCTGGTTTGCAGATGTGTGTCGCTATAATAAGGGGCCTAGTTACTTGAGAATGGGTATCTATGGCACTTGAGGCCTAATTAGGTGCAATGACAAGGAGATGACTCTGGCAATTATGTTGTTCTTCTGCACTGCTGTCGCAGGTCCGACGATTGCAGCTGGGCTGCAAGACTTGCATGCGATTCTCCGGTTTGGCCTTTGGGTTTAGGGTTTAGGGTTTAGGGTATACGGTTTAGGGTTTAGGGTTTAGGGTTTAGATTCAAGGCTTAAGGCCAACTGTCGCATCCATCCGGCCACAGGTTCAGCATTGCGGATGCGACTTCGCATCTCGAAGTAGACGTGGAGGCATAAGACCTGGAACTTGCAACCTACAAGAGTTGTTTTTTTGCATGGAGTTTGCATGGAGCTGTTCCCAAGCAAAGAAACCTCCAGGGCGCCTGCATCTGGCGCGGTTGCCTCTCTCTCTCTGTCTCTCTCTCTCTCTCTCTCTCTCTCTCTGTGTACCATGGTAGCTGGCCCAAGCCCTAGACCCTACACCCCACACCCTAATTACACCCTAAACCCCAAACCCACTGTGTCTGACGTGTCTGACGGTTTGTGGGATGAGGTCACGTAGACCCCGGCTCTCCCCCTGCTGCACGTCCCCTCGAAACCATTGCTGGCCTCTGGCCAGGGAACCCTGAATCAAGAAATCATGTTAGGGTCACATGGTAAGTGACAGAATGCCCCTAAACCCTAAACCCTAAACCCTAAACCCTAAACCCTAAACCCTAAACTGGAGACCACCTGGGCACACCGTGCCCCTGCATGACCTGAGGTTGCTACCGGCTGAGGCTTCAACTTGAGAAGCACCAGGCGCAAGAGCTTTCGGGTCCAGGGAGGGTCTATAGGGTCTAGGGTTTATAGAGTTCAGGGTTTTAGGTTCAGGGTTAAGGCTTGGGCTGTCTGCAGATTGCAGCCTTTGTTACTGGCGAGGTTAGCCTTCAATTGCAATGTTAGTTCTGCGTAGTCCCTTGAAGTTAGAGGTTCACCTTTTGCCACCCAGCAACAGCAAGACCACCATCAGCTCGTCGAAAGAAGGCGTTGCGCCTGAGTGACCTAGCTGAATGAGTTGACTTCTGTTCTTTCCCGCCCCGAGCGCGCTGCCTTGATATACCGTTGTCTCCAGTTGTTTCAGGTGGCTCGAGCGCGCGCAGCCCCGGGAAATCCAGATTCCTGGTAGAGTGACCATCTAGTGAGCAAGCTAGCCATGGGTGGTGTTTACCGCGAGGATCTCGCACATTCCCGATGGCAAGCAAGCGCAAACCGTTGCTGATGCAGGGACCGGGGAGTATCCTTTTGATCCCTTCTGTTTGGGGGTCCTGCTCCCTTAAACCCGAAACCCCAAACCCCAAACCCCAAACCCGAACTGGTGGGCCGGTGGGGGGTGCTAGGGCTGGTGTGGAACTTAGACATTTCCTCAACTTGGGCTCTGAAGTCTGTACACAGCATTCCCTCTTCAGTTGCCCCGTGGAGCATTGCTAGACGGGTGGCAAAAAAAAACCCTAAACCCTGTAAACCCCAAAATCTGCAAAGACGAGGCTTCTACCTGGTGCTACAGGACAACGAGGACCCCGAGCTCCTGCGCCAAAAGGCACGGAGCCTGCGCGCTCTTGGTCTGGAGCCCCCGCGCGCCCATCACTTCAAGCGCCTGGCACAGCGTCAAGGTGACGAAGCTCTGGGTCTTGGGAGGAGTTTTTTGTGTTGTTGAATGTTGACCTATAATTGTTTGTTGCGGTTTATATCCCTAAACCCTAAACCCTAAACCCTAAACCCTAAACCCTAAACCCTAAACCCTAAACCCTAAACCCTAAACCTTTGTTGGATTTCTTCCGCGGGGGTGTTTCAAGAGCGGCCAACCGAAGGTGAGCTCCAGGAAGGCCTCCGCGGCCCACAGTTTTTGACCCGCTTGACCGAAGCTTCTCAAAACGCAGCTCGGTAGGGTTTAGGGTTTAGGGTTTGGGGTTTGGGGTTTGGGGTTTGGGGTTTAGGGTTTGGGGTTTAGGCCTTTGGGACATGTCACATCTTCCCCTATAGCGCTTAACTTTGTCACAGTGGGGTAGCATTGCACATGTTCAAGGGGACTAAAACTCAACAAGGAATAGAAATCAAATTATTACTACTATCCCAACCACGAACTGGTTAGGGTTTTGGGTTTTGGCTTTTGGGTTTTGGGGTTTAGGTGCCATTCTAGGCAGTGACTGGCGGCAGCGCTTCACCCGGAGCGGCATCCGTTGAGAGCGGCGCCACATCCAACACAAAGCACCGCCAGGACACCTCCAACGATTCCATGGACAGTTGAGAGCTGCACACCCCTGGCTTGGTTAAGGGTTTGGGGTTTGGGGTTTGGGGTTTGGGGTTTGGGGTCTAGGGTTTAGGGTTTAGGGTTTAGGGTTTGGGGGTTAAGGCTTCCTATGATGGGGTGAGACATGGACAGTTGTGACACGCGGAGCAAGCATAGTGCAAGCGTGCAATGAAGTGCCAGGCTTTGCAAGACCACCCCCCCTTTTTTTGAACTGTCTTAGTCTTGGTCTGTGGAGTATACACCCCTAAACCCTAAACCTTATACGTCTATCCCCAGCTTCCAGATTAATTTGATCATCCGCCGCCTCCCACCCACCCGAATCGTAGGCAATACGTTCAAAGGCATTGTGTCATACAGGCACGTTGCCTGGCAAATTCTTGCAGCCCACCGTGAATGACTCTAACCCCTACCTAAATCCCCAAAGTATGGTAAAATACGGGTCGCATTCTTTGGGGGTTTAGTTAGGCCGTAAACCCTCATGACTCTACACCCTAAGCCCTCTGTAATCCAAAATCGCCCTTCGCAAAGCACCAGCAGAAGGGGCATCTCCAGCCGAAATCCTTGAAAGGAAGGTTTAGGTGTGTTTAGGCTTTAGGGGTTTAGGGGTTTAGGTGTTTAGGTGTTTAGGGGTTTAGGGATCTAGGGTTTAGGATCCAAACCAGTAGTGTTCCAGCTACAGTATATGTTCACTACTCAATGGCCTCTAGAAGGGAGGAGAGGCACAGCAACACATGAAGCAGGGTATATATTTCTGCTTTTGGTGAGTGTATATAAGGTTCCCTTTTAATACTGGTGAGTGTATATATTGGGTGTCCTTTTGGGGGTACAAGAAATATATACCCTACTTCACATAGGCGGGCGACTGTGACACTTGGGTGGTCTTCAGGGCATTAATTCGACAAGTCCAGCTGCTGCGCCATCTTTGCAGTTCCCGTTGCCGATGCAGCGCTAGCCATGTGGTGGTTTAGGGTTTAGGGTTTAGGGTTTAGGGTTTAGGGTTTAGGGTTTAGGGTTTAGGGAGCACAGGTCTCCTTATTAGCTCTGAGCGCGCTTGGCGTACATTGCCGAGTGGGCGAGCATTATACTGTAGGGGCCTGAATAATTGGGATAGGGTTTTGGGGGGTTATTGTAGTATAGTTACAGGAGGACCCTACGGGAGGAGTAATTATTCCGACCCCTATATTAGTCTGTACAGATGCATGTGGTCATTGATGACCATTGGTGACTTCCGCATCCTGCTGCAATGTGCACAATTTCGGCCTAGCGGCTGACGTTGCAATTCAAAGACCAGCAGATTGCCTTCGAGGCAGCCCTAAGGGTCCATGTACCTATTAATATATACTTGGGCCCCAAAGTTCTTGAATAGGAGGTACTGTAAGGCCCAAGTATACCCTACTTAGGTACATGGACCCTCAGGGTAATGTTATAAAGTGATTTCTCCAGTTTAAAACTTAATGGGGTTCGGAAGGGCGACTGTGCATAGGCCCCGGTTCCAGGTCCCAGTGCTAGTCTCCGGCAGGGGTCGATGTTTCACTTAGCTTTCTGTTGGCTTGCAGGGAATGAGGGAATTAGGGCCCGATATAATACCCTTTAAGGGAGTATGTGGGGTACTTCATTCCCCCGTTCCCTACTAACCAACAGTAAAGCTAGGTGGGATCTTAGGTAGAATACCCAGTGCCCTTGTTCCTCATGTACGGTCCTTGGAACCTTGTCGACAGCGCCGCAAAATCCCGTAAACATAAAAGGAGCTTCCTTTGTATTCAAAATTCCTGGCTTGTTGAGCACCTTCGTGGGCGTTTGGGAACCCTAAACCCCAAAACCTAAACCCTAAACCCTCAACTGTCGGGTTTTGGGGTTGTCCCTGCTCTGGGCACGAACGCATTGGTCAGATGGAATCCGGGCAGGTCGCTTGCCTTGAAGGGCCCGGCTTTGAAAGCCGCCGCGTTTAGCAGGGCTTGAACGTAGGTTTAGGGTTTAAGGATTAGGGTTTGGGGTTTAGGGTTTAGGCTATAGGGAGAGGCCCAGGGATCATGATACCGATACGAAACTAGGGGAACGAGCTGATGTGCCAGATTGGCTCGCGGTCATGGCAGCGCCAGGGCTATCTTTAGCACGGCGGCATCTTGCCCCTAAACCCTAAACCCTAAACTCTATACGTCCATGACGCGACCCGATCTAGTGCGACGTCTCGGTTTGTTAGTGTCAGTCCGCTGCTCCTTCTGTGAAGGCCTTAACTGTGTCTGTTCGCCGTCATATTATCATTGTGCGGCAGAGCCTGCCTCTTGTTGCATCAGAAGCGGCCTCAAACCAAGACATCCAGCTCTGAAGCTCAAGCTTTCAAGAGCTTTCAAGGAGAGTATGATGTGATACGTCTGCATTCCCGCATCCGGGTGAGGTTGCTAGTGATGGTGACGTGGCTGGAGATCGCCGGACAGTAGGTCAGCAAGCCTGGCAAGGCATCATCACATAACGGAAGACTACTATTTGCTTAAGAACCCAAAAAAGGACAGAAACATAATCCCCGTGCCTGATAAGGGGAGAATATGTTTTTAGAATTTTCTTGGTGTTCTTATGCAAACAGTAGAACCCTAAACCCTAAACCCTATACCTGGATTCGCCCCAGCTGCGCAGGAGGGAACCCTAAACCCTTAGCCCTAAACCCTAGACAGAAGACCAGTTGTTGCACAACAAGGCGAGTACCCAGTTCTGCACAGCGGCAGAGTGCACCTGAAGCACCCGGGCACAAGGCCCAGCGGGCTGCTTTCGCCAGTGCCTTAGGGTTTAGGGTTTAGGGTTTAGGGTTTTAGGTTTTAGGGTTTTAGGGTTTTAGGGTTTTAGGGTTTTAGGGTTTTAGGGTTTTAGGGTTTTGGGTAGGGTTTTAGGGTTTTAGGGTTTTTCGGGTTTTAGGGTTTTAGGGTTTTAGGGGTTTTAGGGTTTTAGGGTTTAGGGTGGAGTCTTCAGGCAGCCTGCCTGAGGACCCAGAATCTGGCCGAGCCCCGAGGGGGCACGTTCCGCGATGTTCCGCGCATCGTCCAAATGCTAACGAGCCAACAGTAGATGGCTGATGGTTCTGCTGCTGACCTTAAGGGCACCCCAAACCGCAAACCCTAAAGCCTAAACCCTAAACCCATAACCCATAACCCTAAACCCTAAACCCTAAACCCTAAACCCTAAAGCCTAAACCCTAAACCCTAAACCCTAAACTAAACCCTAAACCCTATACCTACCTTTCCCATCCTGATGTCTCTAGCCTGCAGTCTGTCACTTCAGCTGTTTCTTGATGACATGGTCTCAGCAAAGCACGGACAACAGGATGCACAAGTTTTGTTGCTGGGCTGCTTGCCATTCCACAGCATGCGCAATGTAGTACCGAACGGAAAACGCAGCGCTTGCTTAGCTGTTCATGTGGCCTGGCTTGGGCATGGTCTTTTGGGTAGATCTTCATGTGCTTAGAGAAACTGATTGACCTGAACAAGAGAGTTGATTGTGACGTGTGACCCTGCTTTGTGGTTCAGCCAGCTATGCGAGGGCCCTAACCCTAAACCCTAAACCCTAAATCCTGGCTGAACAAAGCAGGTGCCTGTCAAGCGCTTTGCCTTGCTCTGGCAACCGTGGGAGCAACGTGGCTTTGGGAGGTTTTGGGGTTTGGCGTTTTGGCGTTTAGGCTTTAGGGCTCTCGGCCTCCAGGTGTGTGTGTATGTGTACGTACGTATGTATGTGTATATATAAATTTAATATATTTTTTGGAGTATTGCAGAGAGAGATATATATATATGTATATGTATATGTATATATATATATATACGTATGAAATCCCAAAAAGATTCCAGGTCTGGGGCGCAGGGTGCTGCAACATTCCATTTAAGCCTTCCGGCTTGCATGGCCGCAGGCCGAGGCCGCGAGCCACAAAGTGGGTTTGGGGTTGCAGGTTATAGGGTTTAGGGTTTAGGGTTTAGGGTTTAGGGTTGAGGGTTTAGGGTTTAGGATGTTCCCCCTTGTACTAACAGTCCTTAATCGGGATTCAAATAGGGGGTACTATGCTCCTTGTTAAGAACTTATGGGAAACCGCGGGTTTGGGGGTTTTGGGTCACCAAGGTATTGGGTCTACGGAGAAAGGGCAATGCATAGCAAGATTCATGTTTAATGGGTTGCCCTGTTGCACAGTGAGTGGAGCTCGTGTGCGCACGGCCCCACTGATTTGGTGCCCTCAGCCCTAAACCCGAAACCCTAAACCGGTTCAGAAGGGTTTCGGGCTTGTAGGGCTTCGCTAAGGGAAGTCGACCGCTACATCGTGCCGCTCGCCCACGTGTGAGCTTCGAGTTTGCGGGGAGTGGAGCAGTGGAACAGTTGCATGTGCTTCTACCACAGGGTAGGACATGCTGGAGGTCTCAAGGGTTTAGGGTTTAGGGTTTAGGGTTGAGGCAGTTCCTCAGTCCGTGCTCAAAAAGGGTTGAGGGTTGAGCTTTGAGGATTCATCGGAGTTTCACGAATGTTCTTGCCCGGCTTCAGGGATCCGGCCCCAGCCAAAGACCTCCAAACTGCCTGCTCTAAGCCCACAAGGGATCCTAATCCTAACCTCCCTGCCCGAGGCGTAGGGTCGTACGACTTTGAATTTGAACTTTAACTAACCTCCCGGCCGAGGCGCCCCCCAGACACCTGGAATGGCACGAAGCACTATACTGCCTAGGCCCAGGGGGCTTTGAATACGGAGATTTGGTGGGGGTTCCCGAGGGCATTTAGGGAAACCCTAGGCCCTTAAGGGTCCAGGCAGGTTTCTTTCTTGTTTTTATTCTTCGGGTCTAGGGTTTAGGGTTGGGATGTTCCCCCTTATGCTAACAGTCCTTAGTAGGGTTTCTAGTGCCCCCCATTCCAATCCCTATTAAGGACTGTTAGTATAAGGGGGAACATCCCAAGTTTAGGGTTGCGTCAGCTTGCTTGCCTAAACAGTATGAATGTTAATGACTTTGCGGGCAAGGTCACTACAAGGTCATAAAAATGGCTGGCAAGGTCGCTGCAAGTCAGAAAACTAGCGGGCAAGGTCATTACAAGGTCCATATGACCTTGTAGCGACCTTGCCCGCCGAATTTATGACCTCCAATGACCCCTTGTACTGACCCTGCCCGCTATTTTTACGCCCTTGCCCGCTCTTTGTCAAAACATGTAGCGGGCAAGGCCACTACAAGGTCATTAAACAGAAAAACAATGGTGACCTTGTCCGCCAATGTGTTGATCTGTAATGACCTTGCCCGCTATTTTGATACCTTGTAGTGGCCTTACCCGCTATTTGTATGACCTCGCCCGCTCTTTGTCACAAAAACTGCGGGCAAGGTCACTACAAGGTCTAGGGCTTCAGGGTCGAGGGTTTAGAGTTTAGGGCTTAGGGTTTGGTTTTACTGTTCGGCCTCTCCAGTATGACAGTGCGGAGGCAATATTTACCTGGCCGTGATCGTGAGCCTAGAAAGGTAGGCTTGGGATGTTCCCCCCTTATACTAACAGTCCTTAATAAGGATTATAATAAGCGGGGGGGGTACTATACTCTCTATTAAGGACAGTTAGCGTAAGGGCGAACATCCCGAGGTGCTGCAGCTATTTGCTGTCACGACCTCGCTTAGTTTTGGAGGCTTCTATCTTAGCCTAGCTTCAGTTGAGTTTTCAGGCTTCTCTGTTGAGAATGGATGAGTTTGGGATTCCCAAGCTTCAGGCGTTGCGTGGGATAATCTTTCGCTGCATATCACACCATCTTATTGCCGAACCCTAAACCCGAAAGAAACCACAACCCAAACCCTTATAATTAAACCCCAAACCCCATTCATGGTTTGGCTTATGGTTTAAGGTTTGGGGTTGAGGGTTTGTTGAGGATGTGCAACATAGGATGTTCCCCCTTAAACTAACAGTGCTTAAGAAAGATTATAGTACCCCCCCCCCCCCCCTTATTATGATTCCTATTATGGACTGTTAGTAGAAGGGGGAACATCCCAAACCCTGAGCCCTGAACCCTGAACCCTGAACCCTGAACCCTCAGCCCTAAACCCTAAACCCTAAACCCTAAACCCTAAACCCTAAACCCTAAACCCTAAACCCTAAACCCTAACCCTAAACCCTAAACCCTAAACCCTAAGCCCTGCAGGAAGCCGAGGGATGGCTTCGGAGCACGCGGACGACGAATGCCACGCCACTGGGCACCCTGGGCTCCATCTGCGAACTCTCCGAAGAGCCCTTAGCACGAAGCCCTACAGATTTTAGGGTTTAGGGTTTAGGATTTAGGGTTTAGGGTTTAGGGTTTAGGAACCCTAAACCCTGCCCTGCCATGTGGCTGGTCTGCTTGGCGGGTGGCCCAAAAAAGCCTGCCCTAAACCTTAAACCCCTTGCCGCTAAACACCCGATCCCCGGGAAGGGTGGAGTTAGGGAAGCCTGAAGCAGAAAAGGGGCAAGGGTGAACCTGCCCCCCCCTTGCCCCACCCGCCCCCCCCCTCTGATACCAAAGGGGGGTTTATACCCCGGGGGGGGGGGGGGGCTTTTCATACTAGGGCGAAGGCATGAATTTCTCTCACCCTTCAACCCCAAAGTCGAAGCTTTGTGTGGGGACTCAGGGTGTTCCCCCTGATACTAGCAGTCCTTGATAGGGATTGCAGTAGGGGGTGCTATAATCCCAATTGAAGGACTTTGCATATAAGAGGGAACAGCCCAAGTACAGATTCAAGTCCGGGATCACAAGGCACGTTGAGGTTCGGATGCTCCCCCTCCTACAAACAGTCCTGAATAGGATTTTGATAGGGGATACTATCATCCCTATGCAGGACTGTTAGTATAAGAGGGAACATCCCAAACCCTAAGCCCTAAACCCTAAACCCTAAGGCACTCAAGTCCGGGATCACAAGGAAGGTTGAGGTCTAGACGTTCCAAGGAGTGGGGTGGCTTCCGGGCGGCGTCTTGAAGCTTGTTGCAGGAGGTTTTATAGATGGCGTTTAGGAGCTTAGGGTTTAGGATTTAGGGTTTAGGGTGAATATTTTTAAGTTTCGTCTCCACACCCTGCTGAATGCGACTCTTAGCAGGACTCATAAACTCACCCCACCTCGAAGCATCGAGCGCCCAGCCAGTGGGCTTTCAACAGATGCTGGACCTGATTAGCAACTACAATGCCGGGGCATGGTAGGCCCCGAAATGCTCAGACTTTGGGCCCAGTTCACTCTCTGCCAGGACGGTCAAGTCCGCGACAACGCTTGTAGCTTTCGAGTTCTGCTACGGGGCCGCCGGCGTGGCACAGTGAGATCCGGCGGCAACATCGACGTCTGAGAGGGCGCAGGGCAGGGTTTCGGACATTGAGGGCTCAGGGCAGCTCACCGGTGACATCGGTTCCAGTCTAGCCCTCCCTCCCTCTCTCACTCTCTCCCCCTTTCTTTCTCCTTCTGTTTCTTGGTCTTCGCTCTCGCTCTTTGCCTCTCCCTCTCCCTCCCCTTCTCTCTCTGTCTCGCAATATCTGCAGGGCTTTCTGTCCTGTCATAGTTGCATGCTGTACGCATGCTTCACCCGCCCCACCGGCCTGGCACATGCGGAACCGGGTCCTGGGGCTGAAGTTTAGGGTTTAGGGTTTAGGGTTCCACCTTTGGCCCTCCTGAAGATGCCTGAAAGCATGATGAGGGCGGAGCAAAACGACTCGAGGCTGCTATGCCTGGGGGTTTCAAGGGTTGAGGCCTCCTGGGCAATAGCCTCCACTGCGTTTACCCAAACAAGGCACTTTGGACTGTAAAGGTGACGTTAGGTCACCTTAGGTCACGTCAAGGGTTCAACAGGCTTGGTTTTTTTGTTTGCAGGGAGATGAAGAGGGGATATGCAGGTTTATCTAGATTACTAGTATAAGCATCTTTTGCTACACCCTGGACCCTCAACCCTAAACCTATAAATATGCTCGAATCAAGGGCCCGCGTAAGGGACCCCCCCCCCCCGACATCGGATGCAGCTCAGCTTCAGCGCACTTCTCACGGGAGGAACCCTGAAAGAGAAGGCCCCAACGACCTAAACCCTAAACTCTAAACAAAGAGTCTAAACTCCAAACCCTAAAGCTGCAGAAACCCTCAACCCTCAACCTTACCTTCAACCTTCAACCCTCAACCCTCAACCCTAAACCCTAAATCCTAACCCTAAACCCTAAACCCTAAACCCTTAATCTTAAACCTCAAACCTTAAACCTTAACCTCAATCCTAACCTCCAAGCGCTCGAAGTACCGATAGGGGTTCAGTCGGTTTGAGGCGTTCGGGCCATTTTTTTTTGTTTGGGGGGGGGGGGGGGGGCATTTAGGGTTTGTAGGTTGGGATGTTCCTGCTTATACTAGCAGTCCTTAATAGGGATTGGAGTACCCCCCTATTACAATCCCGAAGGGGGAACATCCCAAACCCTAAACCCTAAACCCCAGACCCTAAATCCTAACCCTCAATCTGTAGGCGTTGTAGGGTGTTTAAGGCTTAGGATTTTGGGTTCGAAGCATGTGTCGGGCGAAGGGTGGGCGGGCCCCAATGTCCGGTTTCCGGGCTTTGGGGGGTTAGGGTTGAGGGTTTAGGGCTCAGGATGTAAGGTTTAGGGTTTAGGGTTTAGGGTGTCGGGTGTAGGGTTTAGGGTTGGGAGTTTAGGGGTTAGGGCTTAGGGTTTAGGGTTGGGAGTTGAGGGTTTAGGGTTTAGTTGGGGGTTGAGGGTTAGGTTAGGCCACAGGTCAGGGTTCAAGGGGCCCAGGCACGTTAGGGGAGTCCTGGTTCAAAGAAGGGTGGGGTCTTCTACTAGTTTTGAAACCGCGGTATCTACAGGGAGCCCTTAACCCTAAACCCTAGCCCTAAACCCTAGCCCTAAACCCCAAACCCCAAACCCTGAACACAGCTTGTGAAGCCCCCTAAGAAGGCACCGGGATTGGACCCTTCACGGCTTGCCCGGCTTGCCCCGAGATCCTACGTCTCCCAAACTCCCCGCAGAGGCAGCTGCCCAAGTATCAAAAAGTGGGTTTAGGGTTTAGGGTTTAGGGTTTAGGGTTTAGGGTTTAGGGTTTAGGGTTTAGGGTTTAGGGTTTAGGGTTTAGGGTTTAGGGTTTAGGGTTTAGGCGGTTTAGGGTTTAGGGTTGGTATGCTTCTGTCTCCCAGTTCATAGAAGAACCAGAAAACACCAGAGCCTCAGCGTACTCCGCAAAGATGCCACATGCGACTAGCCCTGCAAAGCTCTGCACTTCTACACAGTCATGCCAGAACAAGTCGGCGTTCCGTCTGCTTCATGAGCCATAGCACTGCGATGCTGGCGCTGAACGATCCCTCTGAAAACGCTGTCCGCGGCTACCTGGCGAGTGAGCAGGCAAGGCACCAGAAGGAGCGGTCTAGGGGTGAGTGGCCAAGAGAGACAGACATTTAGGTTTATGTCTCGCTCTCTCTCTCTCTCTCTTTCTCTCTTTCTCTCTCTTTCTCTCTCTCAGGTAAGCGGTATAGGAATAATGTAAAACGTCCCTGGGCCCCGCAGCCTTAAAGTGACTGCCGAGTCCATGCAGCCAGCTCAGAGTTGAAGGTTTAGGGTTGTAGGGTTTAGGGCTTAGGGGTTTAGGGCTTAGGGTTAGGGTTTAGGGTTTAGGGTTTTAGGGTTTAGGGTTTAGGGTTTAGGGTTGTAGGGTTGTAGGGTTGTAGGGTTGTAGGGTTGTAGGGTTTAGGGTTTTAGGTTTTAGGGTTTAGGGTTCTTTGCTTAGCTTTCTCGATTTCCTCGTCTGGAAGTGGGTCGACTGGAGGGCTGTTGTTCGTGCACACCGGGTTTCCGTGGGGTGTCAGAGTTCCATTGCAGAATGTAAGAGCAGCTCCCAGGCTGCACTGGCCACCGGAGGTCCCGCACCCAAAACCCTAAGCCCTAAACCTGCACACGTATAGTGCCACCGGGGCTAGGAGAACTGGTCTGTAGCTTTGTAAACATCTTGGCCGAACCTGATACCACGCCAATTTACCAATGAAAGGTGAAGCCCTCGACTCCCAACCCAAACCTGTCTCCAAGCCATCAGCCCAAAAATGGTGCAGGTTTGCTCGGGCCTCGAAGTGGAGACCGTCTCCGCCCCTTGGTGTTGAGTAGACCTTGAATCAATCCTTGGTCTGAGCTGGTGAGCTGGCTGTGGTTTCAACCCTCTAGAATACGGTACAGCAGTAAAGACAACTTTACTGCTCGTGTATTCCTATGCTATACTAAGTATGCCATGAAAGGGCGGCAGGAAGGGCAGTTGGGTATCCTGTGTCCAACGGTGTTTTCTTAAAGTGCTCAGGGCCTTGAGGATCCCAGGGGTCTGTACTATTCCGATCTTCGGAGACCTCAAACTCCTAAACCCTAAATCGGGGTTAGGGTGTATAAACCCTAAAGCCTCAACACTTTGGGCTTTCATAGGGGAAGTTGGTCTGTTCACCCTAAGCCCTAACCCACAGTATCCTGAGCCAAAACCCCACAAGGTTTCCCATAGTCGGGAAACCCGAAACCCTGCTCGGTGGGTAAGGCGATGTGTAGTGGTATGGAGGTGTTTGGGGTGTTTGCAGTTTGGCCCGGAGGCAACAAGTACAACACCTAAGAAGGATTTCGCTTTAGAGTTTAGGCTTACCGGGCTCAGGGAAGTCAGCACGTCGTGTTTTGGTTGGGGGGAGCCTTGTCGGTGAAGACTTCTTTGGCTTAAACCTACAGTTTCCCCCTGAACCTCAGAGTATTTATTACCCAACCCCTCCCCCAAACAAGGTCTGTGGCTTCAGCTTCCGAATCCTCCGACGCAGGCCCATGATTTTGGGAAAGTGGCCATGAGAAATCACACCTTTCCCGCGCAGCCCATGTAGGGTTGCACAATTATATGCTTTCTAGGACTTGGGATTGTGAAACGAAGTCCCTCCCTTGCAACAATCTCGGGTTTCAAGTTTATGGGGTTTAAGCAACCTTCTACATCCCAAATCCTAAACCCTAAAGTCCCTTAAACCCTATAAAGTCCCTAAACCCTGAACCCTAAACCCGGAGGACGGACTTCTTCGCAGCAGTTGCCGGGGACTTGCCCGTCTCCTCGACGGGCCTGGTTCTGTGGGAGAGCCTGATCTGCAAGCTGCAGGGTGTCAAGCCCAGGGTGTTTAGGGTTTAGGGTTCAGGGTGTTTAGGGTTTAGGGTTTAGGGCTTAGGGTGTTTAGGGTTTAGGGCTTAGGGTTTAGGGCTTAGGGTTTAAGGCCGAAATCGCCGAGGGATGGCTGCGACAAGCCTTGCAGTTTGCGGCCGTGTAAGTCGGGGCCAGCACTGCACTTTTTGGCAGCATCCGGGTGGCCGCGAGTGCTTCCTCGCTGGCAGGTATCGGCATGGCTCTCAGACCGGGTTCGAAAAGGGCGTTGCGGATATGATTCTGCCGCAAACCCCTCCACGTGCAAACTTGCTGCACAGTCATCTCTCCTGCTCGAGTCATGACGAAGTTGTGGCCGACTTCTGGCGCATGAGATGTGATTGTCATAGTGAGGTGCCGTTGCGTGGGGGCAGCATTGATGGGTCGAAGGGTGGCGGGGAGTAAAGTTCTAATCGTCGAGTCTGACGTCAGTAGTATCCTGCTGGAGCACAGCTAGTTGGGGACTTTGGGATGCTTTAGGTCTAAGCACCCTAAACCCCAAACCCTAAAGCCCGGCAGTTCTAAGGAGCGCCGTCCTTCTGGCCGAATACCTGGGCTATGCCGGCTTCCTGTCCTGCGACCCGCCCGGTTCACCTTAAAACCTGCACGTTTTTTTTTTTTTTTTTTTTTTTTTTTTTTTTTTTTTTTTTTGGTTTTGGGGGAGTCCTCGTGTAACTGAAGTTGAAACCCTTCGGCTCGAGAGGTCTCCCGGGTGTAGGGTTTAGTGTTTTGGGTTTAGGGTTTAAAGTTTAGGGTTTAGGGTTTAGGGTTATTACTATTGTTACTATTGTTATTGTTCCAATTCTTATTATTTGTCATATTCTTCTTCTTGTTATTGCATAACGCTCTTCAGAGCCACAGGCCCAGCAAGCAACCCCACTCCTTAGATGGTTGTTGTTTGTGGGAGGGGGGTTTAGGGTTTAGGGTCTAGGGTTTAGGGTCTAGGGTTTAGAGTTTAGGGTTTAGGGTCAACGTTACATCCTGTGACCCTTCTCAGTTTGAGAGGGCGGCGTATGGTCGTGCTATTGAGTCAGCCGAGACGGGAGGGTTTATGGTCAAAGTTGGCCAGTCCACAAACTGTGAAGTGCATGGTTGAAGGTTTAGGGCTTAGGGTTTTTGAGTTTGCAGCCCTGTGCATGGAGCCAAGCATGTGCCACGGAGGGCATGCGAAACCGGAAGATACCATAACTTCAAGCTGGGCTGAGGCCAAAATACCTTCAACCATCTCCCGGCCCGAAACAATACATGCTTACTGTCAGCCCTAGAGCCTCTTGAATCGCCAAGGCCTGAAGCCCTGCAACCCTGACTCTGAAAACCCCTATGAAAACTCTGACAGCTCCTTGTGCTTGGCCCAAGCTCGTGCAGCAGAAGCCCTCCTCCCCCCCCGCCTGCCAGCGCCCAGTAGTATGCCTATCTCCTTTTACACTTTCAGTGCAGGGCACCAGAGGCCCTGTATGACCACCTGTAGACCCTCCTATGCTTCAGCAAAGAAGAGCACTCCTTTCCCCCTTGGTCGAAACCAACAAAGCAAAGCCCTCAGCCTGAACCCTACAAACGCCCGGAACCCTATAAACCCTATAAACCCTATGAACCCTATAAACCCTATAAACCCCATATACCCGACAAACCCTACATAAACCCCGAACCCCCAAACATCCAGAGTGCCCCGAGGTGGCTTTGGGACCACGGAGCCCACGGTGCATACCAACCCAGTGCAGCTTGATGAAACCCAGCCCCTTTGTTGAGGGGTTTTTGGGTTTTAGGGTTTAGGGTAGAGGCCTTGATGCAGAAGGGTTTAGGGTTTAGGGTTTAGGGTTAGCCTAAGAAGTTTTAAACCCTGAGCCGGGTTGTCAATGGACACAAGTGCCGCGGTGAGGCGCAGTCAGGCCAAGTACTTCTCCACATAGCTTGCTCAGGCACCAATACCGTTTTGGTTTTGTTAGAAGCCCTCAAAGCCAGAAAGTGCACCCTTTTTTATTTCTAGGTTACTTTTGGGTCCAGTAGTTCTGGAGCCCAAAAGACCAGAGACCCCTGAACCTTAAGCCCTATAGGCCCTAAACCCTAAACCCTAAACCCTAAACCTGTGTGAAGGAAGTGGTGGCTGACGCATCCCCCAGCTGCAGTGGTGCCCTCAAGATTCTGGAGGCGCGCAGAAAGCCCTAAACCCTAAAGCCTAATCCCTGCGCCGTTTAGGGTTTAGGGTCAGGGTTTAGGGTTTAGGGTTTAGGGTTTAGGGTTTAGGGTTTAGGGTTTAGGGTATCTGATCATAGGAGAGAGGGTGGTTCTCTTGCAGCCGTTCTTGTGGCTGTGAGTTTTGGGACCTCGTATTGCGGCACAGAGAACCAAAAGCCGAAAAGATCTTCATAGATGCCAAGCCCTATAAACCCGGAAGCCTTGAGTTGGGTTTCTTATGTTTGCTGCTGGTGGTCGGCATCCATTTTCGAAGAGGAGCAAGGTATATCAGGGGGGGCTGCTTAACGAAAGCTTGGTTCCCTCAAGTAATATGCTATCAGTTCAGCTGCACTTGTTTGGATTCCTAGACCTTAGGGTCATTCTCGGTTCAAAATGAAAAAGGGCTCTTGATGTTTTGAGCTGGCTGTCTTCACCATCCATGAACCCGAAAGTGCCTTTTCTATTTGCTGTTGGGCAGGGGAGGGGTTGGGGAGTATCCCATGCCGTCAGACCCTACAGGTCTCGAAAGCCTCGAAGCCCTTATACAAGCCCCAAAGACTTGCACAACCCAAACCCTAAACCCTAAACCCTAAACCCTAAACCCTAAACCCTAAACCCTAAACCCTAAACCCTTAACCCTTAAACCCTAAACCCTAAACCCTAAACCCTAAACCCTAAACCCTAAACCCAACAAACAACGGGCAAAAGCCCCAAAATAGCGGAGGTCGCAGGCGCGGCCCGTGCTGGAGTTGGGTGGCGGCCTGGGCCTCTGCTTTCAGCGGGAGCTTGAGGGCTTCAGGGGGTTTAGGGTTTAGGGTTTATAGTTTAGGCTTTAGACTTTAGGGTTTAGGGTTCAGGGTTTAGGTTTTGGGCATGTTTAGGTTCTGGGTTTAGGCATGTTCAGGGTTTAGGGTTTAGGCTTTAGGGAAGGATGTTCAGTGATTGGCTCTACATTCCACCAGCGAGGCCAGATGCAACAAAAATGGCTTTCGATGGTTTTGTAGGGAAACCCTAAACGCTCCGCCCTCCTGAACACCTACTGTTTCCCCGACTTGTCCCTGCAGAGTGGCCGTGGCCCCTTGGGCTCAGCTCGGCGGGTGGCAAAAAACCGGGGTTTCAAAGCTGCGCTTGAGGGTTTCAGGGTCTCAAGGGTTCAGGGTTTAGGGCACTTTAGTGTAGGGGCTCGGGTGTAGGGCTAGGGTTTGGGGCCTTGTCTGGCTGTAGGGTGGACCCATGACAGGCCTTTTATGGCTTCTAGGGCTCAAAGGGCTTTTATAGGCTCCCTAAACCCCATATCCTAAACCGCAAACCTTAAACCCCAAACCCAAAACCCTAAACCCCCAAACCCTAAACCCCAAACCCCCAAACCCTGAACCCTAGACCCCAAACCCTAAACCCCAAACCCCCAAACCCTAAACCCCAAACCCTAAACCCCAAACCCTAAACCCTAAACCCCCAACCCCAAACCCTAAACCCTAAACCCCAAACCCCAAACCCCAAACCCTAAACCCTAAACCCCAAACCCTAAACCCCAAACCCTAAACCCTAAACCCTAGACCCCAAACCCTAAACCCTAAATCCCAAACCCTAAACCCTAAACCCCCAACCCTAAACCCTAAACCCCAAACCCTAAACCCTAAACCCCAAACCCGAAACCCCAAACCCCAAACCCCAAACCCTAAACCCTAAACCCCAATCCCTAAACCCTAAACCTCAAACCCTAAACCCTAAACCCCAAACCCTAAACCCCAAATCCCAAACCCTAAACCCTAAACCCCCAAACCCTAAACCCTAAACCCCAAACCCGAAACCCTAAACCCCAAACCCCAAACCCGAAACCCCAAACCCTAAACCCCAAACCCCCAAACCCTAAACCCTAAACCCCAAACCCTAAACCCCAAACCCCAAACCCTAAACCCTAAACCCTAAACCCCAAACCCCAAACCCTAAACCCTAAACCCTAAACCCTCATGTGAGGTGCTGGCCTCGTCACCGCAGCCCTTGCCTCGCTGGGAGCCTACGTGGTTTACACGGACCGGGGTTTTGGGTTGAGTTTCAAAGCGAGGGGGGTGAGGGTTTAGGGTTTAGGGTTTAGGGGTTTGGGTTTAGGGCTTAGGGTTTAGGGTGGGCCTTCTGCTGGATGTGTATGTGGCTAGGGAAGAGTTGGCAGCACACATCACCGACGTCTTTGAAGTCCACAAAATAGCTTTCGATAAGTTTCGATTCGTATGCTCATTTAATCAGGTCTCAACAAAAGTTGCTGAGAGACTCGACTCTCTAAGTGTCTGAGTCGTCGCCGAGGCCCTGTCACGAGTACAGGGTATTGGGACAGCCAAGCCGGGCGGGAGCATAGCCAAGCTCGCTGCAAAAGGGTTTAGGGATGCGGGCGTTGGGGATTTCAGACCTCTAGGGTTTCAGGATTTCAGACCCTTTGGGGGCTCAGCTCTGTACCTCGTGAGCTTCTTTTCATGGGGCAGTGCTTGTCAGGTCCGGCTCCAGCACTAAAAAAAGCCTGAAGCTGCAGGTGCATAACATAGGGGCCTTAGTACTTTGGAACAGGGTTTTGGGGGTTATTCTAGTATAATTATACAGGGGTCATAAGGGAATACTATTAGTAATGATTCCGAAGTCCTATATTAGGTGCTCGTTCTCAGCTTCTAAGTCTCTAAGTGCTCCAAGGGTTCAACCCGAGGCCGCACAAGGGGCCAATATAGGAGTCGGAATAGCGACTCATATTCTTCCCTTATGGTCCCTTTGTAGTTATACTATCAGATCCCCCCAAAACCCTATTCCAATTATTACGGCCCCTAACCCTAAACCCTAAACCCTAAACGTTCTTAAGGCCCCTATATCACGCTTCTTGCAGGACGGGGACGACGCGGCCATCGAAACTGCCATGCTGAACTACGGGAATTCGCAGGTCCAGCATGGAAGGAGGAGGCCTCCTGGCACACATTGTGTCGAGGTTTAGGGTTTAGGGTTAGGATTCTCGGAGGTAGCCTGGGAAACCAACATAATAAGGCTCCGGGTAGCGTTTAGGTGGAGCAACCACAAGATGCCAGTAGCCGGGGGGGGGGAGGGGAGGGGGACGTGGAGCTCAATTTTACTTGACATTGAGGCTGTTAATTGATACTTCCACACGTCGAGAAGCTCCGATTCCTCTTGTAAGCCTCAGAACCTCTCACGACCCGCACAACTTTTTTCACCACAAGAAGGCTGAGTACTGTCGCAAACCTTGACCCTAAGCCCTAAATCGGGTTCAGCAGCTCAGGGTTTAGGGTTTAGGACCTTATAGGATTTCCATGACCGCTGCCATGACAATTGGCCAAAGGACAGTTCGTGCGACGGACGGCCCTCAGGGCACTCCGAACGCGCGCACCTGGAAACAAACATCACACAAGAAACGCTCCTGAACTCGTTCGCCTACAAGCCTTTTCCCAGCAGCTCAGAGCTATAACTGCACCGCGCCCCCTCAATCCCCCCCCCCCGAATCAGGGTCGAAAGAGCATCTTGTTTAAGGGTTTTCTGGGATGCTTAAATGGTGGTTGGCAGGGGGGTTTACTTCAACCGAAGCTGCCTTTAGGGTTGAGGGTTTAGGGCTTAGGGCTTAGGGCTTAGGGCTTCAGCACCGAAGGAAAAGAAGGAGGAGGTCCAAGGATGGCGATGACCGGGAGCGGCCGATGGGTTCGGGCTCTTGCGTCTTCCGGCGCCTCGAATCTGAAGAGTAGGGTTTAGGGGTTTTGGGGTTTTGGGGTTTTTGGGTTTTGAGGTTTTGGGGTTTTGGGGTTTTGGGGTTTAGGGGTTTAGGGGTTTAGGTGTTTAGGGGGTTAAGAGTTGCTGCGGATGCACAAAAAGGGGTTTAGGGTTTAGGTTTTAGGGCTTTTCGGGTTCAAGTTTTGGGGTTTAGGCTTTTCGGGATTTTAGGGTGTAGGGTTGTAGGCTTTAGGGTCTGGGAGAGAGAACGTATCTAGGGTTTTAGGGTTTGGGGTTTAGGAGTTAGGGCTAAGCACTAAGCCCCACAGACCTACAGGTTCCAAAAAAGCTTTCCTCGGACCTGAACCCCTAGTAATTTCGCAAATTTTACCCAGCTTGGCACTGCAAATGCCCTGTGAAAAATATTCCTAAACGTGATCCCCCTAAACCCAACTAGGGAAAGCATCGAATATCCCCAACGGGCCTACCCAGCGTGGGTTCAGGGTTAAGAGGTTTAGGCAGTTTAGGGTACTGTGTCCAGGTGTCCCTGGCGCAGGCGGCCAAGGGCGTTCCCACATTTGGAGAATTGCCTACATCTCGAAGGCTGAACCCTAAACCCTAAACCCTAAACCCTAAACCCTAAACCCTAAACCCTAAACCCTAAACCCTAAACCCTAAACCCTAAACCCTAAACCCTAAACCCTAAACCCTAAACCCATCCATACCCGAAAAGTCAGAGTCCATTCTGCCCAGGCGCTTGGCCTTCGGGGAAGGGGAGGCCGCCCGGCAACTTGTAGAGGAGCTGGGCACCCTGGCCGCATCTTTGGGTTGAGTAGCCCTAAACCCTAAACCCGAAACCCTAAACCCTGCAAAAAAACTCTAAACCCTAAACCCTAAGCCCCAGCCCTAGAACATCTCCAACAGCCAAAAAGCAAGTAAGACCAAATTGCCCGAGGATGTTCCCTGAACCCGGAACCAGCCCTACAGCCTCTCCCAAGCCATCGGCCCGCAACGCATGTAGCTTAGCACCGTAGGGTGGGTTTAGGATATAGGGTTTTGTTTTTAAAGGTTTAGGGTTTAGGGTTTAGCGCAGCGGCATCTACTGTGCACAAACATGCCGGCGCTTTACGCTGAACCGCGTGACCACCACCGGCTTCTACCATCACGAACCCTCAAGCTACGTACCCTCAAGCTACGCACCCTAAACCCTAAACCCCAAACCCCAAACCCTAAACCCTAAATACTAAACCCAAAACCTCACGCCAAGGTCCTTTTAGCCACGTGGTGGGAAGTGACCTCCTGCATCTTGGCCTAGCCCTGAAGCCTTGAACCTTGTGGGTTTTGGGTTTTGGGTTTCGGGTTTGGGGTTCAGGATTTAGGGTTTAGGGTTTAGGGTTTAGGGTTATGGCGTTTAGGGTTTAGGGTTTAGGGCGAAGTCTCTTGGAAAGTGTTTAGGGTTTATAGGGCAAAATGGCTACGGCTCAAGGCTACGAGACCCAAATGCACACCTTTCTTAAAGTGCCACGCTCTTGTCGTCCGAGCTTGCCCTGAAGCAGAGACTGCTTCAGGGTTTTATTCCCTTGGGGTTTAGAGTTTAGGGTTTGGGGCTTGCATGACATGTGGAAAGGGTAAATTACTATCGCTATACTAGAACGATGGTGACTACTATTCGCAAAGCTTTTATCTGGTAGCATTATAATTCCCACCGGGCAATGAAGCCAGAAGGGGGCGGAACCAGATCAGAGAGCAGGAACAGAACCGGGCGTTTAGGGTTTCGGGTGTAGGGGTTTCGATTTTTGGGAGCCCTAAACCCTAAACCCTAAAGCTTTAGCATTCAGGGCTTGGGAACTGTAATATTTCCAACCTGTTTTTTTTTGGCTTTAAATTTGGCCAACCTGGGATCATATTGGTCCTTCATCATCTTGTTGCTGGCTGTTGGGTTGCGCGACTGGCTTTTTTTGCTCTTGCTACTGAAATTTAGCTACGATCTGTGTTGTAAGTAATGCAACTATACCGTGATCTGTTACTTACTATTCGTCCTTTCTTCCCTATCACCCAACAATGCCGACCGAATCCTATAAGAGAAGGTATGGCGACAAGGCTCCACCCGGCCCACTGCTGGACACGCTCTCCGCACTGGCCGAGGCCCTGACGCCTGGAGTCGTACGCGTTGTAGGGCTCGGGGGCTTAGGGTTTAAGTCTTCGGGTTGTTCAGGGTATAGGGTTCAGGTTTAGGGTTTAGGGTTTAGGGTTTAGGGTTTAGGGTTTAGGGTTTAGGGTTTAGGGTTTAGGGTTTAGGGCTAAGTGGAGATTCAGTTGCCCTACTTAGGACCCTATAAGTACCTATGAGCCGTCAAGTAAGAGTGTCCGGCTTCGAGCTTGTCATGAAACAGTGTAGGGCTTAGGGCTTACAAGGGTGCTAGCAGCGCTTATTAACTAACTACAAACTACATTTTGTGATCCGTGGGTACACACTCTATGTTACCCCAATCCCGAAACCCTAAACCAGAGAAGTAGGTAGCTAAACGCTGCTTAACTTGAGCGGTGTGATATGGCTCCAGAGCACGGACTTTCTGGGACCGGCAGCTGACGAACCCCGAGCCTGGGCGAGAGAGGGGGTGTAGGGTTGAGGGTGAAGGGTTTAGGGGTTAGGGTTTAGGGTTTAGGGGTTTGGAGTTCAAGGCTTTAGGGAGCGGTGGAGAAAGGGTGAGGTGGCAACCCCAGTGTCCTTTCCAGTAAAGCTTGAGAAGGTTTGCATGCATTCCTTGCTCAGCACAACATGCAGAAGGGATTTGACCCGAAACCCGAAACCCTACAGTAAACCCGAAACCCGAAACCCTAAACCCTAAACCCGAAACCCTAAAACCCTAAACCTTAACCTGTCCCGGCGGAGGCGCAGCTCCAGTGCCGTGAGGAGCCTTTCCTGGTGACCCTGGCAGTCAAGAATCGCTGCTGCGACGAAGTGGAGGCCCCCAACCCCGACAAAAGCCACAATCTAGGGGTCGGAAGAATTACTAATAGTATTCCCTTCGGGTCCCTTGATAATTATACTATAATCGCCCCGGTTTCGGTGAGTGACCCTAAACCCTAAACCCTCTAAACCCTAAACCAGAAGCTTGCTGCGCAAAAACCATCTTAATCCCCCACAGCCTGGCAACTCGAGGTCGGTGCCCTGGGCTTGGGGCTGGGCGTATTCCTCGGTGATGAATAGAACTCATGTGGAGATTTTCTGAATTACTATTCTTATACTTACTGCTTTTTAACTGGTTGTGTTTGGAGTGCGTTTGGAGTGTAGGGATCCGGTGACCCCCACCCCTATCCCCGGCGGTTCCATGGTTCTTTGCTAGCCGCGTTTGCAGGCAGAAGGAGGGCAAGGGGGGGAAGGGGGGGCAGGGGGGTAGGAACCGAAACCGCCCTGAAATGCACGAAAGCGGCTCGGGGGCCGCGAAGAACGCCTGGCTACTGCTACCTGATCATTTCTGCCAGCCTGCGCCGGCTACTACGAATACAACGACCGACTGCTTCTTCTATTATAGTTTCGCTGCTATCATGATTGTTCCTGCTGCTGCCCCTGCTACTCCTACCACTACAATGACAATACCATTACGATTCCTAGTTCTCTACTGCTACCACTGTCATTACCATGTTTCGCACCATGAGTGTAATAGTGTAGTTGTAGCCGCATTGTCGCCTCCACCCCAGCATACAAGCTTACGGTATGCAGGCCATGATGATGGGTACTATGGAGGTCCAGGTATTGGGGTTTAGGGTTTAGGGTTTAGGGTTGCTGCGGGGTTCTCCAGGGTTCAGAACTCCTTAAGCAGGCGTTCGTCGACGCTGCCCGCCAGCGGCAAAGATGGGAGATCCACGTGGCGGACGCCAGCACGCTTCCCGAAAGCTCCTCGTAAGAAGTTGTCACGAGCATCTCTAGTTTAGCCTGAGCACGATAGCATGCTCAATTAAGCCTCGCTGGCGATGCTGATGCCGAAGGGGCCTGCAACCAAATGCTAAACGAGAACTTGCCACACGTGCGCGGAGCCGAGCAAGACCCTTGTTTTTGCTGAACGTTGCTGGGTTGAGTTTGCCTAAAGTCGTTTTTATGCCCTTAAATCATGGAACAAAGGCACGTGTCTCCCATTCAAGGGTAGATCGGTGCAAAAAGGGTAGGTGCGGTCGCGGCGCAAAAGGACAGCTGCTCTCTCCATGCGGCGCAGTTCAAAGTGGTGGCAGTATTGCTTCTCATTTGCTAACTTCCTTCACATGGGGGTTTACGAAAATAAGGGGCCCCCAATAGACCCATAGTAGGACTCCTTGATAATAAGGACCCCAATAAGGTACCCCTAGTCTCGTAAACCCCCCATTAAAATCTCAATGAACAGCAAGCCTCAGCTTGATCTTCACCTAAACCCTAAACCCTAAACCCTAAAAAGGTTCTCGGGGGTGGCAAAAAAAGGTTCTCGGAGCCATTCGAACACAACATCCCAGGTTTCCAGCGCGAAGCTGAAGGCTTCTACGGCTGCCAGGAAAAGGCAAGGCCGCTGTTCACAACGAGGGTTTAGGGTTTAAGGTTTAAGGTTTAGGGGGTCTAGGGGGTCAAGGGGTTTAGGGGGTCTAGGGGGTTTAGGGGGTTTAGGGTTTAGGGTTTAGGGTTTAGGGCAGGGCTTCTGCAACAAGGTGTCGCAGTTCTGCAACTTCAGCTCCAACCCTCTGTGGCGTCAACAGCTTCTTGACTCTTTTGCCCCAGACTAACCCCTAAACCCTAAACCCTGAACGCTAAACCCTTAAAAGAGCCAAAGACCATAGCTGGCAATCTTAGGCGAACCCGAGAACGCTACATGTACTCTGAGAAGTATATTCTTTTTTTCTTCAAAGTCGTAGTACAGTTTATAATAGCCTAAGGCCTGTACACCCTGAAGATTCATGGCCAATTATACTCCATTCTGGCGCATGGTCCCTTAGGGTCTGTTGACAAGAAGAATGCCCAAAACTGTCTTAGCTTGGGTTTAGGGTTTAGGGTAGAGGAGTTAGGGTTTAGGGTTTTGATCTGGCAACCTGGATGGATGGATGCTGCCTGGCCTCAGTTCCAGTCTTAAAAAAAGGGTTTAGGTTTTAGGTTTAGCATGCTTCCGATGATCACCAAGGTTAACTTTCTCCCAAGGACACGCGGCCAGACAAGTGGGAGGTAGTTCTGAGTTTTTTCGGGGTGTGGTAACCCGAAACCCTATACACCCTAAACAAGGGGTGTTGGCCATAGCGTCCAGGGGCTGAGGGTTTGCAAGGCGGCTTATTGCATCGTTCACCTCCGACTTGCTGCAGCCTATGAGAGGCGCCGGGCCGTTTTGTCTTTCTCTGGGTCCTTTGTTGGGGTATTAGACCTTATACATATGTTTTTGGCTTTTCTGGGCCTTTTTGGACAATATATTATCGGGTTTGGGGCCTTTTTGGGGGGACATATATTATAGGGTTTGATTACAGGGTTTGGGGTTTGTAGCTTGTCAGGTTAGTTCAGTTGTTTCCTTGTCTGGTTGGCCGGGGGGGGGGAGGACAGGGCCCAGAAGCCGTCGGTGAAAAATCGATGGGTTTAGGGTTTAGGGTACATGCTCCCCAATTTTGGCCCCTTACCAAACCCTGACACCTACTCATAAGCCCCCTAAATCCTACTAACTTCTTGGAGGGTTCTGAAAGTATGTCCCTTTAGGATCTACAGGGTATCTACGGGCTCCAAAAACCAGCACACCTCCAGCCCATCATGGGTTTCGGGTCGATCTGGGTTTCGTTGTGCGAGACTTGCAGGCAAGCATGCCCGAGAAGGGGGTCTAGGGTTTGGGCTTTAGGGTCTGACACTTACACCCTCGTTGTAGCCTTCCGGTCTGACTTTCAGGTGGCCGAGCTCGTTAGCTAGGCTCTCTCTTTGATCAGTCAGGAGGTCATGAACTTTTTTCGGATCATACATACACTTGGCTATAGTACATGCGCTTAATAGCCTCCGGCTGGTGGATGTGTTGACTTCGTGTTGATCAAGTTGGAAATATTCTGCTGCATGTGTTTGGTTTGCTGGTGAATCTGGCGATTTCTTTGGCTGCGTAGCTGCCGACCCCAGCGCAGAAGTCGCAAAGCACGGCACTAAGACTTTGCTCGCCCAGCCATGATGCGTTCTCTGGCTCGTTGCTCTCGCAGGGCTTTCTCGACGTCTGAATTCGCTGTGCGAGAGCACCGGCACTGGCAGAAGGCTGTCCACACTTACGAGACTGGCTGGGGATGCTTGACACGGCAATGTGTCCCCGCCCTCCTGGATGCAGTGAAGTGTCAGCAAGGGTGCAGCTTAGTGGACGTTGCCACAGGCCCCGGCTTCGTCGCGGAGGCTGCGGCCAAGGCTGGCGCTGCTGTAACTGCCCTGGACTTTTCGAGAAACATGTTGGACCTGGCCCAAGCACGACTTTCTGCCGAGATGGCCTCGGACAAGGTGCAGTTCATCGAAGCCGATGCTGCGAGGATGCCTTTAGAGGACCAGTCGGTCGATGCTGTTGTCTGCAGCTTTGGTGTTCTCCACCTTCCAGAGCCAGAGGCTTTTTTTGCAGAAGCCTTCCGAGTCCTGCGCCCCGGCGGGCGCTTGGGCTTCACGGTCTGGGGCTACTCCTTTCTCACAGAGGCGCTTCAGTTGGTTCATGATGCAGTTGGGGCGCACGGCAACACGCAGGTGCCTGTGCCTCCAGCCCCGCCTTTCTTCCGCTTTGCGCAAGCAAAAGCCGCCATGGAAACGCTCAAGCGTTTTGGGTTTGGCAAGGTCCAGTGCCAAGAAGTCCCCATGTGCTGGGAGGTGCATGATGCACGGGAGACCTTTCGCACGTTTCGGGATGGCCACGGGCAAATCGGTGACTTGCTTGCATTGCAGACTCCGGAACAGCTGGCCGCCATTGAGGTGGCCATCACAGCTGGCACAGAAGCCAAGCGGAGTGGCCCAGGCGCGCCCTGCCGCCTGCCATTTGACAGTGTCATGACAACGGCTACCAGGCTTTAAGACTTTAAGAGGTGCTTTCGGGAGGCACCATGCTGGCGAGCGAAGCGGGACGAATTCACAGATTTTCGGCGACCTGCTTTGCCATGGCGTGCGGTTCAGTTTGCATCAAAGAATCCGGTGCTTGCGGGTGATTATGAAGTAATAGCGATGCTGATGCGGTTGTGTTGGTTCTCTTCAAAGCAGGTCGTTCGGTAGAAGTGCGACTGGCAGGCTGCTGCGCACCGCGGTGCTAGCTGTTTACACGGAGGTGTTGAAGCTTCGACTGCGGCCAGCCGCCGGCAACTCCGGCAACATTGCCGAAGGCAGTGCCAACAACATGTGCGCGAGAGCCGCATTGTGCCAAGTAGCACTTCTCTGCATTAGTTTTCCTTAGTGTTGGTGTGCTGGTTAGTGTGAACCCCAGCAATGCGAAAGTCTTTAAAAGCAACCTGGAGATCGGATCGCTGCCGGGTGCTGAGTAAGCGGAGATGTCAACTCACTTCTGGGGGATCACGCTCGCCAGAATTCAACCTTCTTGCAGTCTCAAAGGAGGCACCTACCGAAGCATTCAGAAAAGGTCTGACTGCTCTTCAAAAAACATAAGTAGCGAGATGGTTCGCTCCTCTTACATTGATGGGGCTTTTGGGCGTCATTTCGGGATCTCCTCTGCGTGCAGAGTGTGCGTGTGTGGGTGGCCCAATACCCCAGGACCGCATGAGAAACAAAAAAACACATCACAGTTCGTATATCCCGCGTTCGCTCTCCCTCTCGCTCTCTCTCTCTCTCTCTCTCTCTCTCTCTCTCCCTGTCTTCCTCTCCCTCCCTCTCTCCCTCTCTCCCTCTTTCCCTCTCCTTCTCTCGCCCCCTCTCTCTGCTTCTCTCACACTCTCTCTGTCTCTCTTTGGTTTCTCTCTCTCTCTCTCTCGCTCTCTCTCTCTCTCGCGCTCTCTTTCTCTATGTCTTTTGTGTGTTGTTTTCTCTCCCTCTCTCTATGAACGACCCTGAAGATGCCAACCCTGAAAGCCCAATGCGAACCCTGAATACTCCATTTACCTACAGGGTTAGGCGACAGACCCACGAGTTAAGCAGCAATCACTACACCAAAGGTACAACCAGGTGCAGGTAAAATTTGCACCCGGAAGACAGACTCGCAAAGCACCCCGAAACCCCTCAACAAGTCTGCGGCAGGGTAGCCCTAAACCCTCAACCCTAAACCCCAAACTCTAAACCTACCCAAACAGGCAGACCGAGGTGCGTGAAGGCGCAGGTGCGGAGTGAGCCCAGCAGGCAGGAAAAGCTTTCGCGGGTTTCAGGGCTTCAGGTTTGAGGGCGCGAAGGGTGCAAAAGTCGGGAGGAAAGGCTTTCCATCCGAATTTGGACCTCAACACTCCTCAGAAAGGGTGATGTGTTGCCCAAGATGCACTAGCTTCAAGGAGACCTTGACTCTAACGCCCTGTTCAGAGCATCGCTGACGGTGGGTTTAAGGTTTAGTTTGATAGGGCTTACAGAGATGCACAATTTTGAAAGAGTTGCTTTCAAGGTTCACGAGGAGTTCCCTCGGCCTAGCATTCACTCCCCCCACCCTAATACTCTGAAAGGAAATGGGGTGGTTCACACCCTAAACCCTAAACCCTAAACCCTAAACCCTAAACCCTAAACCAGGGTTCTGAGTGCCCCAAGAAAGGCTGGAACCCTCGCCCCAGGTATCAACCAGAGACCGCCCTGGTTGAGCTGACTTGCGGGGCTTGCTGAAAGTTCGGGGCTCCGTTTAGGGTTTAGGGTTTAGGGTTTAGGGTTTAGGGTTTAGGGTTTAGGGTTTATGGACAGCCCCAGCTGGACCTGAGATCCCTGAAGCTGTTTTGTCAGCATGGCCATGATGGTGCGCGTGTCGTTCTGCGTGTTCTGGGCTCAAATGGAGTTGCTGAGTCAGATGAACTTGAGCCTGGCACCAGTTGTCTAGCTTATGATGGGGCTTGGGTTTAGGGTTTAGGGCTACCCTTCCCCCGCCCACAAGGGAGTATAAGGGACTCGAACTTTCGGATTCCGTGATGCCCTTGTCAGGGTCGAAGGCCAGGTTGAGCCCAAAGACAGCGTTCTGAACCAGGCTTGTGCCGTTTTGCTGGTATCTCCCTGTAGAGACCATCATGGCAGACTCAGGAGAGTCACCTGCAATGCTTGCCAAGTGATGCTGCGAAGGGACTCGAAACTCTCAGGTCGCGCAAAACCCTCAACCCTAAACCTTAAAGCCGGAACCCTAAACCCTGCACCCTAAACCCTAAACCCTAAACCCTAAACCCTAAACCCTAAACCCTAAACCCTAAACCCTAAACCCTAAACCACCCTAAACCCTAAAACCTAAACCACCCTAAACCCTAAAACCTAAGCCCATGGCCGCTCCAGCGAACTGGCTATGCACGACAGCCGCGCCCTTGGGTCGTCGGTGCGGGGTCTTCAGGGCTGGATGCAGGGGAGGGGGGTACATGAAGCTACTGCTTGCTTAAGAAGCCCTCCACGCCCCCCCCCCCCCCCCCCCCTAAAAAAATAAAATAAAAACAAACAAACAACACCATTTTTGTTGTTTTTCCTTACAAGGCCTAGGGCAATAGAGGGCATTTTGTTCTAATGTTTTGGGGGTTCTTAAGCAAACAGTAGTAAAGTAGGACCCCGGGATTGATCCCAAGTCCTTACCCTGAAGCCCCTTAAGCACGCTTCCGGCTTTGGGACTGAGGCCACACCACGACGACTGCCGGCAGTGCCATCTCAGAGACCGGGAGCGGGTTGTGGGAAAAGCTTTCTGCCCCCGAGTCTAAACGTCGATCGATCTGAGCCGAAAAAATGCAAGCGAATTGTTGAGGTGTTGGGGTGGATTTCAGGGTTTTCAATTTGGAGGTTTAACGCTTAGAGTCTTAGAGTGAAGGACTCAGGGAACAAGCAGGCGAGCGAATGAGCGTCGCTTTTAGTGCTTGTTGCCCTCGAACACTTGGGGGAACGGCGTGGCCGATACGTGACACCAAAACCTTGGGCAGAAGCCTTAGCTTCCAAAACAGAAGGGATCAAAGACGCTGACGCCTGAAAGCTCAACCGTCTTTACAGGAACGCTGCGGCAGGGTTTAGGTTTAAGGTTTTAGGGTTCAGGAGTTAGGGCGATGTCAAGTCAGTGTCGTGTCTGCGGGAGCGGCAGGTGGAGGGGCGAAGACTTCCTGAACACTTCACTGTATGACGGGTTGGAGCTTCTGCGGGTTGTTTCGACATGTTTCGACTTCGTTCTTGGCAAACAAGGGAAGCCGGTCGCTTGCAGATTTCAACCCGGCCATGTTTGTTTCAACGACTTATCCCTGCGCTCTGACCCCGTAGCGAGTGACTACGCAGACGGGTGGCAAAAAAGCCCTAAACCCTAAGCCCTAAACCCTAAACCCTGGCCTCTCCCCCCCCTCCTTTCCAAGGGCTGGAAGCTCCCAAGCCGTCCAGGAGAGCGTGGGTTGCCGCCCCTCGGGTGGCGTGTGCTGGACCTGAGGCCTATAACCCTAAACCCGAAGCCCTAAGCCCTAAGCCCTAAGCCCCAAACCTAGTAGCAACCCGTTTGCCCTTTTTTGGCTCTAGGTATCCCAGAACGGGCACCCCTCATTATGATCGGTTTACTACCAAGATGTTCGGCTGCCGCCAACTTGGTCTTTTTTATTCGTTCTCCAAGACATTAAGCAAGGTCAGGTAGCGCGCCCTCGACCCGGCAGGCACACTTTTCGGTTTCTCACTGCCGGCGCGAGCTTCATCAGGCCGGAACAGGGTTCAGGGTTTAGGTTTAGGGTTTTAGAGTGATGCGATTTCTCCCGTCAGCTGAATAGCGCGGCCCCTACTCCTACAAATCCCCCTCCCCCATGGACATAACATCCTTCAATGAGTCAATCTTTGCAAACTTGAAATAGCGAGGCGTTAGGTTTCAGTTGTAAGCCGCGAGGACATGGCAACGGGAATAGGGTTTAGGGTCAAAGTCCGTTGCTCAAAAGGGTTTAGGATGGTATATGCCCTGCACGGCGACATGGCCAACTCAGCTTGGGCAAACCGGGGGGGCGGGGGGGGGGGGGGGGGCGAGACAAAACTCGCTGAGCTTTCTCTGGGCCTAAGCCCATGAACCGTAGACTAAAGGCAGCAAACCGCAGAAGCCTCTTTGAACATCAGCAAACTTCTATATCCTAAATCCTAAAGCCTAGCAAAAAAACCCACAAGGCCCAAGCCTTAATTTGCGGAAACCCCAAACCCATCAATCCCCAAAACCTGAATTCCCCTAAGCCCTAAACCCTAAACCCTAAAGCCTAAACCCTGATCCAGTCACTCTGCCGACTTTGGCAGGCTCGGGCTCCCAGACTTGCAATGGAGCCGAGGCATCTCCGAAGCCATGGGCTGTCATGAGTAGAGATGGTTAGTTCTCTGCACGAGAGATGACAGGAATCGTCTTCCGGGTGTCGTAAGAACATGTCGCGCGGCGCGGCCTCGCTGCCCCGTTCAAATTTATGAAACCTCACCCTAATAAAAGTCGGACACAGCCCTTGGACCGTTTTAAGAGAGGCGAGATCAGCTTCCCCTGTTCAGGGCGGGGTTGACGCACTAACTACAGCAGGTCCAACATGAGGCTGCGTTGGGCGTTTGGGGTTGGGAATTGCGACCCCTTATACTAACAGTACCTTCATCGGGATTCTAATAGGGGATACTATAGTCCCTATCAAGGACTGGTAGTAGAACCCTAAACCCTAAACCCTAAACCCTAAACCCTAAACCCTAAACCCTAAGTTTAGGGCTTAGGCTTGCTGGTTCCTCCGGCCACGCTGGAGTTCAAGTAGGGCGGGGGGGGGGGGGGCGTCAGTGTCGTCTCAAAGAGTCCGAACTTCCACCCCCCAAAGCCACAAACACTTCGCAGTCCAGCGGCCGCACTTTAGGTTTTGTACAGGGCAGGTCTCACCTAGTTCCATGGAAGCTCCGAAGGCCGGGTAGCCAAATTCCGAACCAGTGCTACTAGAACAGGCGATGGTGTGCCCTAAACCCTACGAGCCCTAAATAGTGACCAAGTGCTTAAGAGGGTTTCTACGCAGCAAACGAGTCGTTTAAGCAACCCGAACGGCCCCAGACCCACAAGGTTCTCTAATCAGACCCCTAAACATGCTTCTGTCTGTATGGGCCCTCGACAGGGACCCTTCATACCTTGTCCTATTTATAGCCCCTTGAACCCCCTCCAACTGCGCCAAGCCAGGGGGCGGCGGCTCGTTCCGCGAGGTGCTTGCACAGAGCACCTTGACTAAACCCTAAACCCTTAATCCTAAACCCTAAACCCTAAACCGTTAGGGTTTAGGTCTTAGGGTTTCGGATTCCATGGAAGTGACCTGCAACTTTGTGCAAACCTGAGTCCTAAATAAGAACCTAAGCCGCCCTAAACGGGATGGCTTCACGGCAGCTTCTTCATGTTTTTTCTGTTTTCATGCAGCTCACCCGCACAGAGTTGGGTGAACATTGCGCTTGAGAGGGTCATCTTATAAGTTTACAGCCATGGGTGTTGCAGATGGGGTTACAGACGAGCCAGGGGTCATATCTTACAGGGAAAAGGTGCTAGGGTTTCAAGTTTCAGGGTCGGGCTTAAGCCAAAAAGGGGCTTAAGGTTTAGGGCTTAGGGCTTAGGGCTTATAGGGTTTAGGGTTTAGGGTTTAGGGTTGTTACGCGCGTCCCGGCCTCAGCCCAGGGGTTCAAAGGGTTTAGGGTTGTTCTTGTCATCCCTTGCCAAGCCAGCCAAGTGAGCACATGTCAAGTCCTAACAGGCACTGTGTGCTCTTTGCGCTTCTGTAGCGTACCTATGACTCCTATGTGGCTTTTCTTGCAACAAGAACCTACCACAACAAGTAGGTTGGGGCTCTGCCTGAAAAAATGGTTTTGGGTTTCATATTTTTTGGTGTTTAGGGCTTGGGCTCAAGGCTTAGGGTTTAGGGCTTCAGAGTTGGGGGCTTAGGGCTCAGGATTGTAGAGACTGTAGAGCGGTAGCAAGTAAAGCTTGAAGTGCAACCTAAACAAGAAACTTTGGGAAACCCTAAGCCCCCAACCCGAACACCCTAAACCCTGTTGTCTCGAGGCAGCGCGTGCTTGGCTGTGGATGCGCCTCAGCTCGAGAGTCCAAGATTCTGCATTTCCCAAGGGCGAAAGGCAATTCTCCCTGCACTCATTCATCCCTGTGTACCCTACTAGGATGCCCAGTAGTGCCCTGATTCCTTTTTTTGGGGGGGTTTAGGTTCCCTTATAAACCCCTTTAAGCAAAAACACCCTTTTTAATCCTAATTAGGTTACTTGGCAACCTAGCCTATAAGCTTCAACCGCAGCAGGTAAGGACCAGGTCTGCCTCTAACCGTAAGTTCAAAGGGTTCTGAAGTAGGAGCCCTAGGGTTGTAGAGGGTGCATAAGGGGTATAGAAGGGCTCCCCATTTCAGGCCCCATGCTGGGACCATGTAGCTGCCCTAAGAATAGAAGATGCAGCACCATGCAACTACCCTAAGATGCACCACAATGTTGGACCTTGTCTAGCTGCCTAAACCCTAAACCCCAAACCCCACTGAATTAAGTCAAGCTTGGCTTCTGAGGGTGGCGTCCGCCATTCAGTCTGCCAAGGGTGACCACCTTCGCTGTCACCTCTAGATTCACGTCCCGTTGAAGAAAAAACAACACCCCGAGACCGTTTAAGGACTGCCAAAATCAGGAGGGGGGCGGGGGGGGGGGGGGGGGGGGGGGGGGCGGGGAGCCGAAAGGAACACACAAAAGAGGGTGCAACACTAACCCTCAAGCCAAAGCGCCGACGTTTTAAGGACGTCCTGTCGCGCAACTGGGAATCCTGGCTTCCTCCCGAGTCAGAATCGGACCTGCTGCCGAAGCTGCGGAGTCTGGGTTTTACCAGAATTTTCCTAAACCCTAAACCCTAAACCCTAGAGTGCCCTGGAACCTTCCGGTTCAAGGATCTTCCACCATCTAGGCTCGCTTCGAAAGTGCGGTGCCCTTCGCTGGTCGGAAGGGCGGTTGCTTGAAGTTTAGGGTTTAGGGTTTAGGGTTTGGGGTTTAGGGTTTAGGGTTCAGGGTTTAGGGTTTGGGGTTTAGGGGGTTCGGGTGTAGGGGTTTAGGGTTCAGGGTTCATGAATATCTTGAGGGACCTACTTCCGTCGAAGTCATTTTAGGGTTTATAGGGGTTTAGGGTTCAGGGTGCATGAAAATCTTGAGGGACCTACTTCAGTCAAATGACTTCGCAGTGCCCGGCAGTCTCACAGACCTGGATGCAAAAGGGTTCATGGTTCAAGGTTTAGGGTTGAGGGGTTTAGGGTTTAGGGTTTATAGTGGTTTCGGGTTGACCCCCCCAAAACCTAAGCCCAATGAACCCTAAGCCCTAAGCCCTGTCAGGCTCTGAGGATGCAAAAGGCTCAGCCACCACACAAGTTCCCTAAACCCCCTTAAATAAAAGAAAAAACAAACGAAGTATACAAACTCATAAAAACCCTAAACCCTAAACCCTAAGCTCTAAACCCTAAGCCCTAAACCCTAAACCCAAAAACAAACTATACAAACTCATAAAGCCCAAAAGTCCCTACATCGGTTAGTGAGTAGGGTGGAGGATTTCAGGATCTAGGATTGCAGGGTTTAGGGGTTTCAGTGCTTTAGGAGTTTCCGGGTTTAGGGGACAGAGGGCTGCTCATGAAGCAGAAAGGACGGAGGCAGGCAGGCTTAGGGTTCAGGGTTCAGGGTTCAGGGTTTAGGGTTTAGGGTTTAGGGTTCAGGGTTTAGGGTTTAGGGTTCGGGGTTTAGGGTTTAGGGTTTAGGGTTCAGGCTTTAGGGTTTAGGGTTCAGGGTTTAGGGTTCAGGGTCAAGGGTTGCAAGCAGGGTTCCCGACCCGAGGAAGGATCGCGAGTCCCTGGTTCCAGAGCTTGTGGCGCTCACTCCGCCAGGCGGCGTGCTTTGCAACCGGCCGCCAGCACTGCAGAGAGGAACCCTAAAAACTGTAGAATCTTAAGGGTCTTGGGGTTTACAGCTGGGGGCTTTGGGGCTTACTGTTTGGTGACACACAGAAAGAGGTCACATTCAAGCTTGTGGCGCTCATGTTATTTGCTGTATAAAATAATGTGGCGAGCTTCTGCGGGCGGTGGGAAACCAGGCAGATCGTCGACTCGCACGCTTGGAGCTCCAAGAAGGCCCGGAACAGTGCTTCTTTTCAGGAGGGAAGCAAGGATTCGGGGTCCCCATGTGCTTCTTCCGAGGAATGTGGAGGGAAATCTGGTACCTGGCCTTGCTTCCTCATCCCCTGGCCACGGCTTCATGAACATGGATGGCAGTTCGTTGCGAATCTACATCCCCCAACAGGGGGTGAAAGGGCGTGGCAGCTGTCAGGGCAGAAAGTGAATCACTTCAAAGCCTTCTGGGTCACGGTGGCAAGATGTTTTCGGCTTTCGGTATTAGGGTTTGTTATGTTTTGCTTGAGTTTTCAGAACGGTGCAGCTGATGGCTCTCCATGCACGCGTGAGGCCGCACGTCAGGCCTGGTTTCAAACCCCAGGTCTGACCTGTGTCGTCCAGCCCCGAACGCGAACAACCCCGAACACGACGTTCTATAACCCCAAGCACGCTCCCAAATTCCATGTTTGCTTCTAGGACTCCCATATATGTATATATACATATACATATATATATATACATACATATGCATATATAGGTACCCTTATTCCACTTTTTGGCATTCGAATCCCTTAGAAAAAACCCATTAAACCAGAGAGCTGCGCACCCTTCTCATTCCCAGGTGGGGCAACCTACCTAAACCCCTGTAAGCCCTAAGCTCCCTAAACCCCAGGCTGCTTCTGCGAGACGCTATCCGAACCTCTAAACCCTAAACTGTAAACCTTGGGATGTTCCCCCCTTCTACTAACAGTCCTCAATAGGGATTGTAGTACCCCCCTTATTATAATTCCGATTAGGGGCTGTTCGTATAAGGGGGAACATCCCCACCTAAACCCTAAACCCTAAACCCTAAACCCTAAACCCTAAACCCTAAACCCTAAACCCTAAACCCTAAACCCTAAACCCTAAACCCGCAGACCGCCCGAAGGTGTCGAAGTTTGAGCTCCAAGAGCTCTGGACGCAAGTTCTGGAGGGCCGGAAGGCCGGCCTTTTTCGGAGTTTCGGGTTTAGGGTTTAGGGCTAGGGTTTAGGGTTTAGGGTTTAGGGTTTAGGGTTTAGGGTTTAGGGTTTAGGGTTTAGGGTTTAGGGTTTAGGGTTTAGGGTTTAGGGTTTAGGGTTTAGGGCGTTTAGCGGCGACGCCCTCAGTCTGGCTTCCAAGAAAGGGCTTTTAGGAGTTTAAGGCTTGGGGGATCTTGGGGGCCTAGGGTTTAGGGTTTAGGGTCTGGGGATCCAATCGCCTGATGGTGTCATGAAGCAGTTAAGGGTGCACGGTTTAGGGTTCAAACGGACACTTCTATAGGGCCCGCTTGGCAACTTGGGATACCTACTGTAATCAGAGTGGCCCTGAAAATCATGTTGGGGTTTCGGATTTCGGGTTTTGGGTTTTGGTTTAGGATGGCCATAATTCAGCGAGCTGCGCTTGACTTCATGCCTTGGGCTTGTCCTTTGCTGGCGAGGTCCTCGTGGTGCTGGGCAACGCTTTTCAAGCCCCTCTGGTTGTGAAGAGTGTTTGGTTTAGGGTTTAGGGTTTAAAGTTTAGGGTTTAGGGTTTGTGGCGGTCGTTCATAGCTAGGCTGTGTAGGGCACGGTTCGTTGCTGCTGGCACGTGCTTCGCAGCGCATCCTTGATCTGGAATGCGTAGTTCACAGGTTTACCCTTAAAGGTCCCGTCCTCTGTGCTTGACCCAAAAGACCCCTAAACTCCCAGACCCAAACCCCAAACGCAAGTTCAGCTGGGCAGGTGGAGAAGGAAGACCCTAACCGCCAGCCCTAGACCAGTTCACTTCCAAAGTTAACTTCTCGAGGCTTTGGTCTTTTTTACATAGTCTTACATCCTTCCACCCGATCCCTGAAACCCTGAAACCCTAAAACCCTAAAACCCTAAACCCTCTCCCCCCCCCCCCCCTCTCCTCTCGTACTGTAGAGAAAGGTGGAGTCGCTGCAGCCAATCCTGCGACTCGCGGCCGGCGCTGCGCTAGACTTGGACCAAGCATGGGCTTCTTGGGGTCTCTAGGCGGTTTAGGGTTTAGGGTTTAGGGTTTAGGGTTTAGGGTTTAGGGTTGAACTTTATAGGGTTTACTAGGTAGGCCCTGGGAAAATATCGTGTTTGCCCTTATTGGGTTGCAGAGGATCATGTTTAAGACTTGACGGGCGCCCCCGCTAGGGTTTAGGGGTTTGGGGGGTTTGGGGATTTTGGGGGTAAAAGGATTGAAAAAGCGGGTTTTGCAATAAGAAGCAGCCCAGACTCTTGGCAAGCCTACAAAAAAACTCCAAACCTCACATAATGGGGACCTAAGCCTCCCAAACACGCCCTAAGGCTCCCTAAGCTTCCCCGAGGCATGAACCTCCCTCCCTTACGGTCCCGGTACTTCGGTCGTTTGAATCCAACTCTTCCTTCAACGCCTTGTCCGGCTTCAGTGTGGTAACCCGGATCTATGCGCTCAGCCTAGGGCATGAGAGTTGCAAAAAAAACTTGGGTTCAGGGTTTAGGGGTTAGGGAAGCAGGCGAAGTCTCCCGGAAAAAGGGTTTATGTTTGCCAACGTTCCCCAAATTGGGCCCTTTGCAGGGTTTTTACATTCGGCACAGGCCCTTTCCATAGTCTTCATAGGATTGGTTTCGGAGGGGTAGAGTGGTAGAGTAAGTACCCCCACATCGGTCCGTGAGTGTCTGTATCCCTAAACCCTAAACCCTAAACCCTCGGGGTGTTTAAAGAAGGCCCAGGGGCCTCTCCTGGCATCGAGGCGGTCTACTTTGTCCGCGATGCGGAGTTGGATGACCTCCCAGGCGGACTGCTCAGAGTTTGGGGTTTGGGGTTTAGGGTTTAGGGTTTAGGGCTTACGAGAGCTGAAGATTTTTGGGGTTTAGGAATAAGGGTTATAGGAGGGGGAAGAAGGGTTGGGGCTGGGGCTTTATTGGGGCTTGCTGCGGCTTGAAGTTTTAGGGTGAAAGGTTCGCAGACAGGGCTAAATGGGTCGGAGGGGCCCTTCTTTTTTAAATGAAAGGGCTCAAAGTCTTCTCTATCGCATCGGGAATCTGTTTTTATCTGACAAGGCCTCGTGGCCCGAAATCCTCGTGGGAACTCTTCGCGACTCTGAACTGAACCTAAACCCTCAACCCTACGAACCTAAACTTTTAAACCCTACTGAAGACAACCTTGAAGCTTGAAGCACTGCATGCCTGCATGAGAATTGGTGGTCGCTGTGGGAAACCTCCAAAGTTCGCCGAAAATGAGAAGCATCAGGGCGTAGGGGAGGGGGGGGTGAAAGGTCTGTATAAGCCCAGCCCGAATGAGCCCTCAGGGTTTCGGGTTTGGGGTGTCTGAGCCTGGGTTCCCAAAAAAGTGTTTAGGGCTTTACGTTTAGGATTTAGGACCCCCCCCTCCCATTCCCTTACACCGCCCCTGGTTCCTTTTTGTGAAGGAAAGCCCCAAAAGCGCATTGGCCGAGGCCTCCTCCAGAACCTCCGCAGCCTTGCCGAAGATTTCGATGCAGTGCCCTGTCTTTGCCGCTAGAGTTAGGGCTTAGGAAATCCTTAGCGTATCCCAAAACTGGACCAGAAAGTTTGAGGACAGGCCGTGCTAGCCTGAGATTTGCCGCCTCGGTCAGAATTCAGTCCATAACATACCCGTGGCCCTTCAAAAACCGACATTTTCAGGCTACTTATTCTGACTTCCTTTCATATGGGTATTTCCCAGAATAGGGGTACCCCTTTTATACCCCAAATAGAATAAACTCCCCTTAAAAGGGACCCCCCAAAAAGGGTACCCCCCATTTTCGGAAACGCCCATATGCGTTCCTCATGAGGGTTTAGGGGTTTAGGGTTTAGGGTTAGCTTGAGGGAAGTCCACCGAGTAGGCAGAGATCCGCTCCACGTATGGAGCAATTTTGAGCTTTGGCCTCTTTTGGCTTGAGTCCTACCATTCAGGGTTGTTTGCTAAGACGTCAAGTTTCCTAAGACGTCAAGTGTCAACTTGCCCGGCTGGCTGCAAGAGACCTGGTTGCAGATAGGGTTTCGGGACATCCTCCACGTCAGGCTTGTTGCACCAGTGACAAACCCAGGCACTCCTGTCGGTCGCCTCACCTGCGGCAGCATTGTTGGCCGCAGGCCTCGACTCCTCACTGCATTTGGTGCCTGTCATGCTCAGGACGGAAGTGCGGGAGGTGCGTTTCGAGGCATAGCGGAGATGCGTTTGGGAAAGCATGCCGTGTAGAAGTTGCTTGTTAGCCCAGTGATACCTTTTGCCCTCTTGTGGTTTTGGGTTCCCGTCTAAAGTAACCAACCCCAAAAAGGGTACCTTTGTTGTGATATGGTGACTGGGCTACTAGGCTCGCTTCGTTTCCAAGTAGGACGCGGTACCCTCAAACCCTCAAACCCTCAAACCCTCAAACCCTCAAACCCTCAAACCCTCAAACCCCTAAACCCCAAACCCTAAACCCTAAACCCTAAACCCTAAACCCTAAACCCTAAACCCTAAACCCTAAACCCTAAACCCTAAACCCTAAACCCTAAACCCTAAACCCTAAACCCTAAACCTACCTCTCCTAGGACTGCGTGGTGCAGACCTTTGACGTGGGTGCAATGAGGGTGTCGCCAGCACCGAGGCCGAAGATCGCCAGCACTTACTGGGAGCCCCCAGCCTTTGTCATCGTTGGGCAACATTTAGGGTTTAGGGTTTAGGGTACTGAAACCCAATAAGGAATAAACAATAAAATTTTAATATTACCCCAACAATGAACTAGCAGCAGGTACCCTAAAGCCCGCGCTGAGTAAAGCTGTCGATGTTCAGAGTCACCTGCGCGGTAGGTTGTTTCCACTTGTGCTGAAACGAAGTATGGTTCAGGGCTTTGGTTGAGGATTCTTTCGTGCAGCTACCACCCAAAGGACTCTTTTCACGTACCCGGCAGTTAAATCCAACCTTTGCTGTAATATGCTGTAATCTTCCCCAAGGCTCTTTTTTCCCGGCAGTTAAATCCAACCGCCTCCAGAGCTCTGCAAATTCTCGCAGGCAGCAGCCCGTGCCATCGCCTCTGACAACGGCAAATGCTGGCAGCGAGGCCAGGCAGCAGAGCTCTTGGCTATCTTCACCCGCTGGTCACAACTAGGTGCCAGCATATAAAGTTGAACTAACCTAAGCCCGCCCCAAACCCAAAGTCAAAATAGCGGAATCTAGGAACGGACTTGCCACGCACCATAGGGAGGCTTTCCGAGCAGAGCAAGTTGTGCAAGACTAATTTCTATTTGGGGCGAAATGCCTGGGACCAAGAGTAAGCCCTAATTCCCCTCCTTTTAGGGCTTAGGTTCCTTTTTCAGCCCCTTGTAAACAAAAGGGCGCCCTTTTAATTCCTAGGTTACCCTAAACCCGAAGCCTCATAGCCTAAACCCTTAACCCCAAACCCCAAACCCTAAACCCTACTCTTGGGTCTCGTGTTTTTCCCGAAGCCCTAAACCCGGCGTGAGGCGCCATGGACATCCTTTCCAAGGCGGGGGGGTTGATGGAAAGGTTTAGGGTTTAGGGTTTAGGCTTCGGATGAGGGCCGGCTTCAAAGGAGTCTAGGGTTCAGGGTTTAGGGTTTGGGGTTTGGGGTTTGGGGTTTGGGGTTTAGGTCTGTTTTGCCTTGGGTTTGGGGTGCAAGGCTTCGGGGAGAGAATAGGACCCAGAGTAGGCCCTCATTCCCTTCGTTTGGGGCTTTGTTCCCTGATAAACCCCTTTTAAACCACAAAAGCCATCCTTTGCATTCCTAGGTTTCTCTTGGGTCCAGAACATCTCTTCGACAGTTCGACATGCAAGTAAGCTTGTACAGGATCAGACGGCCAACCTAATCACCTGGGTTTAGGGTTTAGGGTTTAGGGTTTAGGGCTTAGGGTTTAGGGTTTAGGGTTTAGGGTGCAAGCTTGTCCGAGCCTGGATTCAAAGGGTTTAGGGTGCGTTATCGGTAAACAAAGGGTCTTTCTAGAAGCGTGGGGGCAGCAAGGGGCGCGAAGCTTCTGGTTTTTCTTGGCGGTTGCAGCAGGCCACATCTGAAGCGACCCACAGCGTGGCGGAGCTTGAGCCTCGAGAGAAAGGGTTTAGGGTTTGTAGGGTTTAGGGTTAGGTTTCAGTGCAAGCACAGTGTTTGAGCCCAGCTTTGTTTGTTTACTGCCGTGCGCTTGGCCCTTTTTGTCTGCCAGGTATGCGACAGGTTGTTCTGATTGTGAGACGTTTGCGAGCAAAGCCACCATGCCACACATGCGTGCATGTGTTTCGCTTTGAGGTAGCTGGCACGCATTTAACAGCTGCCTGAGAGAAACCCTAAACCCTCAACCCTGAACCCTAAACCCTGTAGAGCCTGAAGGCAACCACAAAAATCGCGCCTGAGAGTCGAAGGCTTTGTGAACTTGAGCTTGAGGGTTGTTCTATAGCAGCCCTTATTCCTTATTCCCTTTTGTTGAGCGCTTAGGGCTTAGGGCTTGAAACTTAGGGCTTAGGGTTTAGGGTTTCGGGTTTAGGGTTTAGGGTTTAGGCTCCCTTAGAAACCCCTTTAAACCAGAAAGGGCTCCCTTTTATTCCTCGGTTAGTCTTGGGTCTAGTATATGACCCTCAACCCTAAACCAGGTGACTTGGCATGCTGCTTAGAAACCCTAAGCCGTAAACCCTCAACCATAAACCCTAAACCCTGAACCTTCAGGCATAGGGCTAGACATAAGGCAGGTCAACGCGGAGCAGGCATGTCCTTCGAACTTTTCATGAGTGGTATTGGTATTGCAACTGCACCAACCAAGATGCTACAACCCTAAACCCTTCTATCCCTAAACCCGAAACCCCTCAAGGCGAACGTAGCCTTCAAGTGCCATACCTGCCAAAATCTCAGAATCAGGGGGTTGAGTAGCATGTTCGGGATGGCCTAATAAACATGATCCTCTTAGACCCAAGAAGGGACACAAAAACATCCCAAGGGCCTATCCCTACACCCTAAACGAAAAAAAACCCTAAGCCCTAAACCCTAAACCCTAAACCAAAAAACCCTAAGCCCTGGATTCTGAGCCCTCAGAAAGGCTTGATATGATGCCCCTAAGGAATGGCCCGTGGGCGGTGCACATCAGCACAAGGAATCAGGAACGTGGCTGGGGGTGATGTTCGAAGTAAGGTCCATATGAGGGTTTAGGGTTTAGGGTTTAGGAGGTTCCTTCCAGTTATTGGTGAGTGTCCGTGTGGCATATGAGGTGTCCTTCGATCAAGCTGTGCAGCCATATCTGTTGAGTGGTACAGGTTGACAGTGGCCCTGATCTCCCTAAACCCTAAACCCTGACTCCGCTTGTTAGGGGGTTTGGGCCCCTTTTTTTTTTTTTTCAAAACGGGGGACTGTGGGCAAGTACGAGAGAGTAAAAAAAAGCACAAAAAAGTGCACGCCCACAGTCCCCCGGACTCCAAAATTTTTTGGTGGTGGGGGGGGGGGGGGGGAATGACGATGTTGAACAGGGTGGCTTAGGAAACCTCGGGCGATGAAGCCACCACCGACTCGAAGTTCTTTTGGGGGTTTGGGGTTTTATGGTTTATTTCGGGGTTTAGGGTTTAGGGTTTAGGGTTTAGGGTTTAGGGTTTAGGTCTTTTGGGTTTAGGGTTCAAACCAAGGACCCATACAACCTACAACCTCCAACCCCTGACCCTCGAGGATACTACGGACAGTTTATCTAGGCCTTTCGGCCCAAAAAACCCTAAACCCTAAACCCTAAACCCTCTGCAAGTGTTCGGTCTGTGGGCTGCAGGAGACACTGCCGGTGGACTTTCAAGACGGAGTGGTCGAGGCCGAGCCTAGCTTGTTGGGTTGCTGTTGAGGAACTTCGCTTCAGCTAATTTACCATTAGCTCTACATTTTCGTTTTGCTATTATGATTTCTAGTAGTATTATGAATGTTACCAATATCACTATTCTTATTGTACTGTATTAAGAAATCACTGTTTACCGTCTAAGCCTATCTAGGCTTTAACATGCATTGACTCGATAAGGCTCATGTTCCAGGGAGTTGAGCACGTCGCATGCAGTAGAGAAAGGCTCCCCGTGAGTCAGCTGTGAGTCCCTATGGAAGGGTTTTGAGGTTTAGGGTTTTTGACCTAGGCTCTTTTCACACAAGGCAGCCCTCGAAAGCAACAGAGACTGATACCAGACCTCCATCATCTTGAAGGCCCATTCAGCTAGAGGGTGATCCTGATGTCAGATCCCACCCCTAAGCCCCAAACCCCAAAGACGCAAACCTCAAAGAGTGCCGAGGGCTAAGCCCTATGCCCCTTGAGGTGCATCCTTCGGCATAAGCATCAAGCCGCCCTCAGAAATTGTCCCTGCGGTGCGGCTTTCAGGCAGAAAAACCCCCAAACCCTAAACTCTAAACCTGAAACCCTAAACCCTAAACCCTAAACCCTAAACCCTAAACCCTAAACCCTAAACCTGTCTTCCATTTGCAGGTTCCCTTTCCTGTCGAGTCGCACAGGGGTGGGCTGCAGCGCCGGATCTCCGAGCATGAGCTGCTCCCCAGCTGGACCCATAGCATTCAGCTTGCAGGGCCTTGAGGTAGGGTTTAGAGTCTAGGGTTTAGGGTTTAGTTAAAAAAGGGTTTAGGGTTTAGGGTTTAGGGTTTAGGGTTTAGGTTCAGGGTTTGGGTTTTGGGTTTTGGGTTTTGGGTTTTAATGTTGCACTCGGTTTAGAAAGTAGGAGCCCCATGAATAAAGTCAGACTGGCTGGGCTATTCAGGACACACCGATTGTTTGGGGTGCGGAGTGGAGTCCGCAATTAAGGCAAATCTTCCGGGCGTCGCAAGAAAATTTCACGCGTGCGCGCGCACCCTAAAACTCAATTGCCGGGCATCGTCGTTCGAAACTTATCTATACTCCTCCCTCTTCCTCCCTATTGAAAGCATATAAAACACGTGGACAGCATAAACAGGGCGAAAACCAGCTTCGACTGTCTCGGGGGTCGGGCGGGGACCCACTAAACAGGGTGCAACATTGGGGTTCAGGGTTTAGTTCGGGTTTCAGGCTGGGAGTTCAGGGTACTTTTTGGAGAGCTGAAGAAGGTGATAGGGTTTAGGGGTGTAGGGTTTAGGGATGAAGAAGGGCCCCAGTGTACCTTTATTGCGGTACTTCGGGCATCCCAAGTTGGGGTTCCAGGTGAGGGGTTGCGGTCTGCAGGCTTGCAACAGCCCGGAAGATAAAAGAGTTTAGGGTTTAGGGTTCAGTTGCAAAAGGGTTTAGGGTGTGGTACAACAACTGGCAAGAAAAGTATGGGTTCGCTCAGGGATGTGGAAAGGCGGCTATCGTTTTGTGGGGGCAGGGCTTCCGAAACCCCAACACCCAAAACCCAAAACCCTAAACCCTAAACCCCTAAACCCCTAAACCCCCCAACCCGTAACTCAAGAATCCCCAAATATGCTCAGGCTGTGGCTTCGGCGAGAGGTGCAGCTGCCATCGGGCTGGGGGAGAGCAGCTCTCATACGCAATGGGGTTTAGGGTTTAGGGTTTAGGGTTTAGGGTTTAGGGTTCAAGTGGGAATCATTTCCCCTTGTTAGGCCCATTGTTGGGTGTACGTGTACCCTCAACCCTAAACCCTAAACCTTAAGCCTTCTAAGCCCTGAAGCCCTACCACCGAGCCTGAGGCTTATAGATCCTAAATCCTATTGAGGCTTACCATTGACTGACCCTAAACCCTAAACCCCAAACTCCGAGGGCTTAGGGGCTTACGGGGTTTGAGGGTTTCGGGTTGGAGTTCTTGCGCAGTTCGAACAGGTCTGGATGCAAAAGGGTTTCGGGTTGAAGGATGGACAGGTCTTAGGGCTCTGTATTTCCGCCTGCTAAGCTTGACGGCGTAGTAACTGTCTGAAATCTCAAGCCCCAAACCTTGAATCCATGAAAGTCTGACCGGCTTGTAGCCGAATCACCTCTTAGCTCAGGTCTTGCTTCATGTGGATGCGCGCCACAGCTTCACTTTGGGGGATTACTACTGATATATTCTTCCCTATAAGGGTAATAAGGGGATTATGTTTGTGTTTTCCGAGTTTCGGGGTTCTTAAGCAAATAGTAGACTAGGGTTTGGGGCTTACAGGGATTATGATTGCCACGGCCCTAGGCTTTGGCTACGAGACCCTCAGGTGAATTCCCCAACTAGCTTTCTCGCGCTCGCAGTGAAAGTGGGCGGCACAGAAAACCTCCTTTCACGTCTCAGCTGTGCTGTGAGATGGGTTAGAACATCCCAGGTTCCAGCACACATGGAGTGGTTGCTTATGACAGCCATGTCACTGCTCATGGGCGACGAAGACGGCTCGACAGCACTTCCCGAAGGCTCCCGAAGGCTTTGCTGCCTGCCAATGTGTGCCAACACAGCTTGAGAAGCTTTTTCTACAGGTCGAAGAAGGGACGATGAAACAAAGCACGCAGTTCGGACCTGTGATGTGCTCGACGATCCCTCGACTCACCGGGAGCCATCGCAGGGTCCGGTTGGCAAAGTTCGCCGGGCGGGCAGCTAACGAAGAGGAAGGTAGGCGGATTGAAGACGGTGTTGTGCGACCTACGAGAATCAGTGCGAAGTCTTCCGGAAGGTGCCGAACGATCCAGGCTTATGTGACTTTGTTTGTGCGTGCATACATCATGTGATTCGTGACCGTGGCGATCGCCCACTAGTCTGGGGTTTAGGGTGTAGGCTATATGCTGCATCTTATGGAAGGTTGCTTCCCGGAGGCCTCAGACTCCTCCACGGAGCTCGGGCTTTCTTGAGTTTAGGGGTGGGGTTTTGTGTTTAGGGTTTTAGGGTTTAGGGGTTTAAGGGTTTAGGTTTAGGATTATTGGTTTAGGGTTGTTTAGTGAAGACAAGCCCGCGAAGCTGACAGCCCTAAGCCACAGACAGTGGCGCCAAGGAGGGAAGAAGGGTTGCAGAGTTGTCGAGTTGCTGAAGAATGAGCGATCTCATCCCCCTAAACCCTATAGACCCCAAACCTCTCAAGCCCCCTAACTCAAGACCCTAAACCCTAAACCCTAAACCCTAAACCCTAAACCCTAAACCCTAAACCCTAAACCTTACAAGGTGCGACTGGGAGTGCGCCATCTTCGTGGATGGACAGCTGCTGGGCACTCATCGAGGTCTCAGCGACCCAAACGGAAGCCCCCAGAGTGCTTAGGGTTTGGGTATATAAATAAATATATATATATATGTATATGTACAGACATATGGAATCATATATATATATATATATATATATATATTATTTGTATATATATATATATATCTATATAGAGAGAGAGAGGGAAAAGCGAAGTTATGTGTACCTGCACCCCCCCCCCCCCCCAGAAAAAAAAAAAAAAAAAAAAACTGACAAGTTGTTTGAAAAAGCAGGTCTTTTAGAGAACGCCCGTAATGCCTGTAATTGCGGAAACGCGCGTAATTCCCAAACATGTGTGTTTATGGCAGAGGAGTCGTTCCAATTAATGCTGGTGGTGCCACAACCGGATTCTGCGTAAGAACTCACGCAATGACTCATGGAATGGCCTTTACGTAGACTTGCAAACGACCATTAAAAAAACCGCAAACAAAAACAATAAAATAAACAACGTTTAAACGAAACACAAAATCTATGGTCTGGCCAGCCTTGCAGGGTTTACGTATGCTTTTTGTGGTTTTGAAGGAGTTTGGCGTCCTGGAGGTTCAGCCAAGCCCACGGAACACCACCCCCTCAACATCAAACCCACGGAAAACCCCAAATGGCCAGAGCCCCAGCACACTTAGGGTGTTTTAACGTTAAAATATACCCTAAAAGCCTAAAAGTGTTTTCTAACGTTAAAGAACCCGGCACACTCCCTCACAACCTAGCTAGCCTGGAATCCTGAACCCGTTCAGGCGGCTATGACCCATTCACTTTCGAGTTGGCGGCTGCCAGCCACAAGGACAGATGTACAGATGTACCGGAACATGTCGGTTTAGGGTTTAGGGCCAGGGTTTAGGGTTAAGGGTTTGTCCTTGCATGAAGCAGCTTTTAGGGTTTAGGGTTCAATTTCATTCTGCTGGCTACGGCGCCTCTCTACTGATTCAAAGTCTTCAAACTATGCATGGGGCCTTGTTAGGATGCTGTGCAGCTTGTGATCCGTGTGTGGGATCCCACCGACAGCGGCTGCGAGTACGCCGTGGATGATGATCAACCACCCCGGTGCGATCAGTGCTGTCAGACAGGAGCCCTGTTTGGGTGAAGTTCTAGATTCGGGTTCAGGGTTCAGGGGTTTAGGGTTTAGGGTTTCGGGCTTCGGGTTTAGGAATATTCTAGATTCGATGCTCTGGCTTCCAAGCACCCCTTGATTGAGCAGAGCTTGTGCATGTTCAAGGGTACCGAGCTGTAGTGTGGAGGCCTTTTGCACGCTCAGGCTGGCAGCCGCGTGGGAAGCAATCCCTCCAGCCGGGCTTCATCATGTACTCCGCAGCATCGGGTGGGAATCTTAGCCCGAAACCTTCACACCATGGGTGGCAGGGCACCAACTCTGTTTTTACTTGCTTATTATAGTATGGTTTTTGTTGATATCACTTGCGCTATCGCCCTGCTTATAATTACACATGAAGTTTCGACGTTTAGGGCCTGACTGCAAGGCTGAGGGTTTAGGATTTTTGGAAGACGGTCTAGGGGAGGCAGGGGGAGAAGTGGGGGAGGGAGGGGCAGATGTCATTCTCATAGATGCAAAACCTGTTTTACTTGTCGTTTACCTAGAAATTTCCCATGTATGCAGCCAGAAGAGTGCCCTAACCCCCCATAGTTTCCAGTATATGGTTTTTGAAGACGAGGGGGTGCCCAAGGGACCCCTGGGCCTGGGGGCTCCCGGTCCACCCAGGCACAATAATTTTGGTTTGCTTGCTGGCGTGCGTGGTGTTTGTGCGTGCCTTGTATGGGTGTGAATGCCTGGGTCTGTAGAGAATACCACTAGATATCCCTTAAACTCATAAGTCCACCAGTTTAATTTTTTTGGGGGTGGGCCTGGTTTTTTCCGGGACCTCACCCCTCCCCCCCGCCCCCCTCTCGAGGTGCGGGTTTAAGTTAGGTAGGGGCGGACTTGAGTTGGGAACCCTAAGCCCTAGAAGACCCCTGTACAAAGTCTTCTGATGCTCTTGAATGCTCATGGGCCGATACAGGTACACCCTGAGTGCCCATTGTGACTGCTGCAAAGAGCTTTCGCTGGTGACCTGCCTCCGCCGCTCTCTGCGTAAACCCTAAACCCTAAACCCTAAACCCTAAACCCTAAACCCTAAACCCTCGAGTCGAGACAAATGCCACACCGTGCCTTCCTTCAGCAGGGCCAGGAGCCTGACAAAAAGCAGGCTCGTGCCCGTTTTTCCTCGAGATTAAGGATACAGAGCATGAAAGAACCTTTAGGGTTTAGGGTTTAGGGTTTAGGGGTTAAAATTTCCTTTATCTGGCAGACTGCCAGAAGCGATTGCAGTTTGGACTAGCCCTGTCGCGTAGGCGGTGAACAGTGCGTCAGCAACCCACAAGTCGAAGAAATGAAGCGAGCCGAGGTTTACGGAGTGGAATGGATTGAGCTCGTGGCAAAATAAAACAACACACTGCTGGACCACACGCTATACGAAGCAATGCTTCCTTGTAAACCCTTCCTAAACCCTCCGCAACTCAGCGCCTGCCGCCGCGCTCCCACCGCCGTAGGTCCTGCAGGCAAGATCGTTTTTCAAAACTCAGACCAAAGTCGATTCGACGGTGCCGCAGGGAGTGTATAGATCCTGCTCAGGCTGGTATACGGCCTGTAATTGTAAGGCTCTTAAGACGCGCAAGCACGGTCCGTACTCGCAGGGCCAGGCCCGTACAGCGCCCCAGAGCCCGTGAGCACAAGGGTCCCGTGGCTTCCTCGCCGACTTCGACCCTCGCGCCCTTAATCCCCCCTAGGGGGTTTGAGCTTAGGGCTCAGGGTCGAAGTTTTGGGTTTAATGAGTCATGGTTGAGGAGGGTTTAGGGTGCAAAAGGCTTTGAGGCTTTGGGTTTGCCAGGACATCATAGCCCTGATGCAGAAGGAGGCCTCAAAATAGAGGTTCCTTTTTCTTGCAGGTTTAGGGTCCAAGGGTTTATGGGTCTAGGGTTTAGGGTTTAGGCGGGGGACTCCCAGTAGACAAGGGCTGATGATTTTCACACCATGGCTCAGGCCCGTGGCAAAGCATTTGGTTGGAGGAGTCTGCTGCGCAAACTCTAAAGCCTCCAACCCTGCCCTATAACCCCTTCAAAGGGCCCTTTATAGGGCTGGTTAGGGGATTATAAGGCCTCATAGCCCATGCTGGCAAGAGAGTTCCTGAACCCCATCATTCCGACTCCCCTAGCTTCCACCGCAGGAGTGCCAACGTTATATGCAGTATATATATATATATATATGCTCACCCCCCCCCCCCCCCCTCGACAGACCCCGGAAGCGAAAAAAGGGCTGAGGGCGCGACGGACAGCATAGCTGCACACAGTAGCCAGACACGTTAACACACAATAGAGCATATTTTTTCAATGAAAGATGCAGACAGATGTGAGAAGGACGCATGCTGTAAGGACCTGAACAATTTGCTCGACATCGTGGATTGCTATTAATTTTAATAAGATTGCTCTTAGTTTTACTTGGGTTCCTATTAAGTTTATTAGGATTCATAGGCTTCGCATGAGTTCAATAGGAATCCTATTTAAATCAATAGGAACCCATTAAAATGAATGAGAACCCTATTGAAATTAAGACGAGTCTTTTTTGAAAACTTAGTGAGAATCCTAGTACAATTAATAAGAACCTGGTTGAAACACGTAGAAGCTCCTATTAAAATTTCTTGGCGTCCTAAATTCAGAGGAACCATAGGAAGGCCATTCAAATGAATAGGAACCCTTTTGAATTCATAGGAATGCTATTAAAATTAATAGGAACCCTACAAAAGAATCTATGAATTCCTTTTAAGAGTAACAGGAATCCGTGTAAAATGAAGATGAATCCTATTAAAGGATTAAGAGGAGCCAATAAAATTCTATAAAAAAAGTAATGTGGACCCTTCAAAACTTAAAACACTAAGAGTCGTACTGTTAGAATTATAATAAACACTATTAAAACATTTAAATAAAAGGATTGCTAAAAAAACAAATGAGAGTTACAATAACATTACTTCGAGTCCAATTGAAATGAATAGGGAACAGGATTTAAAAACATAATCGGAGCACTGTGGAATCTAGTAGGAATCCTATGAACATTATTAGGAATCCTGTCAACATGAATGAGAAACCCTGTTAAAATGAATACGAAGCCTATTCCAATTAATCAGAAGCCTTTTTAAATGAATAGGAAGCTTGTCAAAGCAAAAGGAACCCAATTAGAAATTGTAAGACATCTTATGAAAATGAATAAGAAGCCTATTGAAATTAATAGGAATATGTATAAAATTTGTTATGAAGCTTTTTAAATTTCTAAGACTTTTATTAAAACTAACTAGGAAGAAGAATGTTATTACAATTACTCAGAATCGTATTCCAATTATTTGGCATTTGATTAAAATGAATAGGAATCAATATTAAACCCAATAAAGTCCTTTAACAGGCATCCTTTAAAATCTAGTACGAACCCCATTAAACAAATACAGGAATCCCATTGCCATTGAAAATCACTTAGAATGCTAGTAAAATGATTAGGAGCCTTGTTAATTAAATAAGGACTCCCGTTAAAGTGAACAGGAGTATTATTAAATTTAATAGGCAGCCGAAAACATAATAAGGAATCATATAAGAACCCCTGAAAAACTCTTATCAAAAATCCAGTTTCTAAAAATCCAAAAATCCAAACATCCAAACATCCACCCCAAAGGTTTGGATTTTTGGAAACTCGAGCGGGAGCCTCAAAATCCAAAAATCGAGCAAACTCCTCGAGTTTCCAAAATTCCAAAAATCCAAAAAAAACCCACCCCAAGGTTTAGAATTTTGGAAACTCGAGGAATTTGCTCGATTTTTTGATTTTGAGGCTCCCGCACGAGTTTCCAATTTCATATTTCTCATGAGTGTAGAACCCCTAAAAGAATCTCACCAAAACCTGAGTTTCCAAAAATCCAAAAATCCAAAAATCCCAACCCAAGTTTCGGATTTTTGGAAACTCGAGGAATTTGCTCAAAATCCAAAAAAAACCCAAAATTCCTCGAGTTTCAAAAATTCCAAAAATCCCAACCCCAGTTTCGGATTTTTGGAAACTCGAGGAATTTGCTCAAAATCCAAAAAAAACCAAAATTCCTCGAGTTTCCAAAATTCCCAAAATCCAAAAACTCCACCCCCAAGGTTTGGATTTTTAGAAACTCGAGCGGGAGCCTCGAAATCCAAAAAAACCCAAAATTCCTCGAGTTTCCAAAATTCCAAAAATCCAAAAATCCCAACCCCAGTTTCGGATTTTTGGAAACTCGAGGAATTTGCTCAAAATCCAAAAAAAACCCAAAGTTCCTCGAGTTTCCAAAATTCCAAAAATCCAAAAATCCCAACCCCAGTTTCGGATTTTTGGAAACTCGAGGAATTTTGGATTTTTTTGGATTTTGAGCAAATTCCTCGAGTTTCCAAAAATCCGAAACTGGGGTTGGGATTTTTGGATTTTTGGATTTTTGGAAACTCGAGGAATTTTGGGTTTTTTTGGATTTTGAGCAAATTCCTCGAGTTTCCAAAAATCCGAAACTGGGGTTGGGATTTTTGGATTTTTGGAATTTTGGAAACTCGATGAATTTTGGGTTTTTTTTGGATTTTGAGCAAATTCCTCGAGTTTCCAAAAATCCGAAACTGGGGTTGGGATTTTTGGATTTTTGGATTTTTGGAAACTCGAGGAATTTTGGGTTTTTTTTGGATTTTGAGCAAATTCCTCGAGTTTCCAAAAATCCGAAACTTGGGTTGGGATTTTTGGATTTTTGGATTTTGGAAACTCGAGGAATTTTGGGTTTTTTTTGGATTTTGAGCAAATTCCTCGAGTTTCCAAAAATCCGAAACTTGGGTTGGGATTTTTGGATTTTTGGATTTTTGGAAACTCGAGGAATTTTGGAGTGGTGCTCTTCCCCCCCCCCCGCTTCCTGGACAGATCGGAAATACAATTCCGGGGTCTGTCGAGGGGGGGGGGGGGTGACCATATATATATATATATATAGTATAATCTCTTTGTTGGGATTGTCCCCCTGATACCAACAGTCCTTAATTGCGATTTTAATTATCCCTACTAAGGACTGTGAGCATAAGGGGGAACATCCCAGTCTCTTTGTAAGGGGTACTGTTTCTGTTCTGTTGGCAGGCAGGACGTAGCAGAAAACATGCGTCTAGGGTTTGAGGCTGTGGGTGCCAGGCTTTGGCCCGCTGCAAACAAGGTAGACGCTGAAACCCCAGGCAGGCTAACGCTAAACCCTAAGCTTTAGACCTTATGAACCCTAAACCCTAAACCCTAAACCCAAGGAGCTCGAAGCTCAGACGCCCCAAAGCCTTGTGAGGAGGCTCCTGAGGGCTGCCTCATGGCATCTGCATCAGCCGAGCTTCTGGCTGCTGGGCTCTAAGGGCTTATAGGCCTTGGGGTTTAGGGTTTAGGGTTTAGGGTTTAGGGTTTAGGGTTTAGGGTTTAGGGCTAGGTTTACTTTATAGGGATCGTCATGAGTGTTTGAGGGTTAGGGATGCAAGGTACATCTCTCGCTTGTGGGCGTGAACGCTGTAATCAGAGTTCGTGCAAGCAGGGGCTCTTGGTGGGTTTCTATGGTCTAGGGTTTAGGGTTTAGGGTTTAGGGTTTAGTCGGATTGCGAATTTTTTCCACTTAGTCTAGATTGTGATAGTTGGTCTAATCGGCTGGCAGATAGTGAGAGCACTCTGCGAAGTTTTCAGATTCTTGTGAACAGCTGCAGATTCCGTGTACCCAGCCTTCTGCCGTGCCCATAGGGCCGAAGGGGAAAACATCATCAGAGCATGAGCAGGCTGCTAGCTAACGGCACTAATGGTTTTGAGTTTCTGGTAGACCCTAAACCCTAGAACCCTAAACCCTAAACAACTTAGCTCTACGACCGCTTGCCCAGGACGCAAAGCACCTCAGATTCCAGGCACTGCGCTGCTGGTGTTGGCCAAGTTCGGACAAACTAGTAGTACCCGCGTTTTAGGGTTTAGGGTTTAGGGTTCAGGGTTGCCTTATAAAACCCCTTTAAGCAAAACAAAAGCACACTTTTTCATCCGTGGTTGCTGGGCAACCTAGCAGATTAAATCCGAACCCTTTGAGGCTTCATTGGCGGATTCAGGCTTCGGGTGCTGTAGAGTAGCATAGCGGGGCCCAGACACAAGAAGCCTGCAGTGCAGTGCACATCCGAAGCCTCACGCTGCTTTTCCTGCCAGCTTTTTTTCTGAATTGATCCGGCCCCGGCTGCCGCCCAAGCCAGCGGAGTTTCAAAAGAGAGACGCCTCCTCAACCTCGCCCCAAAGCGTCCCTTGTTGCCATGGCAGCCGTCGATAGGACCCGGGGTGGAGCTTTGGAGCTGCAGGCGGAGCAGGGCATGAAGCTGCTGAAAGCCACCGAACTCTGGGGTCCAATTTGGGAAGCCTTTTCGTCTACTTTTTTTAACTTGCGCGTGACATGTAAAATCAGTGTACCACACCACAGCATACAAGTGCCATGCCACGAGTAAACCTTCATCAGCTTGAACGCCTATAAGGAAGCGTCCGGCGCGGAGTACGACGTCGCCGCCGCGGAGGCCTATAGGGCGGAGATCGAGACCAAGATCGCGAAGTTGGAGATGGAGGCGACGCAGCTGACCGGCAAGGACAACAAGAAGGAGCGCTCCGCCAAGGGCAAAGAGGTGGCCGACCTGAAGAACGAGCACAAGTACGTCGACGCCTGCAAGGTCGCGAAGGGACTTGAGCCGAAGTTTGGGCACTTCGTCACGAAGGAAGCCGTGCGGCCCGAGATGGACACCGAAGAGCCCGTGCAGGAGCCGTCTCCGAAGCAACGCAGCCATACTCTGAACCGTTGAGGGTCTTAGGGTTTATGAGGTTGAGGGTTGAGGGGTTTAGGTCTGAGAAAGAGAGAGAGAGAGAGGCTTGCCCCTCATGCCCCAAAGAGAGAGAGAGAGAGAGGTGGGGGGGGGCTGAGGGTTGAGGGTGGAGGGGTTTGGGGTAGAGGGTTCAGGGTTTAAGGTCAAAGGTTATATATAGGGTCCTCTTAAAATCCTCTCAACCCCTTGCAAGTTGCGGGGTGCTACGGTTTCCAAGAAGCGATCTCAGGTTTGACCATAAACCCGTGACCATCGGCCCTTAACCTAATCCCGAAACCTTAACACGAAACCCTATGCTAGATTCTAAACCCTAAACCCGAAGCCCACAGTCAGAGCCCACTCCCCCAAACAAAAGCATCAAAACCCCCAGTCTGCGAAACACATCGAACAGACAGGTAGTTTTGATCGGGTTGAGTGGTGATTCTGTGCAGGAGGCGGTGGAGACAAAGCCGAAGAAGGAGCAAAAGAAGGAGAAGAAGGCCGAAAGCGCAGGCCTCAGCCACGATGAGCTGAAGGAACTGGAGGACCTCGCTTTCGGAGAGTATGCCTGTGTATTACGCCTTCAGAAATACATTTTAGTCCGTAGCCTTCAGCTTTCGTAACATGTTTTTTTTTGTAGAATCTGGAGTCTGGGAACAAGAGAGGACCTGAAGCAGAAGATCATCGAGGAGAAGGCCATCCTCAAGGAAGAGGGCCTGAGCGGAGGACAGATCAACAAGAACGAGAAGATCGTGGCGTTGGTGAACAGATTGAACGAGCTCAAGGAGAAGCAGGACCCCGGCAGTTCCAAGAAGGAGAAGGACGGCAAGAAAGATTCGAAGAAGAAGACCCCCCTCAGTGCGGAAGAGCAGAAGGACTACGTTCAGCTGCAAGGTGACATTGAGGTTTATAAGGCAAAGTTGCGAAACGAGTTCGGCTACACCAACAAGGACATGAAGGCAGATCCTGATTTGAAGGACATGGAGGCGCGACTCGCAGCCTTTGAGAAGCGCAGCTGAGGGATCTGCAGGTTTTGGGGTGCTTGCGGCCGGTGGCAGTGCGCCGCGCAGTTCGCGCGATGCATGTGCTGGCTGCAGGCCCAGGATGTATACTTCTACGTATATCGCTGAGGCGCAGGACTTTTGAACATGGCCGTGGGAGTTATACAAGCTCAAAGCACACGAACGCACCAACCATCTTACCCGTCGGGGCTTGCAATATATGCCTATTTGAAGCAGCCCCTGCAATCCCTACAGTCCCTGTGCCTATAGACACCTGCAACTCCGCTGTTTCCAATTCGGTGCTGGCCCTGACAAGGAGTTTCGTAAGTCCCAAACTGTTTGTAACCTCTTGTTGGGGCCGGGATGCGGTGCGACGCATTCCACACGCATTCAGACCATAAGGCTCTGAACTATTTGAAGATTTATCAAAGTTCCCTGGAACCTCTACGCTCGCGGGGGGTCTTGATAGGTGCATATAGAAGCACATGAAGCAGGTTACGGCCGACTCGGCTTCAGTGCGGTGAGATCGGACAGGCGAGAACGTGCAGGTCTCCTCTGCAACCATTTTATCTCTATAGTGTTTGTACAGTTTGTGGCTCGCGCTTTCCGCGAGTTGTCACGACACCTGCAGCGATCATATGGCAGACAAAAAGTTGCCTTGTCCACAGAGATTCGGCCGGTCAAGATGCCGCTAACGGGAGCAGTGGGGCATTTCTATAAAGCACCACTTCACTTTCCTTCCCACATCCCGAAGGTGGGCAATTTGCAAGTGTTTTTTTCCGTACAACTTTTGAACGTTGCACGCTTCGTGAACTGACGCTCCTCAACTCTGGTGGTTGGGCAAGCCAGCGGAGTTTCAAAAGAGAGACGCCTCGTCAACCTCGCCCCAAAGCGTCCCTTGTTGCCATGGCAGCCGTCCATACAACCCAGGGTGGAGCTTTGGAGCTGCAGGCGGAGCAGGGCATGAAGCTGCTGAAAGCCACCGAACTCTGGGGTCCAATTTGGGAAGCCTTTTCGTCTACTTTTTTTTAACTTGCGCGTGACATGTAAAATCAGTGTACCACACCACAGCATACAAGTGCCATGCCACGAGTAAACCTTCATCAGCTTGAACGCCTATAAGGAAGCGTCCGGCGCGGAGTACGACGTCGCCGCCGCGGAGGCCTATAGGGCGGAGATCGAGACCAAGATCGCGAAGTTGGAGATGGAGGCGACGCAGCTGACCGGCAAGGACAACAAGAAGGAGCGCTCCGCCAAGGGCAAAGAGGTGGCCGACCTGAAGAACGAGCACAAGTACGTCGACGCCTGCAAGGTCGCGAAGGGACTTGAGCCGAAGTTTGGGCACTTCGTCACGAAGGAAGCCGTGCGGCCCGAGATGGACACCGAAGAGCCCGTGCAGGAGCCGTCTCCGAAGCAACGCAGCCATACTCTGAACCGTTGAGGGTCTTAGGGTTTATGAGGTTGAGGGTTGAGGGGTTTAGGTCTGAGAAAGAGAGAGAGAGAGAGGCTTGCCCCTCATGCCCCAAAGAGAGAGAGAGAGAGAGGTGGGGGGGGGCTGAGGGTTGAGGGTGGAGGGGTTTGGGGTAGAGGGTTCAGGGTTTAAGGTCAAAGGTTATATATAGGGTCCTCTTAAAATCCTCTCAACCCCTTGCAAGTTGCGGGGTGCTACGGTTTCCAAGAAGCGATCTCAGGTTTGACCATAAACCCGTGACCATCGGCCCTTAACCTAATCCCGAAACCTTAACACGAAACCCTATGCTAGATTCTAAACCCTAAACCCGAAGCCCACAGTCAGAGCCCACTCCCCCAAACAAAAGCATCAAAACCCCCAGTCTGCGAAACACATCGAACAGACAGGTAGTTTTGATCGGGTTGAGTGGTGATTCTGTGCAGGAGGCGGTGGAGACAAAGCCGAAGAAGGAGCAAAAGAAGGAGAAGAAGGCCGAAAGCGCAGGCCTCAGCCACGATGAGCTGAAGGAACTGGAGGACCTCGCTTTCGGAGAGTATGCCTGTGTATTACGCCTTCAGAAATACATTTTAGTCCGTAGCCTTCAGCTTTCGTAACATGTTTTTTTTTGTAGAATCTGGAGTCTGGGAACAAGAGAGGACCTGAAGCAGAAGATCATCGAGGAGAAGGCCATCCTCAAGGAAGAGGGCCTGAGCGGAGGACAGATCAACAAGAACGAGAAGATCGTGGCGTTGGTGAACAGATTGAACGAGCTCAAGGAGAAGCAGGACCCCGGCAGTTCCAAGAAGGAGAAGGACGGCAAGAAAGATTCGAAGAAGAAGACGCCCCTCAGTGCGGAAGAGCAGAAGGACTACGTTCAGCTGCAAGGTGACATTGAGGTTTATAAGGCAAAGTTGCGAAACGAGTTCGGCTACACCAACAAGGACATGAAGGCAGATCCTGATTTGAAGGACATGGAGGCGCGACTCGCAGCCTTTGAGAAGCGCAGCTGAGGGATCTGCCGGTTTTGGGGTGCTTGCGGCCGGTGGCAGTGCGCCGCGCAGTTCGCGCGATGCATGTGCTTGCTGCAGGCCCAGGATGTATACTTCTATATATATCGCTGAGGCGCAGGACTTTTGAACATGGCCGTGGGAGTTATACAAGCTCAAAGCACACGAACGCACCTACCCTCTGACCTGGCGGGGCTTGCAATATATGCCTATTTGAAGCAGCCCCTGCAATCCCTACAGTCCCTGTGCCTATAGACACCTGCAACTCCGCTGTTAGAATTCGGTGCTGGCCCTGACAAGGAGTTTCGTAAGTCCCAAACTGTTTGTAACCTCCTGGTTGGGGCCGGGATGCGGTGCGACGCATTCCACAGGCAATCAGACCATAAGGCTCTGAACTATTTGAAGATTTCTCAATGTTCCCTGGAACCTCTACGCTCGCTGGGGTCTTGATAGGTGCGTATAGAAGACTCTATAGTGTTTGTACAGTTCGTGGCTCGCGCTTTCTGCGAGTTGACACGGCACCTGCAGCGATCGTATGGCAGACAAAAAGTTGCCTTGTCCACAGAGAGTCGGCCGGTCAAGATGCCGCTAACGGGAGCAGTGGGGCATTTCCATAAAGCACCACGACACTTTCCTTCCCACATCCCGAAAGTGGGCAATGTGCAAGTGTCTTTTCCGTACAACTTTTGAACGTTGCACGCTTCGTGAACTGACGCTCCTCAACTCTGGTGGTTGGGCAAGCCAGCGGAGTTTCAAAAGAGAGACGCCTCCTCAACCTCGCCCTAAAGCGTCCCTTGTTGCCATGGCAGCCGTCCATACAACCCAGGGTGGAGCTTTGGAGCTTCAGGCGGAGCAGGGCATGAAGCTGCTGAAAGCCACCGAACTCTGGGGTCCAATTTGGGAAGCCTTTCGTATGCCTTGCAACTAGCGCGTGACATGTAAAACCAGTGTACCACACCACGGCATACAAGTGCCATGCCACGAGTAAACCTTCATCAGCTTGAGCGCCTATAAGGAAGCGTCCGGCGCGGAGTACGACGTCGCCGCCGCGGAGGCCTATAGGAGCTTTCACGCTCGCGGTTACGAGGCCGAGGGTTGTACGGCTGGCTCGACTTCAGCTCGGTGTTAAATTCGGACCGGTACGGGCATGGAGGTGTCTTAGCAGTCTTCCATCTCTGACGGTGATGGTCAGTATATGTACAGCACATGGCTTGCTTTCCGCAAGTCGGCAAGGCACTCCTTCACACAAATTCGCGACGTCAAAAGAAGCGCAGGGTGAGCAGTCAAGTGTCGTTGAGCAAGACCATTCTGCATAATCTTTTACACAGGCAATCCGAATGCCGCGTGTTTTGCACCATCCTGATACTGCCTATTTGGGCAAGCCAGCGGAGCTTCAAGAGACCTCACCTGCACCCTGCCCTCGCCCTAAACCGTCCCTTTCTGGTGCCATGGCAGCCGTGGATAGGACCCGGGGCGGCGCTTTGGAGCTTCAGGCGGAGCAAGGGATGAAGCTGCTGAAAGCCACAGACCTTCGGGGTCCAATTTGGGAAGCCCTTTGAAGTGTACCTTTCATAGTTTATCAGCTTGCGCGTAGTTTGTGCGTGATAAGAGGTACAGTTAGTGCACGGAAGCTTTCAAGTGGACTGCCACAAGAAAAATGTTCGAGAGCTTGAAAGCCTATAAGGAAGCGTCCGGCGCGGAGTACGACGTCGCCGCCGCGGAAGCATATAGGAGGGAGATCGAGACGAAGATCGCGAAGTTGGAGATGGAGGCGACTCAGCTGACCGGCAAGGACAACAAGAAGGAGCGCTCCGCCAAGGGCAAAGAGGTGGCCGACCTGAAGAACGAGCACAAGTACGTCGACGCCTGCAAGGTCGCGAAGGGACTTGAGCCGAAGTTTGGGCACTTCGTCACGAAGGAAGCCGTGCGGCCCGAGATGGACACCGAAGAGCCCGTGCAGGAGCCGTCTCCGAAGCAACGCAGCCATACTCTGACCGGTTGAGTTTTAGGTTATAAGGGCGGTTGAGGGTTGAGGGGTTTCGGGCTGAGAGAGAGAGTGCTGAGGGTTGCGGGTGGAGGGGTTTGCGGTAGAGGGTTCAGGGTTTAAGGTCTATCAAAAACCTCTAAGCCTCTCCCAATTTCCTGGGTGCTACGTGGGTGGAACCTTTATCCCGTAAACTGTGGCGGGAATCCAGGGAGGGACCTTGGCCTTAAACCTAAACCCGAAACACTATGCTAGATTCTAAACCCAAAGCCGCCCCCTCCCCCCACCCCATGAAATGAATATGTAAAAATCGAAACATCGAACAGACAGGTAGTTTTGATCGGGTTGAGTGGTGATTCTGTGCAGGAGGCGGTGGAGACGAAGCCGAAGAAGGAGCAAAAGAAGGAGAAGAAGGCCGAAAGCGCAGGCCTCAGCCACGACGAGCTGAAGGAACTGGAGGACCTCGAATTCGGGGAATACTGTTGCTTCTGCTTCACGAAAAGATAGGTTGGACGGGGTCAAGCATTTCAAGGCGGTTTTGTGGGTCTGTGAGTTTTCAGTGTTTTAGGACATGTTGTTTTAAAGGCAGCGTCTAGAGTCTGGGAACAAGAGGACCTGAAGCAGAAGATCATCGAGGAGAAGGCCATCCTCAAGGAAGAGGGCCTGAGCGGAGGACAGATCAACAAGAACGAGAAGATCGTGGCGTTGGTGAACAGATTGAACGAGCTCAAGGAGAAGCAGGACCCCGGCAGTTCCAAGAAGGAGAAGGACGGCAAGAAAGACTCCAAGAAGAAGACGCCCCTCAGTGCGGAAGAGCAGAAGGACTACGTTCAGCTGCAAGGTGACATTGAGGTTTACAAGGCAAAGTTGCGAAACGAGTTCGGCTACACCAACAAGGACATGAAGGCAGATCCTGATTTGAAGGACATGGAGGCGCGACTCGCAGCCTTTGAGAAGCGCAGCTGAGGGATCTGCCGGTTTTGGGGTGCTTGCGGCCGGTGGCAGTGCGCCGCGCAGTTCGCGCGATGCATGTGCTGGCTGCAGGCCCAGGATGTATACTTCTACATATATCGCTGAGGCGCAGGACTTTTGAATATGGCCGTGGGAGTTATACAAGCTCAAAGCACACGAACGCACCTACCCTCTGACCTGGCGGGGCTTGCAATACATGCCTATTTGAAGCAGCCCCTGCAATCCCTACAGTCCCTGTGCCTATAGAAACCTGCAACTCCGCTTTTGGAATTCGGTGCTGGCCCTGACAAGGAGTTTCGTAAGTCCCAAACTGTTTGTAACCTCCTGGCTGGGGCCGGGATGCGGTGCGACGCATTCCACAGGCAATCAGACCATAAGGCTCTGAACTATTTGAAGATTTATCAATGTTCCCTGGAACCTCCACGCTCGCGGGGGGTCTTGAAGGGTGCATATATAGAAGCACATGAAGCAGGTTACGGCCGACTCGGCTTCAGTGCGGTGAGATCGGACAGGCGTGTACGTGGAGGTCTCCTTTGCAACCATTTCATCTCTATAGTGTTTGTACAGTTCGTGGCTCGCGCTTTCCGCGAGTTGTCACGACACCTGCAGCGATCATATGGCGGACAAAAAGTTGCCTTGTCCACAGAGAGTCGGCCGGTCAAGATGCCGCTAACGGGAGCAGTGGGGCATTTCCATAAAGCACCACGACACTTTCCTTCCCACATCCCGAAAGTGGGCAATGTGCAAGTGTTTTTTTCCGTACAACTTTTGAACGTTGCACGCTTCGTGAACTGACGCTCCTCAACTCTGGTGGTTGGGCAAGCCAGCGGAGTTTCAAAAGAGAGACGCCTCCTCAACCTCGCCCTAAAGCGTCCCTTGTTGCCATGGCAGCCGTCGATAGGACCCGGGGTGGAGCTTTGGAGCTTCAGGCGGAGCAGGGCATGAAGCTGCTGAAAGCCACCGAACTCTGGGGTCCAATTTGGGAAGCCTTTCGTATGCCTTGCAACTAGCGCGTGACATGTAAAACCAGTGTACCACACCACGGCATACAAGTGCCATGCCACGAGTAAACCTTCATCAGCTTGAGCGCCTATAAGGAAGCGTCCGGCGCGGAGTACGACGTCGCCGCCGCGGAGGCCTATAGGGCGGAGATCGAGACCAAGATCGCGAAGTTGGAGATGGAGGCGACGCAGCTGACCGGCAAGGACAACAAGAAGGAGCGCTCCGCCAAGGGCAAAGAGGTGGCCGACCTGAAGAACGAGCACAAGTACGTGGACGCCTGCAAGGTCGCGAAGGGACTTGAGCCGAAGTTTGGGCACTTCGTCACGAAGGAAGCCGTCCGGCCCGAGATGGACACCGAGGAGCCCGTGCAGGAGCCGTCTCCGAAGCAACGCAGCCATACACTCTGAACGGTTGAGGGTCTTAGGGTTTATGAGGTTGAGGGTTGAGGGGTTTAGGTCTGAGAAAGAGAGAGAGAGAGAGAGAGAGAGAGAGAGAGAGAGGGAGGGAGGGAGAGAGAGAGAGAGAGAGAGTGAGGCTTGCCCCTCATGCCCCAAAGAAAAAGAGAGAGAGAGAGAGAGAGAGGTGGGGGGGGGCTGAGGGTTGAGGGTGGAGGGGTTTGGGGTAGAGGGTTCAGGGTTTAAGGTTTAAGGTTATATATAGGGTCCTCTCAGAATCCTCTCAACCCCTTGCAAATTGCGGGGTGCTACGAGGGTGGTCCCTTTATCCCCTAAACTATGGCTGGGTTTCCAAGAAGCGATCTCAGGTTTGACCATAAACCCGTGACCATCGGCCCTTAACCTAAACCCGAAGCCTTAACACGAAACCCTATGCTAGATTCTAAACCCTAAACCCGAAGCCCACAGTCAGAGCCAACTCCCCCAAACAAAAGCATCAAAACCCCCAGTCTGCGAAACACATCGAACAGACAGGTAGTTTTGATCGGGTTGAGTGGTGATTCTGTGCAGGAGGCGGTGGAGACAAAGCCGAAGAAGGAGCAAAAGAAAGAGAAGAAGGCCGAAAGCGCAGGCCTCAGCCACGATGAGCTGAAGGAACTGGAGGACCTCGCTTTCGGAGAGTATGCCTGTGTATTACGCCTTCAGAAATACATTTTAGTCCGTAGCCTTCAGCTTTCGTGACATGTTTTTTTGTGTAGAATCTGGAGTCTGGGAACAAGAGAGGACCTGAAGCAGAAGATCATCGAGGAGAAGGCCATCCTCAAGGAAGAGGGCCTGAGCGGAGGACAGATCAACAAGAACGAGAAGATCGTGGCGTTGGTGAACAGATTGAACGAGCTCAAGGAGAAGCAGGACCCCGGCAGTTCCAAGAAGGAGAAGGACGGCAAGAAAGACTCTAAGAAGAAGACGCCCCTCAGTGCGGAAGAGCAGAAGGACTACGTTCAGCTGCAAGGTGACATTGAGGTTTACAAGGCAAAGTTGCGAAACGAGTTCGGCTACACCAACAAGGACATGAAGGCAGATCCTGATTTGAAGGACATGGAGGCGCGACTCGCAGCCTTTGAGAAGCGCAGCTGAGGGATCTGCCGGTTTTGGGGTGCTTGCGGCCGGTGGCAGTGTGCCGCGCAGTCGCGCGATGCATTTGCCGGCCCGGCCCAGGATGTATACTTCTACGTATATCGCTGAGGCGCAGGACTTTTGAATATGGCCGTGGGAGTCATACAAGCTCAAAGCACACGAACGCACCAACCATCTAACCCGTCGGGGCTTGCAATATATGCCTATTTGCAGCAGCCCCTGCAATCGCTACAGTCCCTGTGCCTATAGACACCTGCAACTCCGCTTTTGGAATTCGGTGCTGGCCCTGACAAGGAGTTTCGTAAGTCCCAAACTGTTTGTAACCTCCTGGCTGGGGCCGGGATGCGGTGCGACGCATTCCACAGGCAATCAGACCATAAGGCTCTGAACTATTTGAAGATTTCTCAATGTTCCCTGGAACCTCCACGCTCGCGGGGGGTCTTGAAGGGTGCATATATAGAAGCACATGAAGCAGGTTACGGCCGACTCGGCTTCAGTGCGGTGAGATCGGACAGGCGTGTACGTGGAGGTCTCCTTTGCAACCATTTCATCTCTATAGTGTTTGTACAGTTCGTGGCTCGCGCTTTCTGCGAGTTGTCACGGCACCTGAAGCGATCATATCTGGCAGACAAAAGTCACAGAGAGTCGGCCGCTCAAGATGCCACTGACGGGAGCAGTGGAGCATTTCTATAATTAGCACCACGGCACTTCCCTTCCCACATCCCGAAGGTGGGCAATTTGCAAGTGTTTTTTTCCGTACATCTTTTGAACGTTGCACGCTTCGTGAACTGACGCTCCTCAACTCCGGTGGTTGGGCAAGCCAGCGGAGTTTCAAAAGAGAGACGCCTCCTCAACCTACAAGCCCTAAAGCGTCCCTTGTTGCCATGGCAGCCGTCGATAGGACCCGGGGCGGAGCTTTGGAGCTTCAGGCGGAGCAGGGCATGAAGCTGCTGAAAGCCACCGAACTCTGGGGTCCAATTTGGAAAGCCTTTCGTATGCCTTGCAACTAGCGCGTGACATGTAAAACCAGTGTACCACATCGCCACAGCTTATAGGTGCCATGCCACGAGTAAACGTTCATCAGCTTGAGCTCAGGAGGCGTCCGGCGCGGAGTACGACGTCGCCGCCGCGGAGGCCTATAGGACGGAGATCGAGACGAAGATCGCGAAGTTGGAGATGGAGGCGACGCAACTGACCGGCAAGGACAACAAGAAGGAGCGCTCTGCCAAGGGCAAAGAGGTGGCCGACCTGAAGAACGAGCACAAGTATGTCGACGCCTGCAAGGTCGCGAAGGGACTTGAGCCGAAGTTTGGGCACTTCGTCACGAAGGAAGCCGTGCGGCCCGAGATGGACACCGAAGAGCCCGTGCAGGAACCGTCTCCGAAGCAACGCAGCCATACTCTGAACGGTTGAGGGTCTTAGGGTTTATGAGGTTGAGGGTTGAGGGGTTTAGGTCTGAGAAAGAGAGAGAGAGAGAGAGAGAGAGAGAGAGATGGAGAGAGAGAGAGAGAGAGTGAGGATTGCCCCTCATGCCCCAAAGAAAGAGAGAGAGAGAGAGAGAGAGAGGTGGGGGGGGGCTGAGGGTTGAGGGTGGAGGGGTTTGGGGTGGAGGGTTCAGGGTTTAAGGTCTAAGGTTATATATAGGGTCAAACCTTAACACGAAACCCTATGCTAGATTCTAAACCCTAAACCCGAAGCCCACAGTCAGAGCCCACTCCCCCAAACAAAAGCATCAAAACCCCCAGTCTGCGAAACACATCGAACAGACAGGTAGTTTTGATCGGGTTGAGTGGTGATTCTGTGCAGGAGGCGGTGGAGACAAAGCCGAAGAAGGAGCAAAAGAAGGAGAAGAAGACCGAAAGCGCAGGCCTCAGCCACGATGAGCTGAAGGAACTGGAGGACCTCGATTTCGGGGAATCTTCTCGTTCAGATTTGGTAGTAGGAGTCAAGAATTCGAGGCGGTTTTGTCTGTTTCAGCTTTGTTTTTAACATGTTTTGTTAGGTAGAGTTTGGAGTGCGGGAACAAAAGAGGACCTGAAGCAGAAGATCATCGAGGAGAAGGCCATCCTCAAGGAAGAGGGCCTGAGCGGAGGACAGATCAACAAGAACGAGAAGATCGTGGCGTTGGTGAACAGATTGAACGAGCTCAAGGAGAAGCAGGACCCCGGCAGTTCCAAGAAGGAGAAGGACGGCAAGAAAGACTCGAAGAAGAAGACGCCCCTCAGTGCGGAAGAGCAGAAGGACTACGTTCAGCTGCAAGGTGACATTGAGGTTTACAAGGCAAAGTTGCGAAACGAGTTCGGCTACACCAACAAGGACATGAAGGCAGATCCTGATTTGAAGGACATGGAGGCGCGACTCGCAGCCTTTGAGAAGCGCAGCTGAGGGATCTGCCGGTTTTGGGGTGCTTGCGGCCGGTGGCAGTGTGCCGCGCAGTTCGCGCGATGCATTTGCTGGCTGCAGGCCCAGGATGTATACTTCTACGTATATCGCTGAGGCGCAGGACTTTTGAATATGGCCCTGGGAGTTGTTTTACAAAGTCAAAGCAGAAGAGCGCATCTGTTTGTAGCTCTTCCTGCCGGACCCTGTGCCTACAGACGCCTGCAACTCCGCTGTTAGAATTCGGTGCAGGCCCTGAAAAGGAGTTTCTCGGTATGTTCCCCAAACTGTTTGTAACCTCCTGCTTGGGGCCGGGATGCGGTGCGACGCATTCCACACGCATTCAGACCATAAGGCTCTGAACTATTTGAAGATTTATCAAAGTTCCCTGGAACCTCCACGCTCTCGGAGTCTTTAGACATGAAGCATGGTACGGTTGATTCGACTTCAGTACTTGTAGGGTGAACTTGGACAGGCGTGGGGAAGTCTCCTTCGCAACCATTCCATCTCCATAGTGTGTGTACAGTTCGTGGCTCGCGCTCTCCGCGAGTGGACAGAAGGCACCGAATGCAAGAAAAGTTGCCTCACACAGATTCGCTCCAGAAGGCATTAAAGGGATGCAACAGCGGTAGACAGGTGCAGCTGAGCGTAGCATGCGGCCGGGCTCTTGCAAACTTTTTCCATCCGCAGACAGATCTTTATCAAGAGAGACGTCCCCTTGTCTCAAAGACCGCACGGCAGCTCTTGCTCTGCGTCATCCTGCGTCCAATGCAATATCAACTTGCCATGGCAGCCATTCATGGGACCTGGCGCGGAACTGCCGAGTCCGATGGGTCCCTGCGTGATGGGTGCCACTGCGCAAGTATCGCGCCCCAGGGGCCAAATAGGGAATGGAAGGAAGCCGGTAAGTATGACGCTGGGCAAGCCTGCGAACTCGAGGCCAAGATTGCGAAGTCGAAGACAACGCAGTTGGCGGAAGACTTGCAGGAGACCGCGAAGGTCATTGAGCAGAATGGAGGTGCTTGAGAGAAGCTTGGGTGCCCGGAGGGCCCTGAGTGTACTTTCCGCGACCACAGGGATACTGCCCAAGCAGCTGCGTGCTACGTCACTATGGGGTTCCTACATGTTCCATCATGTTCTGAATTAAAACTGCTAAATGTTCCATGTCATGTTCCTACCTAAGTTCTAGAAGTTAGTCATGGAAGTTGACAGGTTGACCTGGCGGCGGGTGTGCGAGATATCGAAATCCACGGCCACCTCGGTGTTTCGCGTGTCAGACGCTCTCGCCTAGAGTGGCGCATCGTACGCATCCCAAGTCGCGAACGCCGTGCGTGCACGAAAACTCTCCCACCTCGCTCTCGTTCAGTTTTAGAGGCCTTTCCGTAGCGAAAGCGCTGCAGGGATGATCCGGTCGTGGGCACTCGGCCACGCAGGGGCCTTCAAGAATCAATGGCCGGTATGGGGATCTCGGTGTTGCCCCACCCAGCACATGCGTCGAGGATGAACGCTCGGTCGGTACTTGAGTTACAGTTTCCATTGTGCACTTGGTCATGTTACAGTTGGAGCCCGTGGCGGTTCATCCCCTCCAACTCATTTTGTAACTCATCGCTGAAGTCTGAATGAAGAAATCCCATAATGGTTTCAGTACATCTGTTGGAGTTTGTTTTTTAATTGTGATTTGTTCTTTTCATTCCTGAGGGCGGCGGTGTTTGGGGTTTGTGGGTTTGAGGGTTAAGGATTTTGGGTTAGGGGCGGGGCGGGAGGTTCACCTAAACCCTAAACCCTATGAATCTAGGAACCTTAAAAGGGCGGGGGGAGGGGAGTGTAGGCTTTATGGGGTTCGGGGGAGGGGGGGGGGGTTGGGGGCGAGAGTGGGGAGGATGCACTGGCATGTCCCATCACCCCTGCCCCTTGCAACTGAGACGAGAATGTGAACGTGGAGGGCGGACGCGTTTTGGGACTCCTGGAACAGACATGAGCACACCATGTGAAAAGCCACATCGGAGCATGTATCCCGCTTAAACCGCTGTTGGTTTGAGGTTTAGGGAGGATGGTTCGTGCTTCGCGTGTCGGTTTAATTAATTAATAGAGATGCAGTACTTCGGACCCGCTCCTTGCAAGACGGTGTGCCCTTGCGAAGTGTCAGTTAAATGCCGTTGGTTTACTTAAGTTGGCTTCGCGTTTTCATGTGCTGTCAAACACTGCGTGCCACGCGGTAACTTTATGAATTTCGGTGTTTCATTCCACGCTCCCGGAAGCACAGCGTGACCGTGCAGAATCCCATCCTAAACAGCATCGTTTTCACGCGCTGTCACCTCCGTTTTCTTCGTGCCACACGTCAACTTCATGGATTCTGCAGCTTGAGCTAGCGGTTTTGCTGGTTTGTGTGTCGGCTTTGCGCGGACGTTGTGTCGACTTATTTGACTGCACACACCCGCCCAGTACGCTCCAACCCGATGAATGATGAGGCTTTGGAGATGCCTGTTTGTAGCAGTCCCTGTGTCCCTGTGCCTCTAGCTCCATTTTCCATCTGATTTTAAAACCTTCAGTGCGAGATACCTGTTCAGACAACAAGGCGCTGAACCATTCGAAGCTTTCACGCTCGCGGTTACGAGGCCGAGGGTTGTACGGCTGGCTCGACTTCAGCTCGGTGTTAAATTCGGACCGGTACGGGCATGGAGGTGTCTTAGCAGTCTTCCAGAGTCTTCCATCTCTGACGGTGATGGTCAGTATATGTACAGCACATGGCTTGCTTTCCGCAAGTCGGCAAGGCACTCCTTCACACAAATTCGCGACGTCAAAAGAAGCGCAGGGTGAGCAGTCAAGTGTCGTTGAGCAAGACCATTCTGCATAATCTTTTACACAGGCAATCCGAATGCCGCGTGTTTTGCACCATCCTGATACTGCCTATTTGGGCAAGCCAGCGGAGCTTCAAGAGACCTCACCTGCACCCTGCCCTCGCCCTAAACCGTCCCTTTCTGGTGCCATGGCAGCCGTGGATAGGACCCGGGGCGGCGCTTTGGAGCTTCAGGCGGAGCAAGGGATGAAGCTGCTGAAAGCCACAGACCTTCGGGGTCCAATTTGGGAAGCCCTTTGAAGTGTACCTTTCATAGTTTATCAGCTTGCGCGTAGTTTGTGCGTGATAAGAGGTACACTTAGTGCTGCCACAAGAAAAATGTTCCAGAGCTTGAAAGCCTATAAGGAAGCGTCCGGCGCGGAGTACGACGTCGCCGCCGCGGAAGCTTATAGGAGGGAGATCGAGACGAAGATCGCGAAGTTGGAGATGGAGGCGACGCAGCTGACCGGCAAGGACAACAAGAAGGAGCGCTCCGCCAAGGGCAAAGAGGTGGCCGACCTGAAGAACGAGCACAAGTACGTCGACGCCTGCAAGGTCGCGAAGGGACTTGAGCCGAAGTTTGGGCACTTCGTCACGAAGGAAGCCGTGCGGCCCGAGATGGACACCGAAGAGCCCGTGCAGGAGCCGTCTCCGAAGCAACGCAGCCATACTCTGACCGGTTGAGTTTTAGGTTATAAGGGCGGTTGAGGGTTGAGGGGTTTCGGGCTGAGAGAGAGAGTGCTGAGGGTTGCGGGTGGAGGGGTTTGCGGTAGAGGGTTCAGGGTTTAAGGTCTATCAAAAACCTCTAAGCCTCTCCCAATTTCCTGGGTGCTACGTGGGTGGAACCTTTATCCCGTAAACTGTGGCGGGAATCCAGGGAGGGACCTTGGCCTTAAACCTAAACCCGAAACACTATGCTAGATTCTAAACCCAAAGCCGCCCCCTCCCCCCACCCCATGAAATGAATATGTAAAAATCGAAACATCGAACAGACAGGTAGTTTTGATCGGGTTGAGTGGTGATTCTGTGCAGGAGGCGGTGGAGACGAAGCCGAAGAAGGAGCAAAAGAAGGAGAAGAAGGCCGAAAGCGCAGGCCTCAGCCACGATGAGTTGAAGGAACTGGAGGACCTCGCTTTCGGAGAGTATGCCTGTGTATTACGCCTTCGGAGATACATTTAGTCCGTAGCCTTCAGCTTTCGTAACATGTTTTTTTTTGTAGAATCTGGAGTCTGGGAACAAGAGAGGACCTGAAGCAGAAGATCATCGAGGAGAAGGCCATCCTCAAGGAAGAGGGCCTGAGCGGAGGACAGATCAACAAGAACGAGAAGATCGTGGCGTTGGTGAACAGGTTGAACGAGCTCAAGGAGAAGCAGGACCCCGGCAGCTCCAAGAAGGAGAAGGACGGCAAGAAAGACTCGAAGAAGAAGACGCCCCTCAGTGCGGAAGAGCAGAAGGACTACGTTCAGCTGCAAGGTGACATTGAGGTTTATAAGGCAAAGTTGCGAAACGAGTTCGGCTACACCAACAAGGACATGAAGGCAGATCCTGATTTGAAGGACATGGAGGCGCGGCTCGCAGCCTTTGAGAAGCGCAGCTGAGGGATCTGCCGGTTTTGGGGTGCTTGCGGCCGGTGGCAGTGCGCCGCGCAGTCGCGCGATGCATTTGCTGGCCCGGGCCAGGATGTATACTTCTACGTATATCGCTGAGGCGCAGGACTTTTGAATATGGCCCTGGGAGTTGTTTTACAAAGTCAAAGCAGAAGAGCGCATCTGTTTGTAGCTGTTCCTGCCAGACCCTGTGCCTATAGACACCTGCAACTCCGCTGTTAGAATTCGGTGCAGGCCCTGAAAAGGAGTTTCTCGGTATGTTCCCCAAACTGTTTGTAACCTCCTGCTTGGGGCCGGGATGCGGTGCGACGCATTCCACACGCATTCAGACCATAAGGCTCTGAACTATTTGAAGATTTATCAAAGTTCCCTGGAACCTCCACGGTGGGGGGGGGTCTTTAGACATGAAGCATGGTTCGGTTGATTCGACTTCAGTACTTGTAGGGTGAACTTGGACAGGCGTGGGGAAGTCTCCTTTGCAAACATTCCATCTCAATAGTGTGTGTACAGTTCGTGGCTCGCGCTCTCCGCGAGTGGACAGAAGGCACCGAATGCAAGAAAAGTTGCCTTCACACAGATTCGCTCCAGGATTGAAGGGATGAAACAGCGGTAGACTGGCGCAGCAGAGCGTAGCGTGCGACCGGCTTCTACAACCCGTTTCCTTCCATCCGCAGCCGGGCAAAGTCAACAGAGTCTTCAAGAGAGACTTCCCCTTTGCCTCAAAGACCCCTGGGCAGCTCTTGCCCTGCATCCGGCGTCCAATGCAGTATCAACTTGCCATGGCAGCCATTCATGGGACCTGGCGCGGAACATCCGAGTCCGAAGGGCCCCTGCGTGATGGGCACCCCTGCGCAAGTGTCGCGCCCCAGGAGCCGAAGGATGGGGAGCCCAAGGACATCGAGGCCCCGTAAACCCTAAACCCTAAACCCTAAACCCTAAACCCTAAACCCTAAACCCTAAACCCTAAACCCTAAACCCTAAACCCTAAACCCTAAACCCTAAACCCTAAACCTCTAAACCCTAAACCCTAAACCCTAAACCCTAAATACCTCTACACCCTAAACCCCTAAACCCTAAACCCTAAAACCCGAAGGTCCTCGAGGCCAAGATCTCGGTTTCCCCGAGGAAGAAGGAGCTCAAGTACATCGACGCCAAGAGCCCCAAGAGCCCGAAAGTCTGTGAGCCGAAAGGAGGTGCTTAGAGGGAAGCTGGGGTGCCCGGAGGGCCCTGAGTGTGTCTTAGCTACCATGTTTGCTTGTAAGAACCGCCCCCCCCCCCCCCCAAACAAATAGAACATAGTCTTCCTCTAAGGGGAATATAGGGAGGATTTTTTTTTTTTTTTTTGGGGGGGGGGGGGGGGGGCGGCGGGTGGGGGGGGCTCTTATGCAAATAGTAGTTGTGCCTCCGTGGCCGGGATACTGCCTATGCAGTTGGCGGGGGGAGGGGAGGGGTTCTTAAGCAAGTAGTAGTTCTCCAGGGCCGGGATACTGCCCAAGCAGCGCTTGCGTGCTATGCAACTGTGCGGTTCTTGCATGTTCCATCATGCTCCTAAGTTCTGAGTTGCTACATGTTCCATCTCATGTTCCTACCTAAGGTCTAGAAGTTAGTAGTGGAACCTGCCTAGTACGCTCCAATCCCATGAGGCTTTCGAGATGCCTGTTTGTAGCAGTCCCTGTGTCCCCATTTTCAACCTGATTGAAACCGTCAGTGGGAGACACATGTTCAGATCGCACGTCTCTGAACCATTTGAAGCTTTCACGCTCACGGTTTATGAAGCCGAGGGTTAGCCGCCTAACTCGACTTCAGCTCGGTGCTCAATTCGTGTTCAATTCGGACTAACTGGGTCCTCGTTGGCTTTAATTTTACATCTTTGCTACGATAAAACCCAATAAGGATTAAACATGTTTAATATAACCCCAACAAGGACCCAGGCAAGGGCACGGAAGTGTCCTTAGCAGTCTTCCGTCTTTGCAGTCTTCCGTCTCTGACGGTGATCGTCAGTATCTGTACAGCACATGGCTTGCTTTTCGCAAGTCGACAAGCCACCCGTTGCATCCTTGTGTGATCATTGTGGGGCTGGGGCCTTCGCACAGATTCGCGACGTCAAAGGGGGCCACAACGTGAGCAGTCATGTGCCATTGAGCATGGCATTTTTACAGATGCTTACAGGCAGCGCACGTGTTTTGCACCATCCTGACATTGCCGGGCCTGGTTGGGCAAGCCAGCGGAGTTTCAAGAGGGCCGTTCCTGCACCGCACCGCACCCCTCGCCCTAAACCGTCCCTTGTTGCCATGGCAGCCGTCGATAGGACCCGCGGCGGCGCTTTGGAGCTTCAGGCAGAGCAAGGGATGAAGCTGCTGAAAGCCACCGAACTCTGGGGTCCAATTTGGGAAGCCTTTCGTATGCTTTGCAACTAGCGCGTGACATGTAAAATCAGTGCACCACACCACAGTTTATAGGTGCCATGCCACAAATAAACCTTCATCAGCTTGATAGCCTATAAGGAAGCGTCCGGCGCGGAGTACGACGTCGCCGCCGCGGAAGCTTTTAGGAGGGAGATCGAGACGAAGATCGCGAAGTTGGAGATGGAGGCGACTCAGCTGACCGGCAAGGACAACAAGAAGGAGCGCTCCGCCAAGGGCAAAGAGGTGGCCGACCTGAAGAACGAGCACAAGTACGTCGACGCCTGCAAGGTCGCGAAGGGACTTGAGCCGAAGTTTGGGCACTTCGTCACGAAGGAAGCCGTGCGGCCCGAGATGGACACCGAAGAGCCCGTGCAGGAGCCATTTCCGACGCAGCCATCGGTGGAGGGGATTAGGGTTTGAGGTTTAGGGTTAGGGTTGAGGGGCCCGGGGTCTAGGGTCCCTTCACAAACCTCTATAACCTCCCCCCAAATTCCGGGGCGCTACGTGGGGGGCCCCTTTGTCCCCTGAACTGTGGCGGGGTTTCTCAGCCTAAACCCGAAGCCCAAATCAGAGCCCCCCCCCCCCCACAGAAAAAAAAAAAAAAACATCAACACCCTCAGTCTTCGGAGGCTGAGGGGTGCGAAGCACACCGAAGCGACCTGTAGTTTTGATCGGGTTGAGTGGTGATTCTGTGCAGGAGGCGGTGGAGACGAAGCCGAAGAAGGAGCAAAAGAAGGAGAAGAAGGCCGAAAGCGCAGGCCTCAGCCACGATGAGCTGAAGGAACTGGAGGACCTCGCTTTCGGAGAGTATGCCTGTGTATTACGCCTTCAGAAATACATTTTAGTCCGTAGCCTTCAGCTTTCGTAACATGTTTTTTTTGTAGAATCTGGAGTCTGGGAACAAGAGGACCTGAAGCAGAAGATCATCGAGGAGAAGGCCATCCTCAAGGAAGAGGGCCTGAGCGGAGGACAGATCAACAAGAACGAGAAGATCGTGGCGTTGGTGAACAGGTTGAACGAGCTCAAGGAGAAGCAGGACCCCGGCAGTTCCAAGAAGGAGAAGGACGGCAAGAAGGACTCGAAGAAGAAGACGCCCCTCAGTGCGGAAGAGCAGAAGGACTACGTTCAGCTGCAAGGCGACATTGAGGTTTACAAGGCAAAGTTGCGAAACGAGTTCGGCTACACCAACAAGGACATGAAGGCAGATCCTGATTTGAAGGACATGGAGGCGCGCCTCGCAGCCTTTGAGAAGCGCAGCTGAGGGATCTGAGGGCCGGTTTTGGGGTGCTTGCGGCCAGTGGCAGTGCGCCGCGCAGTTCGCGCGATGCATTTGCTGGCTGCAGGCCCAGGATGTATACTTTTACATGGGTGCAGGACTCTTGAACATGAAAGCACAAGAAGGCTAAGAAAGCATCTAATTACCCTCCTTAAGCCGAGGAGGCTTGCAATGCACCCTGCAGCAACTCCTGCAAGTCCCTGCGCCTATCGACACCTGCAACTCCGCTTCGTGAATTCGGTGCAGGCCCTGTGAAGGAGTTTCGTAAGTCCCTCAAACTGTTTGAAACCTCCAACCCTAAACCCTAAACCCTAAACCCTAAACCCTAAACCCTAAACCCTAAACCCTAAACCAGGGCCGGGATGCCATGCAGCGCGTTCCACAGGCGTTCAGACCATAAGGCTCTGAACTATTTGAAGATTTCTCAATGTTCCCTCGAACCTCCATTCTCACAGGGGTCTTGATAGGTACCTAAACCCTAAACCCCAAACCCCAAACCCCAAACCCTAAACCCTAAACCCTAAACCCTAAACCCTAAACCCTAAACCCTAAACCCTAAACCCTATAAACCCTAAACCCTAAACCCTAAACCCTAAACCCTAGGCATGGTAGGGCTGATTCGACTCCATTCGGCGTTTGAACTCTGACAGGCGTGGGAAGTGGAGGCCCATGCTGCAATCACCCCATCTCGACGCTAGTGCTTGTAATGATTTCTCATACTCGGCTTAGGGTTTAGGGTTTAGGGTTTAGGGTTTAGGGTTTAGGGTTTAGGGTTTAGGGTTTAGGGTTTAGGGTTTAGGGTTTAGGTAGGGTTTAGGGTTTAGGGTCTAGGGTCCCTTTGGAATATACTATAATAACCCCTTGTTCGAATTATTATTAAGGTTCTTACAGTAGCTTGCGGCTCGCACTTTGCGCAAGAGCTGGAAAAAGCAACCGACGATGCGAATGGACCGTGCCCACTGCTGAACCAAACAGAGTCTCGCACTACTATTTGCTTAAGAACCTCCCCCCCCCCCCCCCTCCCAACAGATATGAGAAAGACTCTTCCTTATCAGGTCAATCTATAGGGATCATTGTCTTCATTTTACCCTAAACCCTAAACCCTAAACCCTAAACCCTAAACCCTAAACCCTTAAACCGAGCAAATGGTAGTGCACGAAAAGTACCAAGGCCGCAGGTTGGATTCTCCTGTCGTAGTCGAGTTGCGGAAGGAAGCCCCAGAGTAGGCCCTACACTCCCGTGTTTGTAGGGTTTAGGGTTTAGGGTTTAGGGTTTAGGGTTTAGGGTTTAGGGTTTAGGGTTTAGGGTTTAGGGTTTAGGGTTTAGGGTTAGGTTCCCATATCATCCCCGTCCCTGGGTAGGTTACTCTTGGGTCTAGCCGACTACAGTATGACACTCGGCTCGGCAGTGCATGGGTAGGCACGACTGGAATATTCTCCGAGTATTTGTGCCCTAAACCCTAAACCCTAAACCCTAAACCCTAAACCCTGACTTGAAGCGGCCAGGTTGACCTGGTAGACCCCGCGCTCTGCGGCGAGGCCACCCGCTTGCGAGTGGCGGTCTATCTGCAAGGCGTGGGCTTGTCCGAGCAGGTCTGCATATCGTTCGGGGGTTTAGGGTTTAGGGTTTAGGGTTTAGGGTTTAGGGTTTAGGGTTTAGGGTTCGTAGTAGTACTGCTCGGATAGCGACGATTACGACCTCTACCGCTGCCACTCACTAGCAGTAACCTAGCAGCTCAAAGGGGGGGGGGGGGGGCAAAGGACTCTACATCATCTGCGCCCGGATTCCCCAGCACAATTCAGTTGACAAGCACAGCGTGGGATTCTTGCCTTCTGAACTTCCTTGGGTTTAGGGTTTAGGGTTAAATGTTCAGGGTGCAGGGCTGTCTACGAAGTCATTGTACCATCTTGAAAGAAGCTTAAGGCATCTTCCTCGATTCAGGGTGGTTGGAAGTTCTGAACGCTTGCACCCTTAATCATTCCTCATTTGTCCATTTCAAGTGTTAGCTCTTTCCCTCCACTCAATATGAGACACCCCCCCCCCCCTACCCCCCTACCCCCCTTAATGTTATTCGTTCCTCTTTGATCAGATCTCGGTCTCTGTCTTTGTCTCTCTCTCTCTCTCTCTATATATATATATATGCCTGTGTGTCTTCACTTGCTTGTTCCTGAGGAATGCTTTTTTTAGGGAGGCAGACGGGTAGACATGCGGGTTGACATACACTTCGGGCCTCTGATGGCGTCTTGCTTGTAGATAATGGTGCCAGAGAGCCGAGAGAGTAGGGATCAATCCCGCATCCCTGCTAGCTGCTAGTTGAAGAGCTGAGGGCCTTCAACAGTGGAGAATTTTTGGGCAGGCAAGTTGTTTTCTTTTGCACTGTTGTGGTGCCGCGCTCCTGGCAAGGCGAGCTTCTTGCTGAAGGAGAAGGCAGGTGACCCTTAGACTACCCCTGAAGCCCCTTCCCTACCTTAAGCTCTAAGCCCTCCCAATTGCCACACCCTGTACGCTATAAACCCTAAGCTCTGTGGTGTGTGTAGTGCGTGTGGCACAGAAAGCTAAACCCTAAAACCCCAAACCCCAAACCCCAAAATAGACGAGTCCGAGGAGACGGCGCGTTTCAAGCCGACGTCGCTGGTGTTGAGCCCTGGGAGTTGTGGAGCCCTACACATCCCAGGCCACAATGGGTTTAGGGTTTAGGGTTTAGGGTTAGGTGGCATGGACCTTCAGGTACGATGTGAGGGTTTGCCCTTCTCTACCTGTTGCAAAGCCATTAAATGCTCTATGCCTGTAGCATGTCAGCGTCGTTTTGTTTTAGACCGCTCAGAGGTTTCTTTTAATGTGGGTTTCGTAGTTTAGGTTTTATGCCCTAAACCCTAACCCTAAACCCTAAACCCTAAACCCTAAACCCTATTTGTTTTCCGGTTGTAGAGGGCTCATGGGACTTGCGGGGCTTACGACGCTTGTAGGGTTTGTAGGGTTTATCGGGTTCAGGGCTTGGGGTTTACCATTTCGTTTAATGGTGGGTGTTTATCTGATATAGTGAGCGTGTGTATATATATATATATGTGTGTGTGTGTGTGAAGTTGCTAGTCATTCACCGTCTACTTCACAAGCATTTTGGTTCAGGGTTCATATATATGTATATATATATACATATCTATATAATATAGGTTTATATTTATTCATTTAGTCATTTTTTTATTATTATTTTCTGGTTTTGTCATTTATTTATTTGTTTTTCTTGTTCAGGATTGTAGGGTTCATAGGTCTCCTGGAGCAAGATTCTAACGGGGTTCACTGGAGTTTACAGGGTTTAGGGTTGCTGCCGCTGTGTCCGAAAGCATGACCAGCAACACATGAGCCATCATGAGCCCTAGCCTATAGTCCTATCCTACGCCCTGCAGTGGGCACTTAAAACTAAAACCCGCTTGCGGTTTTGGTGCAAAACTTGCAAAGGCTGCATGTGGCCAAGCTCTCACTGTGCAGCTTGACGCGCCCAACCTGCGGCGATGCTTTGGCAGGCAATATATCAAAGGGCAGTTTGTCAAAGGGTTTCGGGTTTAGGGTTTAGGGTTTAGGGTTTAGGGTCTAGGGTTTAGGGTTTAGGGTTTAGGGTTTATGGTTTAGGGATTCTCTTCCACGACCCAACCAAACCACACCCAACAGGCCCTGCATGGGCCTCCGCAGCACGCCCATTGTTTGCCAGGTCCGTTTTGAAGCAGGGGGTTGCTAAGGTCTACATTCATATATGAATGGTTTAGGGTTTAGGGTTTAGGGTTTAGGGATATATACGTATGGATGGATATACAGTTTATGTACTCGAAAGGTGTGCCCCGGTAAGCTCAATTTGTGGTTCATGGGCCCGTGCTGCAGGGATACCTATATGCCCTTCGAAGCACACATGCTAAACATGCCCATGGCGGCGTTTGGTGATAGGCCTTGCTGGGGCTGAGGCGAGTGCAGCGTGCTGAAACGCTTAGATGCCTGTGAGTTCAGTTCTGCGACGCTCATGTCAACGTTGGAGGGCATGCAAGACCATTTTGGTGGGAGCATCCAGAGGTTTCTCTGGGGCAAGGCTTGCGGCAAGTTTTTTTTAAATACAAGTGGTCAAGGTTTGGGGTTTGGCCCTATAGGGTTTAGGGCTTAGGACTCCTCACCTGTGGGGTCACCTTTGAAGCAACAACACTCCGGCGGTGTAAGTCTTCGGCCTGGCTGCGGGTGAGTTGCAAGGACCGGAGAGAGAGGGTTTGGGGGTTAGGGTTTATAGGGGTGGTTGTTCTTTCTATGCATTCCGTAATATTTATTTGACGGAACCTCGAAAAGAAACTGCGGTCTAGTTAATGAGGGAAAGGTTCAATCTTATCCACTGCCACCCCCCGTTTATTTTCGAAAACATTCCAGACAAAAATGACCATTTCAAAGCGCACAGGCTTTTTACTATGCGTTTAGTGTCCTTAAGTATTAAGGGAAGCCATTTGCACAAGGGTCCAGGGTTTAGGGCTTAGCGTTTAGGGTTTAGGGTGGCTTAGGAGATCTACATGGGCTGAGGGCACTGGACCTTGAACCTGTGCGACATCCGCTCTGCTTAAGGACACCATGGATTTCACTTTCGCCCTGCGTGCGCTCTCGAAAACAGCCGGGCCACGCCAAGGACAGAAACCCTCCCTGTAAAACTTGGTAGCCCAGCGTACCCTTTTTGTTCATTTTCTTGGTGTTGGGACCTTTTAATGATACGATGGTTACTGGGCTACCAGGTAAACCTTGGACCCTCGGAACCGAGCGCTAAGCCTACACAACCGGCCTTTCTTGGAGACAGCAGGACAAAGCCTCCGTCCCGCTTGCCATCATAAGCCCCTAGAACCACTGCAGCCCGCGCAGAAACTCTCCACAAATAAACCCTCAGCCTTAAACCCCAAGCCGCAAACCCTAAACCCTAAATCCTAAACCCTAAACCTAAACCCTAAACCTACAACCCTTCCTTGGAGGACCTCGCGGGGAGGTCGCCCTCCTCTTAAATGGCGAAGCCATTCTCCAGAGTGGCGCAACTGGGCCCTTAAGAGAATCGGGTTCAAGGCGCACCTGGAGGTTCGTACAATTTGTATTGGTGGGGTTTAGGGTTCAGGGCTTAGGGTTCAGAGTTATGACTATAACTAATAACTATAACTACAACGATAACGAGAACTATAACTATAACTAAGGCGTACTTGGAGCTTCATGTTTGTGTTTTTAAAAGTAGGGTTTAGGGTTCTTGGTGTCGGAACTACAGCTATAAATATAAATAACTATATAGACCCAGGCTTACTTGGAGGTTCATACTATTTGTTTTGGTGGGGTTTAGTGTTTATAGTTTATAGGGGTTAGGGTTATAAGTGTCGTAACAATATTTGTAACTATAAGATAAGCAAACAAGTAAATACAAATACATGTATAGATATATAGGGAAAGGTACTTCTAACCCTAAACCCTAAACCCTAAACCCTAAACCCTAAACCCTAAACCCTAAACCCTAAACCCTAAACCCTAAACCCTAAACCCTAAACCCTAAACCCTACCGTAGAAGTACCCAGGAACCTCGCAGTAGGAGGTTCGGAAGGGCCTTGCAGGCTTAATTTCTCAACCAGGTGGGGTGTTTTGGCTTGGGGCTTTACTGGTTTCGGGTTTGAGGGTTTAGGGTTGCTTTTAGGTTTCTAGCTTTTTGGTTTTTTTGGGTTTCTGGTTTTTTTTTTTTTTTTTTTGGAGGGGGTGGGGGGGTCTGGGTTTAGGCTACAAGGGTTTCGGATTCAGGCGGTTGAGGGGTTCGATCACTTGTCAGGCCAAGTCCCAAGTCCGGAAGTCTAGTCACAAGTCCACACCAGAGAAACCTTCTTGCGAATGCTGTTCGGTTCAACGTTCTTGTTGACGTAAGTTTAGACTTCAGGGTTTCAGGCCTTCTGCCCTTTGTTTTTGGGTGGTGTTGGCGCGTGCTGGGTCCTTTGATATGCGCTTGTTTGTGGTAAATGAAGGCTTTTCTGGGGAGCTGCTAGTAGTTGCTCGAGGTTGTTGCTTGTCGCTGTGCGTGGGGTCTTTAGGTTTGTACTCCTAAACCCTAAACGCTATAAACCCTGAACCCTAAACCCTGCAACCTAAACGCCCGCGGCTTAGACTAGAGACGAGGGGATGCGTTCGGGGAAGTCGGGGTTCTTCCGCTTTTTTAAGGGGTTTGGGGTTTAGAGGGTTTAGAGGGTTTATAGGGTTTGGAGAGGGTTTAGAGAGGGTTTATAGGGTGGGGTCCGTACACGTGAAGCCGAGGTGCTGTACCAAGCCTACTGGCCTGAGTCACTCATCACTCCGCCCAGTGAGAATGCGATGCTAGAGGAGTCCATTGCTAAGACCGTTAGGGTTTAGGGTTTAGGGTTTAGGGTCTAGGGTTTAGGGTTTCGGGTTTCGGGTGAGGCCACAAGTGCACGCTGCAATAAACTGCAAGCCACAGTGAGCAGTCGTCAAGAGTCGTGACGGTGGCGTGTAGGTCTCTGTCTCTGTGTGTGTCTCTGTGTGTCTGTGTCTGTGTCATTGTCTGTGTCTGTGTCTCTGTCTGTGTGTGTATGTGTGTGTATAGTTTTCTCGTGGTATCTCTCCTTCCTGCATTCATGCGCTTCCGTGCTTGGCTGTGTCCTGGGTGGGTTTGGGCTTGGTATAGATTCTGCCTGGGTAGGACTTGCGGCTGATCAAGAGCAGCGGCTTCAACATGGTGCGGGTTCATGCAGCTGTCACTTGGCGAGCGCGGGAGTCAGCAGGATGAAGGATAAGAGAGGCGTGCGGCCCTAGAAACACCTCGGTTGTTGCAGGGAATCTTGCGCAATCTCAACCTGAACCCACAGACTCTCCGCAGCCTGTGCCAAGAGGTTCGTTTCAACTGGATGATGGCGGGGTTTATACGTAGGCACCAAGCAAGCGCCCCGAATCCTCCACAGCGAGGTGCTGCCCTCGATGTTCTACCATTTCTGCGATCAGGAGGCATGTGGTTTTGCCTGGATAGCATTCCCTGGTGACGGCGCATGATCCTTTTCACTCACTTGCTTGCAAAAGCATCCCTAAAAAACCCTAAACCCGATATAGTTCGATTGCGGGCAGCTACGCAGGTGGCATAACCAAAAATGAGATATAGTCATGACTCCTCCTTCTATGATACAACCCCATCGTGCCTGGCTGGACGGGTGGCAAACAACCGAGATATCGAACCCGAAGCCCTAAACCCTAGACCCTAAACCCTAAACCCTAAACCCTAAACCCTAAACCCTTGACCCTAGACCCTAGACCCTAAACCCTAAACCCTAAACCCTAAACCCCCACGCTGAGCCGCCGTCCTGTGTTCTGACCAGGGCCTCCTCGTTTGGCAGGCCCGGAAGCCTTGGGCCTGTCGTCTTGTGAGGTCGAGACTGGGTCTTCCCTTACATGCTTTTAACCTTAGGGTTTAGGGTTTAGGGTTTAGGGTTTAGGGTTTAGGGTTTAGGGTTACAGCCACTAAGCCCCAAACCCTGTAAACCCCATAAACCCTGAAAAAGCCCTGAAAAGCCCTTAAAAGCCCTGATCTTGAACCCTATGAGCCCGAAAGCCCTTAAAACCCTAAAACCCTTACCCTTGTTGCGCAAATTCCTACGTGCGGCCTGCGGAGCGTTGCGAGTTGCGCACCGGGGTACGCTGGACCAAGAAGACCCGAAGTTGTTTGGGGTTTAGGGTTTAGGGTTTCAAAGCCTTTGCATATTCTCCTTGCAGAACACTGTCACTAAAGCCTGCTTTGAAAGAAAAACTGCGAGCTGCGACCACTTCGTGACAAGAACCTGCACCACCTGCGACCCAATCCTGAAACCCTCAGCCCTAAACCCTGAACCCTAAACCCTAAACCCTAAACCATCTCAGGGTCAATAGCTAAGACCCACGCAGAAGGTACCCCTAGTCGCATATCTATCTGGGCTCAAGAGTCTCAAGAGCTCTGCCAATAGCCGCGTCACGAAACCAGGGTTTAGGGTTTAGGGTTTAGGGTTTAGGGTTTAGGGCTTGGGGTTTAGGGTTTAGGGTTTCGGGGCCGCACGAGCTCGTAAATTCACTGTATATTCTGATTCTTTTCAGGCGGGGGGGGGGGGGGGGGGTGGGGTTTCTGGGTGTCACATCTTAAACACCACGCTTTTCGTTTTCACGGTGTTGTGTACGTGGCAGAAAGGAACAGGATGATTAAGCCCACGTGAGCACAAAGCGCGAGGTAATCAACAACGGCCCGGCCCCTTGGCATGTTTCTAGGTTACTTGGGAACCTCTACCCTCGTGAGGGCAGCCGCTTCTAAACCCTAAACCCAAATGAGGGTTTGTAAGCTTTCCGACCCCCCTAAACCCTAAACCCTAAACCCTAAACCCTAAACCCTAAACCCTAAACCCTAAACCCTAAACCCTAAACCCTAAACCCTAAACCCTAAACCCTAAACCCTAAACCCTAAACCCTAAACCCTACCCCCTGCAGCCCTCTGGCAGGACTTTCCGGCCGGCGATGGCCGCGCCCTACCGATCTGGGATGCGGCGCGAGGGACCCTGGAGCAGCGCCTGCGACGGCATGGTTGAGTAGGGCTGTTTAGGGTTTAGGGTTTAGGGTTTAGGGTTTAGGGTTAGGGTTTAGGGTTTAGGGTTTAGGTCTAGCGCCTGCGACGGCATGGTTGAGCTGTCTAGGATGCCCAGTAGTACCCTTATTCCCTTTTTGGGGGGTTTAGGTTCCCTTAGAAACCCCTTTAAGCAAAACAGGGCACCCTTTTTACGCCTAGGTTACTGGCCAGCCTAGCTGTACAGAGCTTTTTGTGGGGCTTATGGGGTTTGCAGGCCTTAAGAAGGGCTTATAGACTTTGCTTTTGGAGCCCTAAGCCCCAAAAGTCAAATTGAGTTGAAGCCCGAAGCCCTTAGGAGAACCCCGCAAACATTCAAACTTGCTGCGATGTGGACCCGCCCCAGCCGTAAAGATTAGAAAACTGCTTGAACAAAAGGGTTTAAGATTAGGCATCGAGCTTTCTTAGATTGGTGGCTTGAAGCATCCTGTACAATGGCACAAGATCTCCCTACCGGTATATACTCAACCCTAAACCCGACAACCTAAACTGTAAACCGTTAAACCCTAAACCCTAATCCCTAAACCCGAAACCCTAACCCCTAACCCCTAAACCCTAAACCCTAAACCCTAAACCCTAAACCCTAAACCCTAAACCCTAAACCCTAAACCCTAAACCCTAAACCCTAAACCCTAAACCCTACCAACAACCACTCGGACACAGAACGCAGGCAGGGGGAAGTGGAGCCGTTGCAGCTGGATGAGATCCGTCGGACAGATGAGTCCGCGGACAACTTCTGGAAGGACAAGGGCTTGAAGAGGTTTGTGGTTTAGGGTTTAGGGTTTAGGGTTTAGGGTTTAGGGTTTAGGGTTTAGGGTTTAGGGTTTAGGGTTTTAGGGTTTAAGAGCTGCAGGTTTAGGGTTTAGGGTTTAGGGTTTAGGGTTTAGGGTTTAAGAGCTGCAGGTTTAGGGTTTAGGGTTTAGGGTTTTAGAGCTGCAGGTTGATGCCTGATAAAAGGGTTTAGGGCTTCATGGGCGTTCACAGGGTTTCCAGGGTTTATGGTGTTTAAAGGGTTTTTAGGGTTTATAGGGTTTTTAGGGTTTTTAGGGTTTATAGGGTTTAGGGCTTTGTTAGAAGTTCTCCAGTTGTGGACGTTAGTCGCTGACCTTGAACAGGAAGATAGATCCTTAGAAGGCCACCACGGGTCCAACCACAAGCCGCCCCCTCCCCCAGCAGGAATGATGCAGCAAGACAGCAAGATGCGAAAGACTTGGGTGGTAGTTCTTTTCCCCGATCGTCAGAATTGCTACCCTAGTTACTGTAGTTGGTGTTGATACCCTACTTGTCGTAGCCATGATAGTGATTATTGCAGTGATTCTGCTTTCACCGAAAAGACTTCGAGTGGCGGCTGGCCTGTATAAAGTCCACCCTCTTTCAATGTATTCCTTTCTTGCCCAGGAACCTAGACCTTTTTTGGTTAAAGGAGCTGCGGTCCCTGACACGCTGGCTCCGAGGCTTCGGCTGCATTGTGTGCGCCTCGGCGGCGATTCTGGTAGGGCTTAGGGTTTAGGGTTTAGGGTTTAGGGTTTAGGGCTTAGGGTTTAGGGTTTAGGGTTTAGGGTTTAGGGTTTAGGGATCATCAGAGGATTGAGGCTATGCAATGGAGTTCCGGCTCCTGGAGGTCTGAAGCCTTTCGCCAACAGATCGCACGCAAGCTAGCACTTGCAGGTTCATGGGTAGTTGCAACCTATATCTCAGATGTAAATAGCAGGGTATCCATAAAACCCAAAACTTGATTATTCGAGGCACGCAAACGCCATACTTGCACAACTCCCCATGAAATGATGGATTTCATGGTCCCCCGAACCTTACTGCCATGGCCCAAACCCGGAACCTTGAACTGAACTTAAACTTTTTTGGAACCCTAAACCCTACACCGGGCAGGAGCGAAAACACACCGCCCCAAAACCTATAAACCCTGAACACTAATCCCTCGAACCCGGAACCTGAAATTGAAACTGCCCTAAACCCTAAACCCTGAACCCTAAACCCTAAACCCGGACAGTGACCACAGAGAAAGGCTGGGTGCCCTTCAATGAGGCTTGGGGGCAGAGCCTCGGCATGCAAGAGACTGTAGGCTGTCAGGCTTCCAACGCATATGAGTTTAGGGTTTAGGGTTTAGGGTTTAGGGTCTAGGGTCTAGGGTTTAGGGAGTTTCTTGGGCTCGTCGATTTGCAGGTCTTGAGGTTGAGATCGCCTGATGTTCTTGGATGTTGCATTTCGGTTCTGGGAAGTAAGTCCATGCAATTGTCATCGTGTCAGCTGGCCTTCAGCGTCTGGAATCAAAAAAGGGAGTTTCTAGTAGGCAATGAGGGAGTTAGATACCCTATATCCCCCTTCAAGGGATTCTACAGGTTCACGGATGGAATCAGGATCGCTGGACAGCTTGACGAGGCTAAGGCTGCTGAATCTCTTTGGAACGAAGCAAAGAACAGAACTCTGGTCAACAGGTATGTTGCCCATAGAAGAATTCATGCTCACTGGGCGACGTTGAAGTTGCTGCTGAAAGGCTCGACATGTGGAACAGTGGCTGCAGGGATAGTTTAAGTTCCACCTTGGCAGGTTGCGGCTGCACATAGCCGAGTTTCAAGTGATGTTTGGCCTAGAGCTTCGGCTTTTGGGTTTAAGGTATCTCAACTGAACCCTATAAACCCTAAAAACCCTCCCGAGTGGTTTGTCCAGCTATGCGGGAGCGAACAAACCCTCCTGCCGTGCGCGAGAGCGAGCGACGACAGCCCCTAAACCCTAAACCCCAAACCCCAAACCCTAAACTCCTCTAGAACCCGGAAATCCGTGTTGAAGATGTTCTTTTTTTGGAAAGCCCTAAACCCTAAACCCTATCCCCTAAACCTCCTGAGCTCCTCGTTTCCCAGGTTTCAATCGATGCAGGTGGTGCGATGGCTCCGCGCCTTCGGTGGGCAGCGTGCTTCGTTGGCAAGGGACTCCATGCTTTGCGGGGTTAGGGTTTAGGGTTTAGGGTTTAGGGTTTAGGGTTTAGGGTTTAAATTTAACCTGCATCCTAAGTTCCAAATCCGGATAGGTTTCAAGGACTGTTTAGGGGTTTAGAGTTTAGGGGTTGAGGGGTTAGGGTTTAAGGGTTTAGGCTAGGGTTTAGGGTTTTAGCGTGTGCAGAGATACCTGGGGAAGCAGTATTGCTGTTGATTGACTCTTGGCGCGCAAGGGGAACCAACGATGTGCGACACCAAAACCCTTGAACGTAGTTTTTTTTTTTTTTTTTTTTTTGGGGGGGGGGGGGGGTAGAGCAATCACACCATTAGGTACCCCTTATGAAGTTCCCATAAGCCCCTACAAGCCCATGTGGAGTTCTGGCCTCCAGGCTGGATTGACATGGCCAGTGGGTGGAACGATGTGGGCGACCTCTTCCAAGGAGACCGAAGACAAGCCCCACACGCCAACTTTGGGTTTAGGGTTTAGGGTTGTAGGGTTTAGGGTTCAGGGTTCCCTGCAATGTGAGCTCATGTTCCCAAGCCCTACAGGTATAGCGTTTAGGGTTTAAGGGTTGGGGCATCGTTGCCTGCAGCCCTTGTCCCCTCCAACAGTGCCTACAGTGCTTGGCGACGAATGTATTTTCAAATCGCTGCCGAAATCTACCCGACCTGTGGTGCGGTAAGGTTAGTGGTGTTCTCGGTAGGGGACGTGGGAATCCGGTTCCCTGTATAAACCCGACAATGGTCGTGTAGGGGAACGCAAGCTAGCGAAATTCCCACATTCCCCATGAAGAACTCATGAACGAAGTTGGGAGAAAAATGCAAGGTCTAGGCCAGCAGAGTGCTTCTTTGGCACCATTGTGCACGGCTTCCTTTTTGGGCTGCGTCTGTTGTGAAGAGCCTGGACCCGAAGTCTTTCGCAGAACGTGAGTGGAACGAGCACTTGAGCCATGTCGCAGACCCCTTAGTCCTAAGCTTGGTTTAGGGTTTAGGGTTTAGGGTTTAGGGTTTAGGGTTTAGGGTTCAGGGTTTAGGGTTTAGGGTTTAGGGTTTAGGGTTCTTCGGGACTAGGGTCTGGGGTTTAGGGTTTAGGGTGTAGGTGGTCTGGAAGCTGTTAGTGGTGCTTTGCTGGAGCGGACAACGCTGTTGCCCTTAATGTTGCCGGTGAAAAGGCCTCCGTCTTATAGACACCCCCCTATAAACCCTAAACCCCTGAACCCTCTCTGGCTCCTCTAGTAACAGGCCCGGAACCCTAAGTACTGTCTATCGTCAGTGTGCTTGCTTGGTGGAGGAGAGGATGCGGGCGATCTGGTCGATGCACATAACTACGAGAGCGCGCCGTGCCATGGCGCGTGCTCATTTGGGGTTCAAAGGTTGTGGGCTTTGTCAGTAATGGCCCTGCAATGTCTCCTGGCTTCGGACGTGCTTAGAGAGAATTAGGGTTGGAGGTTCATCAGGGTTTAGGGTGTAGGGTTTAAGGGTTGGGGGTTTAGGGTTTAGGGTTTAGGGTCTCTTAAGGGACAATCTCGTGAAAACTTCGCCAGGCCATGTCACGGTACTTTGTATACGCGGCCTTCCTTCTACTCTTCCTTGCTTTGCAAGAACTCGTGGGTGTGAGCCGGAGTAGATGTTGCGCAGCCCTGGGCCTGAAATTTATGCAGTCTTAGGGTCTAGGGTTTTAGGGTTGGGATTTAGGGTGTAGGATTTAGGGTGTAGGATTTAGGGTTTAGGGTTAGGGTTTCGGGTTTTGGGGTTTAGAAATACAAAGCCTGAAGCCTAAAACTAACAATGTCACATGATGGAGCCCAGGTACGACGGGCTGTCTCTTGGCTGAGGAAAGCCGGTCATATGGGGGTTTACGATAAATATGGGACCCCTTGTATGGACAGTAGGATCCCCTTATAGTGAGGACCTTAACAAGGTACCCTCATATGGCCTGAAACCCTAAACCCTACTTGGAGGTTCATGGGTTATAAGTAATGTTATAAGTACCCTGACTCAGGTTATGAGTATAGTTGTACTAAATACACATGAACCTCCACGTAAACCCTTAGAGAGAGTTCCTGAAAACTGAAAAGGTTCGAGAACTCCAAAGATTCGAGGGGTGCCGAGGCCACCAAGCCTTGTTTAGCGCTGGAGTGCTTAGTAACACTACTCTTATTCCAGACTCTAGCCACAAAGTGAGCTACCCCTTTTACCCTGAACCCTTGGGGGTGCGATTTTTGGGGCTTATTCTCTAGAGGGCTAGCTGAACATAGCTGAATTCTCAAGTTGAAATCATAAGCCCCATTGCAGGCCATAATGGCCCTTTCCGGGTCTGTTTAAGGCACCCGCAACCCTAAACCCCAAACCTTAAGCCTTAAACCCTAAACCCTAAAGCAACAAATGTCCTTTTGTGGCTTGGGCATTGTAAACGTGGCCATCGCCATCCTTTGCAGGTGCGTGTGCAGGCTAAGGCTAGGATAAGGTGTGGGGGGCTGTACATGGGTTTACAGGGCTCTACGAGCTCTGAGGTTTGCGCCCTGTGGTTCTAAAACGCCCTAAACGCCCCTTTAGGGTTTAGGGTTTAGGGTTTAGGGTTTAAGGTTTAGGGTTTAGGGTTTAGGGTTTAGGTCTCCGTTGCAGTAGGTTGAGCCTGAGCCTGGGCCAGCTCGCAGGCAAAGTACCTTCCAGCTTTGGCCGCTGCCTCTGGCCGGACGGGCGCTGGCCCTCGGTGAGCAGCTTTACTCCCTTGGCATGTGGGAGGGTTCAGGGTTTAGGGTTTAGGGTTCAATTCGGGGGTTTACGAAAATCGGGGACCCCTAATAGGCCCCCCAATCAGGTAAGATTCGCTTGGAACAAGGACCCCAATAAGGTACCCCGAATTTCGGAACCCCCCTCCCCCCCCCCCCTGTGTGTGTGTGTGTGTGTGTGTGTGTGTGTTGTTTTTTGTTTTTTTGCAAGTGCTGGGCCTAGGTGTGGTGTTCCCCCTTATACTAAGAGTCCTGAATAGGGATGATTAGTACCCCCTAAACCCTAAACCCTAAACCCTAAACCCTCAAACCCTAAAACCCTAAAACCCTCAAACCCTCAAACCCTCAAACCCTAAACCCTTTGAAGGGTTTAGGGTTGCGGGCCCGGCTTCGACTCTCTGAGCTTGGGTGCATCCTTGGCCTCCCGCAAAGCCTTGAGAACCGGAAACCTGAAACCCCCGAAATGCAGTTCGCGTGGCAAAAAGCCGAACAAGCCGAAATCCGCAAAGCCCTAACAGAACCTCAAACCCCTGGGAAACTCTACCCCCTAAACCCTACAAACCCTACAAACCCGAAACCCTAAACCCTAAACCCTAAACAAAAAAAACGCTCGAAAGCCAACCTCGGCCAAGAGTAAGGTACGGCGGCTTAGGGTTCCCGGTGGAGGTGTGGAAGCAGTGGGGTTCAGGGGTTCAGGGGTTCAGGGGTTTCGGGGTTTCGGGTTTGGGGGTTTATGCCGCAGCAGTCTTGGGTTAGAAAAGGGGTTTAGGGTTTAGGGATGTTTTTGGGTTTCGGGTTTAGGGTTCCATTTCTTGAGGGGTTTAGGGTTTAGGGTTCAGGTTCAGGGTTTCGTGTCTACTGTTTAGGAGTTCAAGTGTAGGGTTCCACCTGTTGATGGAAGTAAGGAATCTCCACCTGAGCAGGTTCAGGGTTCAGGGCCGTTTTGGCTCAAGGGTTGTTCTTCGGCTCAAGGCTACGAGGTTGATACAAAAACCCAAGCGAATTAGCAACAACAAGCATATTTGTGTACAGGTTGAAAAGCGAAGTAGAGAGACTTCGACGCTGAGGGATCTGCCCCTCTTTTTTACTTTGGGGTTCCTCTGGAAGATTGTGACCTTGCCGGCCGATTCTTGCTTATGAGAATGGTGGTCGATGAGGTGGACCTCTAAGCCTCTAAGTCCAAGAAATCCTACATACCTTCCACCCCAACCTCTACCCCCCAAGGGCTCCTTGCACTTACAAAACTACCCCCCCAAACCCAGACAACTGTTGAGTTACAACACTGAGGGCCCAGAGCTTCGAAAAGCGGCCTCAGGACCACGAGTGGTCTCCAGAAACTTCCTGGGCTTATGGGCAGCTTGGCTAACTTGATTAGGGTTTAGGGATGAGGTTGAAACTATCAATGCGACCATCGTTGTGTGCGCATTAAGGAGAAGGACAGAGAATGGGATAGAGTGAGTCCGAGAGAAACTTCGCGGGGGATTCTCCATAGCACACTCCTCTCACAGCCTCCCATGAAGCTAAACCCTAAACCCTAAACACTCATGTGTCGCCCCGACCAGAAGGCATGCGTGCCCTTGCGAGGGCGGATTCCCCTCACTTAGGCCGTTCAAAAGAAGACGAAAAAGAGAGAGCACATTAACTATTTAGCTGTGGGTAGTTCGAGAGAGAAGCTCCCCTGTGTGGGTTGGAATTGCGCTTGACCATCTTTAAATGTCAAAGTGGTAGGCCGCACTCTCTCTCTCTCTCTCCCCTTGTCTCCCTGTCTCTCTCTCTCCCTCTCGCTCTCTCGCTCCCCCTATCCTCCTCACTCTCCCTCAGGACCTTTTGAGAGACCTTGTCCGATCTGGCCATCCTGCGGAGAGTCAGAGAGCCTTGCTTGCCCAGGAATGTGAGCTACAACGCGAAGGACCCACTGCGATTGCTGGGGAAGGGCTCGGCTCGGATGAAACAAATCACAACACCTGAGTCCAAATTAACGTGGTTTTGTAAACCCGAAACCCTAAACCCTAAACCCTAAACCCTAAACCCTAAACCCTAAACCCTAAACCCTAAACCCTAAACCCTATCGTGCGAGTGCGGGAGTCGACGCTTTGGAAGGTGTTTGGTGCCTTGTTTGGTTAGTGCAGCGAGGCTTTCTGGAAGCAGCATGTAATATAGGGGCCTTAATAATTAGAGTAGGGTTTTTTGGGGGGGGGGGGGTATTATAGTATAATGATAAAGCAACCACAAGGGAATACTGTTAGTAATTATTCCGACCCCTATGCTAGGTTCAAATAGTGGACGCGGTGGAGCTTCAAACCACTACAGTGCCCCACAGCAGACTGAGACTGGTTTGCGCGACCCTAAACCCTAAACCCTAAACCCTAAACCCTAAACCCTAAACCCTGAACCCTGAACCCTAAACCCTAAACCCTAAACCCTAAACCTTGGGATATGTGAGGCATGGTTTTTAGAGCTCCAACCTTGCGAGGACTTCGCCATCAAGCTCTTGGATCTCGGGCACCGGCTCGAGGCCATGGCGGGCGGGGATCCCAAAACCCTTTTCGCGTAGGGGGGGTTTAGGGTTTAGGGTTTAGGGTTTAGGGTTTAGGGTTTAGGGATGTGTATGGTTTAGTGTTTCTTAGCGGTGGCGGGCCAAAAGCGGTTTCTTGGTGCTCTAATTACCGATTCCCCTCCCTCTCTTTGACTCTGACTGCTTCGCGTGGACCCTTTTGCCCGTTTACAGTTCTGGGTTCCCCTACATTTTCAATTCTAACCAAGCACAAAGAGGGTGCCCGTATTTTAATGTGGTTACTTGGCTACCAGGACTATAATCACCCCCCCCCCCCCCAAAGAAACACCCTGTTTGAATTCTTAAGCCCCCTACATTATCCGTCCTGATAAGCGCCAACAGAAGCTGCAACTGATTTTTGGGCAGTTGTTCGCGAAGCTTGTCCCAAAAGAACCATGACGAAGGTGACCCGTTTTGGTAACCGTAAACCCTAAACCCTAAACCCTAATCCGAGCATCTGTTTAATTGGGGGGGGGTTCCCCCCCCCCCACCGCAATAAGGAAGGCAGGGTTCCGCAATAATTGGACCATGGCCCTGCATTGATTCTCTATTAAAAAAAATGGGCTGCAGATCCCTGAGGTGCTGTAGCTTCGCATCTCCGCAAGCAAAACAAGAAGCCTGCCGACAGATTTTTGAACCCCCCCAAAATATTTTCTTTAAATGTGGTGGGTTTGCCCCATACGAAATCCACACTAATGGAAAGTAGTCTTCCGGCGGGCTTCCGGCCGAAAAAAACTTCTTAAAATGTGGGGGTATTAATTAAACAGATTCTCGGATTAAACCCTAAACCCGATGCCCCTTTTAAGAGGGCCTGGGCCATCCCCTTGAAGCACCATATGTGCCGACAAGGCGCTTCTTTGCGAGAACTGGATCTCTGCTGTTGCTTCTTGGCCGTGGACGGGGGTTTAGGGTTTAGGGTTTAGGATCCTGGCAGCAAGGAGTCCAGGTGCAAAAGGGTTTAGGATTTCGGGTTTAGGGTCTAGGGTTTAGGGTCCAGTGTCTACGGTTTTGAGTGTCCCGTATACTGATTTACTTGCACCGTCCCTTGAGCAGGTAAGTGCTTTTGGGCCGCAGGTAAGCCTTATTCCTGGAGACCCTTTTCTGCCTTTGCCTGGCCATAGTTCCTAAGCACCAAGCCCTATAAACACTACAAGCCCTACAAACCCCGTAAGACCTGAACCCAACATTCTGAACCCCTAGCAGTCTCCAGGGCCAAGGCCCGTGTTCGGACTCAGCAAGCTCATTTAAATTCAGGAGGATCGCTTTGAGCTAAAGGTCACCGTAGATTCCCAAATTTGTCCTTCTGATCTCGGGCCCCATTATGAGGATTCCTGAAAATCATCGAAGTCCCTCAGTCTAAAGCAGGAAGATTTGCCAGGCCTGTTGCAACTCTGAAACTAGAAGCCACACATCTGGTGCGGGGGTTTGGGTCCAGCCAAGCGGGTGCCAAAAAAACCCTTAGATTATTCAGAACTCCTGGGCCATGAGGTCTACACCCAGTGGAACGACATCGAAGAGGAACCCACGGAAGCCAGAAACCCCAAAGACCACGTGCTCTTGAGACACACTTAGAACACTCAACCCCAAACCCTTCACCCCTTGATCCTAGAGTAGAATCCGGCCCAATGATATTTTTGTAGGTAGTCGGGGCTTGGGTTTCAGACATGAGGTGGCCCTTTGGGTGCGAACGGTCAAGCTCCAAACCCTAAACCCTGAACCCTACGAGTGCTGTTTGTCCGACGCTTTTCAGCATCTTCGGGCGGACGGTCAGTGTTCGATCAATATCCTTGTCTGGAGTCCATCACCCGAAGCCCCATGTTTCAAAAAAAACGGTTTAGGGTTTAGGGTTTAGGGTTTGGGGTTTCGGTTTAGGGTTTAGGGATGTTTAGGGTTTAGGGCCCCACAACAAGCCCAAGCCTAAAATTAAAAGCACGTTTCCCCGCTGAGTGGTATCGTCCAACTATGCAGGTGATTAGAAGATCAAAAACTTTGTAAAACATAAAGTAAAACCCTCAACAGCCCTAAACCCTCAACCCTAAACCTGAACAACCATAAACTCGGAAACCAGGAGATCAATGGCCTTGTGACCTACGACCGTCTTCCGAAGCTCCCTCAGCCAGTGCTGCTGGAGTTCAGCGGGCGACTGGCGCAGGCGCTCTCGGGTCTGTTGCTCTCATCCTGAACCCTAAGCCCGAAACCCTAAACCCTAACCATAAACCCTAAACCCTGCTCTTTGTATACTTGAACCCTTAGGGCCAGAGTTCCTCTTCAAACTTTCCTCTTGGGGCTTTTGGGGGGTTTTATGGCTTGCTGTGGATAATTAAAAATGTTTCTCCAGTGACGAGTGGCGTTGTTGCTCCAGAAATCAGAGAAGTCTTGGCCGTGAACGAATGCAACAACGAAAGTAACCGAGAACGGCACCCACTACCAGAAGTCTAGGTAAACCTCCCAATATCCGACCTGTGTTGATCGACCTCTTGTCTTCTTCTACGACTCATTGCAGTCACCCACCGTGAATTTCCAAAGCTCCTCAGCTCCTCCTTACATCTAAATCTGCTTAGTGGAAATCCAACATCTTTCTAGGGCACCTCGGGAAACCCTGGCGTCAGGACCCCAACTCAATAGGGTGGATTCCCCGCAAGTGGGACCATGTGACTATGGCGTCATACATGCACGCTAAACCCCATCCCTTCTAACCCTAAACCCTAAACCCTAAACCCTAAACCCTAAACCCTAAACCCTAAACCCTAAACCCTAAACCCTAAACCCTAAACCCTATCCCTTCTAACCCCTAAACCTCGAGTTGATCAAAGGTCAGGTTAGAGGGCTTCCCTGCAGCATCCTGAAGCTTTTTCTGGACGTTTCGATCCAAGCCCCTTATTAAACCTCTCTCTAACAGGGTTTAGGGTTTAGGGTTTAGGGTTTAGGGTTTAGGGTTTAGGGTTTAGGGTTTAGGGTTTAGGGTTTAGGGTTTAGGGCCTCAAGGCATGCACCAAGCTCCGGGTTCAATAAGGGCCCTGAGAGGATAGGGAACTTGGGGCCTGGTAGGGTATTTGCTGGAGGGTGCTGGCGTGTTTCTGGCATGGTGTCGGATTCTCCGAATTCGACACCCCTAAACCCTAAACCCTAAACCCTAAACACACAGGTGCGAATGGCGAGGCTCAGAAGTCTCAAGGGCCTCGGATGAGTTGCATGCAGCCCCAGAACTTGTGTCCGGGGTTTTCCGAAATTAGGGGTATGTTGCGGTCCTCATTATAAGGGAGTCCTACTCTTTGGGATCTAAATTCGCGGTCCCCTATTTTCGTAAACCCCCATATCATTCTCTGCCACCTCCCACCTTGCAAGACAGGTGCACGCGGAGTGCGGCTTCGGACGGGCAAAAAATCGGCGGCTGTGCGGGGGTGTCGCAAGCTTAGGGCGCCCAGCAGGTATTTTCGGTGTCAAATGCCACCCACAACATTCTGCTTCTCTTAGCAGAACTGGGAAGAGGGTTGTGAGGCTATAGAGTCGACCCTTAGCACATTCCATGGTTCATGTGATGTTGTTGTAAACTTTTCCTTGAGTTGTAGAAGCTGGAGGTGAGCCGTATTATGTACTTATATATGTATCCCAGGTAGTATGGCCTTGCATGTGCTTTCATGATCTCGCTTTCAATGGGGCCCCCCAACAAGTTCATGAGATGCATGCTTGGCTGTCGGCCCGCAGGAAATCCTTGCAGTCTTTGCCGTGAGAAGCCTTGCATCTCTTGTCGGGTCTTTATCAGTAGACTTGAGGCCAGGAGGTGCCACGAGGTGCCAGGCGCCTCCCATTTCTGGCACACGCGTAGGACTTAAGAGCACCTAAACCCTAAACCATAAGCCCGAAACCCTAAACCCTAAACCCTAAACCCTAAACTCTAAACCCTAAACCCTAAACCCTAAACCCTAAACCGCCAAGCAGCAGCCAGCTAGCGCAGCGTGGCCGCGGCAATGGCGCAGCCGAGTCGGCCGGACCTGATTCCCGCGCCCGCGGTGATGCTCGACTCAACATTCTTGTGATTGAAGTGGCGGCCAGTGGCACCCTAAACCCTAAATCCCTAGCCCCTAAACCCTAACCCCTAAACCCCAAACCCTAAGACCTAAGCTCTACATCATCCTATTCCCAAACTCTCCGCAGCGAATCCGGTGGCACTCCTACAGGGCTTGCAGTGGCTGAGCCAATCTCGGTATGCATGTACGCACACATAGATCACATGTACCCAAGTTTGTAAACCCTGAACCTTAAGCCCTAAGCCCTAAACCCTAAACCCTAAACCCTAAACCGTGTTTGAAGAGAAGGGGTCAGCCTGAGACTGCTTCGTTTTCATAAGGACTCAGCGCCCCCATGGCGAGGGCACACCCAGCGGCGCCTCCCTGTTCAAGGAGCCAGTCAACGACAATGAGGGGGGTCTGGTACTAGGGTCAGGCTTTAGGGTTTAGGGTTTAGAGTTCAGGGTTTCGGGTTTCGAGTTTGAGTTTAGGGCCGGTTTTCGGGTACATCATGTCTTCACAGGTTTCGAGGGAAAGGCACTTCTTTGGCAAGTAGGAGAGGGGTGCCCCAACCTAGCCCAGAGCCCAAAGCATCCCCAAGCCCGATACCCGGAACCCTCAACCCTATAAACCGGCACCCGTCAGGGTAGTTTCAGGGGGTGGCTGGGATGCTCGATTTTCGAGACCAGCTGCTTCAAACGACCGGACGGGCGCAGTTTTAAGTGTAAGGGCTTGGGTAGTTCTCTCAATTAGGGTCCTTTTGGGTTCTTCTTAAAAGGGCGCCGTACTATACAAAGGACCCCAACAGGGGACCCGAATTTAGAGAATGACCCTAGGGATTTGAGGGTTATAGGCTATAGAATTTTGGATTTAGGTCTAGGGCTTTTGCCAAGGCCTTAAGGTCTGAAGTTGGGGTTGCATTAGTTTTGGGCTTTTGTCAAGCGGAAGGGATGACGGGCTCAGGATTTGTCACATACTGTGGGAAAGGGAAAGTGGACTTCGCGGCAGAGTCTCGACCGAAAAGAAAGCACCCACACATCTGTTCAGCTCGCACACTCCCCTTCAACACCCCTGGAGGGAGTCGCCAACAAGAAGCCATGTGCGAGCCGGATGCCTAAACCCACACACCCTAAAACCCCTAAACCCTAAACCCTAAACCCTAAGCCCTAAGCCCTAAGCCCTAAGCCCTAAGCCCTAAGCCCTAAACCCGGGCACAGGATCCGCGAAGCGATCGCGAGCGAATTGCAGCCTTGGACCTTTGGCGAGCACGCTGGCTGCAAGCAGAAGAGATTTCGGTACATAAGTTGTGTGCGTGCGTGCGTGCGTGCGTGTTTGTTTGTGTCTGTCTTGACTGGGACTTTTCATTGCATGGGCGTGGCTGCCTTCCATTCTTTCATCCCTTGCAGTCTTTTCTCTATCCGCTACCCTGCAGCCGAGCCCTAAACCCTAAACCCTAAACCCTAAACCCTAAACCCTAAACCCTAAACCCTAAACCCTAAACCCTAAACCCTAAACCCTAAACCCTAAACCCTAAACCCTAAACCCTAAACCCTAAACCCTAAACCCAGCACGTGCTCACACCGGGAGTCGAAGGCCTGTATCCCCCTTTGGCTTAGAGCGAGTTACTGGCAGATTTTATACTAACAGTCCTTAGTAGGGATTCGAATAATGGGGCGGGGGTACTATAATCCCTATTACGGACTGTTAGTATCGATAAACCCTATTAAGGACTGTTAGTATAAGGGAGTACATCCCAACTTAAACCCTACACCCAGGTGCACTTGGAGCAATGTCCAGACTGTGGCCATGTGCTTGGCTCAGGAAAGTCTAGGGGGTCTCAAGGTTTCTATTGGGCTCTTTAGGGTTTAGGGTTCATACTCCTCCTTTGCCGTGCAAATCTGCACTGGACAGACCCCTAAACAAAAAGCCCCAAACTCGGCCCAAACCCTAAACCCTAAACCCTAAACCCTAAACCCTAAACCCCTAACCCCTAAACCTGAAACCCAGTGAGGTCTCATGAGGTTTCTACTTGATACTTCGTCAGAGGGCTCACAAAGAACCTTAAGTGCTTTGTGGGCATGTGTTTAGGGTTTAGGGTTTAGGGTTTAGGGGTTTAGGGTTTAGGGTTTAGGGTTAGGCCCAAAACCCTTGAAAAGCCCTACAGACTAAGCACCTGAGCATGCCTCAGCCCTGCACCCCTCAAGCCCCAGAAATTCCCGAGCCGGGAATTCGGCAAGGGCGTTTTGATCTAACTCCCTCCTCCTACTCCGCAAGCAGAAGGAAGAAAACCTACCTGGAGGTTCATGGGCAGTTCTTACTGGTGGTTAGAACCTGTCTAAAGTGCTTGTATCCCTGCGTTTAGCTACACATGAACCTTCAAGTAGCCCCAAATTTCGTACAGGCAAACCTATACCGTCTTGATTTTGTTGGCGGTTAGTATGATGAATTTACTTTTAAGGTCACGGTAGATGAGCTGCTTTCGCTTTCCGCAGTCTGTTTTTGGTGCGCGGTCTTGGCCTCGTTTTTCTTCTTACATGTCAGCCATTGTGATTTCACATGCCTTCAGGATGCCCCCCCCCCCCCCCACATAGACCAAGAAGTCCCAAAGCCTCGCAAAAGTAGCGCCGCCATGTCCAAATTTGGCACAGACGTGAGTTTCGCGGCGCTTAGAGAAGTTGCACGGTGAAGCTTGCAGAGTCCGATGGCCCTGCGGCCCAAGACCCTACGAGATGCATCACGCCCGCCCTAGCTCCCCTCGGCTGCGTTCATTCTCGATGTCGCCAGCAAAAAACGAAACCTTAGGCTCCAAGCTTAGAAAAGCCCCCAAAAACTGCCCTAAACCACTAGTATGGCCGAAGCTTTAAACTGCAAGGTCCATGGCAGACAGGGAGCCGGCAAGTAACAGGGACTGCACATGGAGACCGCTCAAATTTTGGGTTTGGGGTTTAATTAGGGTTTAGGGTTTCGGGCTTGGGGTCAAGGAATTCAAGGAATGCGTAGTGTTTAATGGAAGCACGGGCTAGTTTTGGGCTTGCAAGGGCTCCGAGGATCTGCTTCCATGCGTACTGGAGGGCCAGTTTAGGGACGCTTGAAGAGTTACCGCAGCTTTTCGAGCATTTCATAGGGTTTAAAATGGGGCTTACTTGGCCCCTTGAATCTGGAGCTTGGTAAAGGGGCTTCGCCCCCATTAGGATCCTGTGTAATCTTCCGCGACGAGCCTCCTCTTAAGAATCCAAGCCTGGTCCCTCCTAAGCCCTCAACGTTCTTGTGCGTAGGGTTTAGGATTCAGGGTTTCGGGCTTCGGCTTTATAGGGTTAGGGGTTTAGGGTTTAGGGTTTAGGATTTCCCTAAGCCCTCAACACTTGGCCATTTCGTCTCGGCAACCTGCGAGCCGAACTGTGCCCAAGAGTGGCTCTTTAGCTTGGGTTCAGGATTTAGGGATTAGGGTTTAGGGTTCCGGGGTTGCGGTTTAGGGTTTAGGGTTTAGGGTTGAGGGTTTAAAGGGTTTAGGGCATAGGTGTGAGGGTTTACTTTCTGGCTTACGGTTTACACAGACACGGACTCCTCACTGGGCTGGTTCGAGAGGTGAGTGGGTCCAGACCCTAAACCCTAAACCCGGAAAAAAAAACAACCAAAGCTTGCAGCCTGGAACCAACGGCCCCATGCAACCAAGGTTCGCGACCCTGATTCGGCCGGAGAGGCACATCTATGAGTACACGCAGGCGCGGCTCATGCAACTTTTTGGAGGGGGAGGTGTGGAGTTTCTGGTTTGGGGTATAAGGGTTTGGGTCTTGAGGATGTTCTTTGCTGTGCGTCTGGGTCGGATGGTGTTGGTGTGAGCTTGGTAGTGTTCGACGTGCAGGCATAGAGGGCGTGAGGATGCAAGTTCAGAGGATCTTCGACAGGGGTTACACTGGGGTTTAGGGTTAGGGTTGAACAGGGCGTGGAGGTCGCATGATCGGCTGCGTAAGAGGCAGTTCTCCCTCCAAGGCAGCAAGATCTGCTGCAGCTGCCAGCCATGAACACCACCCATGATTCGATAGATGTATCCCGCCACACATGGCGCACAGCGGGCGAACAGTCGGAAAGAGATCTGGGCACTTCCCAAAAATGGGGGACCCCTCTCTATATGCCCCGAGATAGTCATGTCCTTCTTATAGGCGCCCCCCAACAGGTCTCCCTATTTTCGGAAACCAGAATGTGTCCATGGTGGCCAATGGTATTCAGCTTCTCTTTCAGCTTCTGCAGCCTTAAACAAACCATTAGAAGCCCTGCTAACAACAGTCAACAACCCAAGCGCTTCCACCTAACACCTCGAAGCAGTTTGTTGCTCACCTCTGCCCTCCCAAAGAAGCAAGCGACTCGACAAAGTCGGTGCTCGAGGCTGTCCCTGATGATCTGAACTGCACACTGTGTGGCGACGTCTTTCAGAATCCGTCCCAGATTCCGCACCTGGGTTCGCGCTTTCTCCAGCAGGTTTGAGACAAGTAGCAGGTTTGAGGACGGAAAACAGTCGGGTTCGGCTCGGGCGCTGGCCTGGTGGGTTTGTGGCTCAGAGCTTCCCGGTCGCCACCTTTTAAGGGTTCTGAAGTGTGGGCCCTTGGGTTTTCAGAAGGTATATAAGGTATATATATATATATATATATAAGGGGTCGGACCATGTAATGTTGACTTCACATTAGTGGATCCACCCGCAATTGTAAAATCCCGCTGCCGGAACACAATAGTGTAGCCCGCCACAATTGTAAAATCCGACCCGGGAAATCCGGGTTTTACGGGTGATGCTACTACTACTACTACTACTACTACTACTACTACTACTACTAGTACTACTAGTACTACTAGTACTACTAGTGGTACTACTACCTAATACTAAAACTAATACTACGACCTACCAGTTTTTAGGCGGATACTATTGAGGAGGCCCTGGCCGGAGAGATTGATCAATGAAGGGGGGGGGGGGTTATTAATGCGAAGTCAACATTAACCCCAGGCCCTAAGCCCTTAACCCTAAACCCGAATTCAACCTTCTCAAAAGTCTTCAGCTTTATTTTCGAGCGCCCCATTTTCTTGATCCATCGTCCCCCAGCGGACACCTTTCGGTCGACCGCATTTCTCTGTCATGCTCCCCCCCCACTTGAGTGGGCCTAGGGGTACACGTATGGGCCCTAAATTGGGGGACCCCTTAAATATACCTTCTATATACCTTATATATACACCTTATATACACCGTATATAATCCGAGGCCTGTCAGCTTGAGATCTGAGGTGTGGGCACCACTTCTGCAGCAGCTGCATTCGTGCTCTTCTGGCCCGAGGGACAGGCGTCGTGCGAGGTAGAGGTGTGTAATAGCCAAAGAGCAATGTACAAAATCAAGTTGTCAAGGCCAGAGCCTCCCTCCATCCCCTCCCTCCATCCCCTCCCTCCCCTCCCTCTCTCCCTCTCTCCCTCTCTCCCTCTCTCCCTCTCACCCTCTCCCTCTCTCTTTCTCTCTCTCCTCTCTACTCCTCTCTACTGCTCTCTACTCTTCTCTACTCCTCTCTACTCCTCTCTACCCCGCGCCAGAGCCAGGCCGCGCGAATTGCCCGCTGGATGGCCAGATTGTGACACGATTCGCTGCGCCTTGTCTGCAAACCAGGTTATTGGGCTCAATACAGGACCCGAAATAACTACCATCAATAGTATCCCTGAAAACATGACTTAACAACCACAATAGAACCTACCCAAGAGAATGCTCCATTCTACTTGAAAAGGTCCCAAAATCACCGGGGGCTTGCTTAAGCCAACATCTTCGCAGACCATGACTCCCTGAGACAACTTTGAGCCTACAGGGGGGTTCCGCGCAACATCCTACATCCGATATTCAATCCGTCAACTCTAGACCCTTTTCCCTTTTGTTGGTTCAAGGTTCCGCTAAACCAACCCAAAACCGGGTGCCCTCATTTTGGTTATTGGGCTGCCAAAACACTCTGAACTCTGAGTGGAGAGCTAGGACTCCAGTCCCTTCTGCGTTGAGCGATGGGTGTTTTCTTTTTTGGACTTCTGCTTCACGGTTGTCTGAAAATCGGTTTCGCGGCATTGCGGCCTCCGATAGCGCTGTCCATGCCTGGACTTCGGACCATTTTCCTCGCCTGCTTGTGCCGCTGAAGACACCCTCTGGAGCCCGAAAACTCGAAAAGCAGTCGGAACCTAACGACCCTGGAACCCTAGCCACCTCTAAACCCTAAAACCCTGACCCTAGAACTCCATGAAAACCCGAACGACCCCAGGCCCTTCCTTCAGACGAGCAGCTGCTGCTGCGCCTCAGCCAACTCCGGGTGCGTTGTCCAGTGTGCAGAGAGGAGAGGGTTTAGGGTTGAGGGTTGAAGGGTTTGATGCCTGGGATCAGGGGCTTAAGGGTTCTGGGATATAGGGCAACTGGCGCGTATGGGTTTTTACCGGCCGTGTTTCTAGGGGTGAAACAACGGCTGAGGGCTCAGCGCTCAACAGGATCAGCGCCTGGGTTCAAACAGGACTGCAATGCAAGGGTTTGAGGTTTGAGAGTGTACAGGTTCAAGTTAAGGCTTTCCGGTAAGATCTGTGAGCTATAGGCTATAGGCTGTAGGCTCCAGCTGCAGCAGCAGGGCAGCAAAACCCCCTTGCGAACTGCCACTTTGAGGCAGCCTGCAAGACCAGTTTCAAAGGCAGGTCTTTTCATCTGAGGCTGCAGGAAGACCCCCTGGTTCTCAGTAGGGAATCAGGGAATGAAGGCCCAAAATACCCTTTAAGGGATTATATAGGGTAGTTACATGGTCCCTTGGTAGGGCCCTTAAAAGGGTACCCCTTGCTGTATGTACCCCTTATCTACCCTATACAAATTGAGGGCGCAGACAGCAGAACCCTTTAGAGAAGGTTAGGGACCATGAAACTGGTTGTAGGGGAGAGCCCTAGAGCTAAACCCTAAACCCTAAAATACCCTAAACCTTAAAAATTCTAAACCCCTAAACCCCTAAACCCTAAACCCTAACCCCCTAAACCCTAAACCCTAAACCCTAAACCCAGAGATCTTTTGCCTGGGAGGACATATGCATTGCGGACCTGCAGCTGCATCTCCAGGATCCGGCTCCTCTCTTTCCAAGGGGGTTCTGGTTCAGGTTCAGGGAAACCCTAAACCCCAAACCCTAAACCCTAATCCCCAAGCTGCCTAGGATTGAGGGTTTCGGGTATAGGCCTGGGCTTTAGGCCCAGGATTCCCACCTTAAGCCCTACAGCATCAATGCCGGGAGCCTGTGCCTCGCCTGGCTTGTCCGAGTGTGCGCGACTAAACCCACCATTTGTGGGTCGGGCTCGGGGCGACCCAACCCTTAACCCTCAACCCTTAACCCTCAGCCCTAAACCCTAAACCCTAAACCCTAAACCCTAAACCCTAAACCCTAAACCCTAAACCCTAAACCCTAAACCCTAAACCCTAAACCCTAAACCCTAAACCCTAAACCCTCAGCCTTGGTCACAGGTTAGGGTTTCCGGTCCGGAGGCTCTGGTAAGAGTGTTGCTGAAGAGTAGCTGTACAAGGATGTAAGGGAAACACGGGCAAGCAATTCCTGTGTAATCTTACTCAAGTTCACCCAAACCTTACTCCTAAATCCTCCGTTTAAGACTTCTTTCTGAAAACCCAAGGTCTGCATGGTCGAATCTGCAGAGGCGTATCGCTCGATCCTCCACCCTTTCTACTTGAGCTGCCCGTTGTCGACGCTGCCCATGTTTCAGGGGTTGATATCTCAGAGTTCGGGGGTTGGGCCGTTTAAGGGCCCTGCAGCAAAAGGGCTTTTGGGGGGGGGATCGGGTTTTTGGTAGTCATGGGTCCGCTGAGGGCTGTTAGAATCTTAGACTTTTTTCAGTGCTGTTTTTTTTTTTTTCTGGAGGAACTGGGGGCACAGGTTTTTTTGAACTATTCAAACTATTCAAATGGGGCGGGCGGAGAATCTTAAATTTCTGTGCCCAAAACTCCATAAAAAAGACTTCCCGGACACAATGGACCTATCCCTAAACTCGAAACCCCACAAACCCCCCGCCAGCGTTACGAGGAACTTCACCGTTGGAGAGTTCAATGGAACTTCCGCCTTGATCCGCGGCTTGTTGGCATGTGGGTGGGTGGGGGGGGGGAGGGCCTATCGCTTGACTTCATAGGCTAGGGCTTAAGAGAGGGATAAAATTGTTTAGGGTTCAGGGAAGTAGGGGCTCCTAGGGGTTTAGAAGGGAGACCGGGGTTAGGGTTTAGGGTCGGGGTGTATGGAAGTTGTGGGGGTTTAGAGATGTTTAGAGGGGTGTACCCTAAACCCTAAACCCTAAACCCTAAACCCTAAACAGGGCCTATCGGGATGAGAGTTGTTTATGGGCGTAAATAGAGGCTGAAAAGTGCTGATTGGGGTTCTGGGACTGACAGGTCTCATAAGGTTTGGGGCTTTTCGGAGGCTATACGGCTATAGGGTGTTTAATATTAAGTACCGTTATTCAAGGGCTTTAGGGCGTTGAAGGCTTATAGGGTTTCCATATTCTCTGTTTATGGGGGGGGTTGAGGATCCCTAATCAACCTCATCATGAAGCATTCTAGTCTTCTTTTTGTATACAACCATCACTCTTGGTCAAAGATGCCAGCCCTGGTGCGTATGAGAAGTCTCACAAGACTGCCTTCATCAGCTCAAGACGTGTGTTGGATACAAAGAAGTCCGATCAACATGTAACGGCAGTCGTGATCGAATTTTGGTGTCTTAAAGAAGAACTCGACGGAAGTTGTCCCTGACGACTCAGAATCGAAATATGTTGAGCTTCCTGCAGAAATAAAGCTTCAGCATTGTATCTGAAGCCGGTATGTAGGGGAGTTAAGGTAATTTACAGCAAAGTAGAACCCTATGTGATCCATTAGCCGGGGGATAACAGGGTATAATGCCCCCTTATTATCCCATAAGCCACCCTGTTGAAAGGCCGTTTTAAGGGGGTTACAGGGTATCGTGGATCTGATCGTTCGCGGCTGGCAACGTTCCCTGAGGTCTTTACAGAAAGCTGGGCCCTGTTCTGCTGAAGCGCTTCGTGCTGACTACGGAGAGCTCCTGAGAGACGCAGTTCGATGTGGGATGATGTGGGCATTGCGAAAAATTTGGGGGTTACGCCTTATACACCCCAAAAATACGGGTTTGGGGCGTGTGGGCGGCGAGCTATCATTGTAGGGTGTTTGTTGGGAAGCCCTGACCCACAGAGCCTTCGCCTTTCGATTTTGTGGGGGGGCGGGGGGGGGGGGGGGGGGGGGGGGGGGGGGGCTGTTGGCTGTTCGTCTTGGCCCTTTGAATGAGCTTTCCGAGACCCTGCACAGATCCTGCAGTCCCTATAAAGCCTAAACCCTGATCCGATAGCTCCAAGAAGAGATTGCCCGAGGCTTCATCGTGCTGCCCGACCCGAAGATGGGTTCCTGGCCGGCAGCGAGCCCCCAGAAGCTTGATTCAGGAGCCTTAACCCTGAAATCCTAAACCCTAAACCCTAAACCCTAAACCCAGATGCGGAGATCGTGTGACTGCTTTCGGCGGCAGGTCCAGGCGTGCTGGGGCCCCCATGCTGAGGGCTCCAAAGTCTGCGGTTTAGGGTTTAGGGTTTAGGGTTTAGGGTTTAGGGTTTAGGGTTTAGGGCGTAGAGGGGATACTGGTTTTAGGCATTATAGGGTTTGTTTACCCTAAACCCTAAACCCAAAACCCAAAACCCTAAACCAAACTTGGGGGGGCTCAAATTTGGGGGGGCTCTGGGCTCCTGACACCTTAAACTGTAAACCCTAAACAAAGTACGTGAGAGTCGAAACCCTAACCAACTACGTTTTGGGTAGACTGGCTTGCCTTTCAATGTCTCATTCTGCTCAATTTAGGTTTGAGTGACCCCTAAACCCTAAACCCTAAACCCTAAACCCTAAACCCTAAACTCTAAACCCTAAACCCTAAACCCTCCACAGATCGTCGGTTTTCCCATGTAGTGCCCCGCGATGGACAGGCTTCCAGCCGCAGTCTGAGGAGGATGCCGGCCTGCTTCGTGCCTGAGCTTGGCTTATGGGCTAGGGTTTAGGGTTTGGGGCTTGGGGTTTGGGGTTTAGGGTTTGGGGTTTGGGGTTTCGGGTTTAAACCCTAAACCTTAAACCCTAAACCCCGGTTTGGGGTTTAGGGTTTCAGGGTTCAGGGTTTAAGGATAGTGACTGCTGATGGGCTGTAGGGTTTCGGGTGAAGCTTCTGCCCGTGAGGTGTTTCCAGGCACGAGCACCAGCTCCATGGTTAAAAAGGGGTTAGAAAAAACAGAACATACAAGTATGTACAACAGGGTTTCCGTCAGGTTTTTAGTCGGGCTTGGGTTTCAGAACCTGCTGAGCGAGTCCGGTGGCAGAAGCAGGGTGGTTTGTAGGGTTTATGCAGGCTGGATCGACTGTGTCGCGCGTTATTGGCCTGTTCGTCAGGCTAGCGCCTAGAAGCCTTCATTCAAAAAACCCTTTATGAGACCCTGCTTCGAGCTGATCCATGTCCTGGCAAGGGACATCTGACTAAAATCCTGCACCTTGGACCCTCAACCTGATTCAAACTCCTCCCCGCCTTACCCTTACCCAGGACGAGAAGGTGGCTACTTCAACGCCTGGTGGGTGCACCCTGCTTTCCGCCAAGAGGTGGACAAAGGGGCTTGAAGAAGTTTCTGGATCAAGTCAGGGTGGGAGGTGTCTGCAAAGGACCCAAAGCCCAACCCTAAACCTTGAGGTCTCAAGCGGAGTGGTCATCTGGATACCTTCAAGGTGTTATGATGCCAGGGTCGGGGAGTTGCTGTTTGTTTTCCGGTGGTCCCTATACCGGTGTAGGTTCGAATCCAATTGTAGTTTGTTTCCCCCCATGTAATCCTTTTCAAGCCATAAAGATTTAGGTTTTCACAGGGCCCCCCCGAACCTACCCCAGTCTAGTGGGCCCTTCCTGTTTGTAGCTGCCAGGGTCCCGTTAGGAGAGCGTTGCGGGGCATCGCGTTCGAGAGCGCAGGTCTGGTGGCACACTGGAGATGCGGAGGCCGAGGCACAGCCGTGGCCCCAGGGGTGCAAAGCTCCTTGAGAGGTACGCATGGAATGACCGGGGTTGGGTCGTAGGCTTACCTGGCTACCTTTAGGCCATCTAGTCTGGGAGTGGTTGGAACTCATGGTAACATCACTTCTGGCACGCCTCCGCAGCTGGGACGCCAGTGAGTAACCCTAAACCCTGCTACAGTGCAGCCGCGCTCAGTTGCGCAGATACAGAGACAGCACCGAGTATACCCTGAACCGCAGTGACCGCTTAGGCAGGCAGCTCGCTCGCCGACGGATTCTGCTTCCAAATCCTTCCACGAGGCCGTTCGCAGCCCAACCGCGTCAGAAGGCCATCTGGGCAGGTCCTAGACGTTTCTTTCTTTCTTTCTTTCTTTCTTTCTTTCTTTCTTTCCTTCTTGCCTTCTTTCTTTCTCCGTCTCTGTCTTACTCATTCGCGTATGTTACTATTCATGCACACCATTCCTGCGTGGCATGAAGCATGCCAAGGCAAGCAAGATGCCGGAAGGTGCGCAGCTTGTTGCCCAGCGTGACCTTACTCTTCAGTGCATCAGGGTGCCCCTGCGGGCCGTTCCTCTAGGGCTCCAGTGTGGAGAGTTTGCAGATCGACTACTACTTGTTTAAGAACCCCCCCCCCCAAAAAAAAAAAAAAAAATCCTTATAAGGCAATCTGGGGGTGATTGTCTTGTGTTTTTTGGGGGGTTCTTAAGCAAAAAGTAGTAGAGGGCTCACATGCAAAGAGTTTTGTATGCGAGGGAAGGCGTTCTTGTGCTGTCGAACAGGGGTTAGTTGGTTAGTTTGAGCTGACTCGTCGGCTAGCCATGATTGGTGCAGACTCTTTGGACCTGAGCCAACTCTATTCAAAGGCGTGAGAAGACATTGCCTACACAGACACAGAAGTACTTCAACAGAGCATTCTGACTTTCGTGATCCTGTTTTTTGCAGCAGCGACTCTATGACGGTGCAGCGGATGTCTTGTGCATCCGACAGCATTAGGCGAATAATGAGTGCAAAGTCGCAGACGCAAGTTTTGACCTTAAAGCCGAAACCTCAAGGAAAACGATTTGCAACTGAAGCATCCGGTTGTGTAAAAGCATGTCAACGCCATGCAATGTGGCAGGTCTTTACTTGGGTCCAGCGATTGCTCCAGTGAGCCCTGGCATCAGTCTTCCTTCGTGCACACCTGGTCCAGTGTTCGCACCACAGCCGCAGATGATGATGATGGTGATGACGATGATGATGGTGATGATGATGGTGATCATGATCATGATCATGATGATGATGATGATGCTGATGATTCACTGGGGCAAACCACGGATTTCAGGGGGATTCTCTTCAGGGTCCAGGCTCACAGCGCTGGTCCTTCTCTTTAGGGTTTGAGTTGGTAAGGTGTATAGGCTGTATATGGTTTAGGTAGTTATCATTCTGTCTTTGCCTTGCTGTAAGAATGCAACAGCGGCGCAAGGCAGCCACGCAGAGATGACTGCATTTTCTGACAGAGATGGGGGTTTCCGAATACATGTGGTCACCCGGAGGACCTTGCACAGAGCAAGCGCAAACTGTGAAGTTAGTTCGAGGGCGTAGCCTCATGAACGTTTTTCGTATGCTGGGGCAGACACCGGACAAGTTTAGGATTGAGAGCACCAAAGACGTCGCCAGACTTATGAGTCTCTAAGCCCAAAACCCCGAAACCCTAAACCCTAATCCGTTCTGGCTCTGAAGCTCCAACTACCTGTAAATCTCGCGCGACTCCTCTTTGAAATAGGTCATGTGCTCGGAACCCCAGTAGGCCCTTATTCGTTGTTCACTGTAGGAGTGGCCTGAAGGTGTCAACGCTCTTGAGCCATTCTTGTCTGAGGTTACTCTGGAATCCATAGCGTATGAGGGTTTACTTGGGGTGCTTTCCGTAAGACGAAGCAAGCCAGCAGCAAACGATGGCTCAGATGTCATCGCCACTAGGCCACTTCCTTTCAGCTTGAGGCCCCAAACCCTAAACCCTAAACAACCTTAAACTCTAATCCCTAAACCGATTTCTGTTGGCCCAAGGCAAGCCCACCCAACCGCGCTACCTCTGCTGCGCGCGCGACCTGCGTGGGGAGGAGACTTCCAGTCCAAAGATTGCCGGCCCGAAGCCCTCAGCCCTAAATACTAAACCTTTAGGGTTTAGGGTTTAGGGTTTAGGGTTTAGGGTTTAGGGTTTAGGGTTTAGGGTTTAGGTACGAAAAGGGATTAGTACCTTGTGGAACCCTTTAAAGCATGTTTATAGGGGGATCTCAGGTGCCTACTTCTTTGATTCCCTGCTGGGGACTAGTAGGTCAAACCTAAACCCGGTGAGTGAAATTAAGTTCTTGAAGGGCTCGGAATCGGGTGTAGGCGTTTTAGGGTTTAGGGTTGAGGGTTTAGGGTTTACCCCACAAAAAGTCTAGAAGCCTTACGACAGGAACCCCACCAAACATCGGGCTGCCCCCCTTTCCCCCCCACCCCCCCCGATAGTCAACGAAAGTCCAACCCCGAACTCTAAAGCAGAATTCCCTAACCCTAAACCCAAAACCCACATGGGTGCTTTCCTAAACCCTAAACCTTAACCCCCCTAAGCCCTCAAAGCCGAAACCTCAGGATCTGCCCATGCTGGAGAAGTTCTACAAGGATGTGCTGCACTTTCTCAAGGCAGAGCGAACCCTGGACCCTAAACCCTGCGGTTAAGAGTTTTAGGGTTTAGGGTTCAGGGCGCCTGAACCCCAAATCACCCCAGGCCCCAAACCCTCCACCAATTTAAACCCTGCGCTGGCTTAAGGCTTTGAGACAACCCATGTTTCGAGAATCCCTCCCAAATCCAACAGCTCCAACATCACCTACATGGTTCCGGCTGTAGTGTTTGGGGGGCTTATGGTTCAGCGGCTTAAAGCTTAGACTGGTTTAGGGCTTGGGGCTCAGGGTCTAGGGTTTCGGTGTTTGGGTCCTACACACTATGGAGCCGCAAGCAGCCCCTGCGCACGAGAACATGAACTTGGAGATGTCCTAGGGTTTAGGGTTTAGGGTTTGGGGTTTAGGGTTTAAGGTTTAGGGCTTAGGGTTTAGGGTTTAGGCTTTCGGAGGTAGGGTTTATGAAGGGTTGGGGAACTCTTATTTAAAATTAGGATGTTGATTCCAAGCTTTACCGTAAACTCCAAAACGTTGGGACATCCTTATCCCCATACCCCAAAAAGGTATACTAAAGGGAATCCCAGCTCTAATCATCCTTAAAGCATGTTCCGACTTTCTGGAGTTTGCTGTAGAGCTTGAAAGCTCTGAGCACGGAAGCCTTCAACCTAAAGACCAGCGAGCTCCAGAAGTCCTAAACTCTTTTTGGCTTGGGGCCCTAGAAGGCCTTGAGCCCCAAAGGGGTTTAGGGTTTAGGGTTTAGGGTTTAGGGTTTAGGGTTTAGGGTTTAGGGTTGGGGTTCTAAACTCAAAACCCTACACCCTAAAGCGTGACTCCACAATGCGGCAGGTGCAATACTCGGTGCCTGAGGAGCGCGTTTGGGTGTTCGCCCACTACCCGGCCAGTGCGCGTTACTCCACACTGCACTTCCACATCATCTTCGAGGGCTCCGAGGCGCGGTTTCAGGGTTTAGGGTCCAGGGTTTAGGGTCTAGGGTAATTCATGCCCACAGGCTCAAGCCATTGGCTCGACATTTTGGGGCTTATTCCCAAAACACCTCGCTGTTTTGCCAGGGTTGAGTCCCTGCGTTACTGCGTTGCATGTGTTCCTGTTACAAGGCTGGCTGCGTTCATACTGCATCCGAGCTGACGCCAGTGCTTTCGGAGCTTCAGGCCTTGGAGGAATCTTGCCTCTGCCGTTTGCGCTGTGAGGATGGAAGTTGGCAGTCAGACCGATCCAGTGGGAGGTCATTGACCAGGGACCGATGTGACCATTAATGGTGGGTTTAGGGTTTAGGGTTTAGGGTTTAGGGCTTAAAATGTCCAGGAGGTATGGGCATCGCGTGCCCAACTGAAGGCGAAGGGATCAGCATACTGCAGAGCCTCCTCATCGTGGCTTCGTCCATGCCGTCGAGTTGCCGGACCTTGCCAATTCTTCGGGCTGTATCTTGTGCTTTCCATGCTCTCAGGAGTCGAGTTAAGGGTGCTGGCATGCAAAGTCACACGAGTAAAGATAGTAAGGGATTTAATGGAGTGAGGGCCGACAAGACGGGGGGCCCGCTCATCGATGCGCACTCGGTCTTTTTAGAAAAAGGGCTGGGAGTGCATCAGGCGGTGCATGCGGCAGGTGAACCATGACAGTACAGCTTACTTCTGCAGCCCGGTAGCATTAAGGCTAGAACGCCCGCGATTTATGCTGTCACGAAACGGGTCTTCATTTGGAATTGGGTTTTGCTTGCCCTGACCCGCAAGAAGTCACTGTCCAGAAGGTCGGTTTTTGAGCTACAACCGTTATCACACACTCTCAGGAGCCACTTTTGACCCTGTAGGCTTTGGGATGGTTCTAAAGACGCACCAAAAGGCCATCACCTTTCGAAATCCAATCTCAGGCTTTAAATCTTTACCCGGGACCCCCTTGTTGTTCTGCTTTGGTAATCCCTGGTCCGCGAGGCTGGAAGGTTCTCAAAGTATGCGCGGAAGCTTGGCTGTTTAGATTTGTTTGTCATTTTGTCGTGACTCGTTTCTCTACAAGAATACTTGGGGGCAAAAGGGGGTTCATGGAAACTTATGTAAGATGGTTATCATAAGTACCCTAAATGAGGTTCTTAACTATAGTTACCATATTACCTATAAACCCGACCTGTAAGGTGGAGCCGACATGTATTTTACAAAGTGTTACATGTGATTCGTTTCGATGTCGGTCTAAATCCTAAAAACCCCAAACCCTGAGCCCCCAAACCCTGACCCCTAAAGTTTGGTTGCGGCTTGTTGGGCCGTCCCCCGTGCGCCTCGCGCCCTCTGTTGCTAGAATGAGAGCCGCAGCCCCCAACAAAGTAGGGGTTTGGGGTTTGTGGTGTAAGGGTTTAAGCTTTAGGGTTTCGGGCTTAGGGCTTCAGGGTCTTCAAAGCCAGCGCGACCTTGCACCCAATGCCAGTTTGAGAGTCAAAACCCCGAAGCATCACCATTAACAAGCCTGAAAGGCCTGTAGCACCAAGCAACCTACAGCCCGAACCCCTGGCTACTCTCCCTAGCCACCTTTCTTCCCCAAAACCCTACCCTTATGGTTCAGGGTTCAAAGGGTTGTAGGCTTCTTGGGCCCCCCATGGTTGCATGAGGTTTGGGCAACTCGGGTCTTAGCAGCAAGGGCGCGAGGACCCTGACTGGGACCCATTTCCTGACTCCTGTATCAATGCCTGTAGAATCACAGTGCTTCGCAGGATTTTTGGGGCGTTAGGTTCCCCGTTTTGTCCTTCGAAAGCCGCAGGGCTGTGAAATTCCCCGCTCCGAAGTCCCAACTCCGAACCCCCCCTGAGCCCCCAAGTTGGGGTTTAGGGTTTAGGGTTTAGGGCTTAGGGTTTAGGGTCTAGGGTTTAGGGTTTCTTTCATGTTCTCTCAATCCAGTGGAGTTCGGAAGGGAAGAGGTGGTAAAACACATACTGGTTCATGCCCCCGGGGCCACATTGTCCGGCAGATATCCCTAATCCCTAAACCCTAAACCCTAAACCCTAAACCCTAAACCCTAAACGCACAGTCCCTCTGCTTCCCGCTGTTGAGCGAAAGGAAGCTCGAGCGCCCGCATCAGCTGAGTCGGCAGTTCTCTCTGGTGAAGTGCCTGGGGCTGAAAGCTTCAGCTTTTGTCCCCAGAAGTGGCGGCTCTACGGGCAGGAGCCCTAAGCCCTAAACCCTAAACCCCAAACCCCAAACCCCAAACCCCAAACCCTAAACCCTAAACATAAGACCCTAAACCGGAGGGCTCCGGACGGCCAGCTCTGTGTGTGGAGGGTTTAGGGTTTGGGGTTTGGGGTTTGGGGTTTAGCAGTTTAGCAGTTTAGCAGTTTAGCAGTTTAGCATACAGCACGGCTAGATTAAGGTGCAAAAGCAAAACTTCCCTGGCAACGTCTTGCCTTAAAGTGGGCTTAGGGTTGAGGGCTTTCGGGTTTAGGGTAACCAAGGGTGAGGCAATGCCTCGTACGACTTGCACCTCATTTTCACGTGCGCCTTTTGATGCCCGGAATCGTCACCCTAAACCCTAAACCCTAAACCCTAAACCCTAAACCCTAAACCCTAAACCCTAAGCCCTAGACCCCCGCAACCTTGAGTGTGCGGATGCTGTGCCGGGACTTTGAGGCACCTGGAGAAGCCTCTGCCCCCTCAACCTTGCAACCTTGGTAGCCCGCTACTTTGTAACTTTAGATCCTTACCTTTTTTGGGTTTATTGGGTTTCTTACTAAGGCAGCTAAAAGTTTAATTTAGAGCTACCCTCCTGAGTGCAGCCAAGACTAATACCCTTTTCCCTTCTTGTTGGTTCTGGGTTCCCTTTATCAAGCAGCCAACCCAAAAAGGGGTGCCCTTATTATAACATGGTTAACCCTAAACCCTAAACCCTTGAGGCCATCATCTTGAACCCCGAACCCCCAAATCTCTTCCAAGCTCTGGACCCCAAACCGTGAACCCCAAACGCTAAACCCCAAACCCTATCAACCCTAACCCCTAAACCCTAAACCCTAAACCCTAAACCCTAAACCCTAGCATGTGTGGTTCGGCCCTCTGGAGGTTGATTGAGCTGATCCGCGCGGACCCTAGCCACTTCGAAACCTGCACGCTGAGCCTTCACTGCGATGTGGGGGTTTGTAGGGTTTGTAGGGTTTAGGGTTCAGGGTTTAGAGTTTAGAGTTTAGGGTGTAGCGTTTAGGGTTTAGGGTTTAGGGTCTAGGGTGGATACCTTAGGAGTCCGGGTTCAAAAGGGTGGATACCTTACGGGGGGGGGGGGTCCTTATTCTGGAATCCTACGATTTGCGGGGTCTTTCTTAGGGGTCCCTAATTTTTGTAAACCTCCATTGTGTCGGCGGAGTCAGTGTTCAGGGCTCTTTCAAGGGAACCTAGTCATAAACCATTTGCAAATGGTTTAAAGCACAACTCAGTTGTAGGCTGAAATGGGTTTATATACAGGGTTTAAGCAAGATTTAACAGTCGAGAGGTTATAGGGTTTCTGGTCTGAGGGGTTTTGAACTTAAGGTTTCAGAGCGTTCGGTGTATAGGCGGTTCGCGAGAACAGGCTTGGCCCTGTTTTTAGTTGAAAGCACGGCATCGTGACCATTGATGTCACGTTTGCCTTTGCATCGACAGGTATGTACCATGATGCCTTTGCAAGTGTCTATTCTTAGCTGTATGTCTTAAACTAGCTGTGGCGTTTGAACTACAATCTCATACACGGATGATGGCTTGGGGTGTAGGATTTTCGCGTGTAGACAATCTCCACAGGCTTTCGAAAAGAAAAGGTGTATAGTCGTTGCGCAACTGCGATGCTCTTGAATGCCTTCGAGCTTAGCAGTTTCATTGTTTGCCATGCCCGGAAGACGACTTTTGTTCAGGGACACCTATTGAAATTTAAGATGTTGCGAATCCTTGATCCGAAACGTCAAGTCTGGCACATCTCCAAGCCAAGCACAAAAGTACAAGACGAAGACCCAAGCCCTGCACTTCCAACAGCCTGAAGAGCCTACTACACAGACCCTGAACCCTAAACACGAAACCATAAACACTAACCCCTAAACCTTTATCAAGCCCTAAGCCTTAAACCTTAAGCCCCAAACCCTAAACCCGAAACACCAACTCTACCCTCTGGCCTATCAAGCTGTCCGCACAAAACCCAGGAACTACTACCTCGGGGATAAGGCAGATCTGATGGATCCGGTGTCCTCCGCCGGCCATGGGTTTCAGTGTATGACTTTTTCGGTTTTAGGGTTTAGGGTTTAGGGTTTTGGGTTTTGGGTTTCAGTGTATGATTTCAGGTTCATGTCGTTGAGGGCTGAGGGCTGGACGGCCAGTGATGGTTGAACTTTGGGTTTTTGTATGGGTTTAGGGGAGTTTAGAGGCGTCATTAAGGACCTGGGGTTCAGAGGTCCCGAAGGGAGGGAGGAAGATCTGGTCTGAGAGTAGGCTTGCGCACCGTGGGAAAGCGGTGCAGGCAGACTGGCGTAGTCTTCCGCAATTCAGGCGATTGGCACGCACAAACCCGTCCTCATCCTTGATGTTCGCCCTAAACCCTGTACCCTAAACGCAAAACCCTAAACCCTAACCCCTAAACCCTAAACCCTAAACCCTAAACCCCAGATTCATCGTTTCGGCTGCAAGGTGTGCTTTCTACGGGTGCTCCCCACATCGCTACATCCAAGATTTCACCTTCCACTGGGCCGCTAGCACCGAGCATTTGAAACATATCAGGGGTTTAGGGTAAGGGTTTTAGGGTTTAGGGTTTTGGGTTTAGGGTTTAGGGTTTAGGGTTTAGGGTGTAGCCCAATTCCCTAAAACCCGGAACTATGCCAGACGTAATCCCACTTTAAACCCTCAATTGCATAGGCCTGAACTCCTATAATCCCAAAACCCTGAACTACAAGCTAGCATATGGCCCCGAAGCCCTGCAAGCAGTCCATTGAACTTGCTGAATTCGAATAAAACTCCCTAGACAGCACCAGGGAATGGAGGGGGGAGGGTTAAACCCTAAACACCGAAAAGCCTAAACCCTAAAAACCTAAACCCTTAAGGGGTCGCCGATTCCCGATTTCCCTGGAGTCAGAAGGTAAGCTGAAGCCTTGAACAGTCGGACTGGCACCCTGAAGGTGTTTGTGCCACGAGCCCTCACAAATCCTTAGCGCCAAGCCCTCAACCACTTTCAGGGTTTAGGATTTAGGGTTTAGGGTTGAGGGTTGAGGGTTTAGGGTTAGGGTTTGGGGCAGCTTCGTGGTTTAGGATCACTGCGTCACGCTCCAAGTATCAAAGATGCGAGGACAGCCCCAATAGCTGTAGCTTGACAAGTTCAACTAGCCCCAAGAAGCCTGAGCCCCAAGAGACCTATAAGCTGCGGTTTAGGTTTAGGGTTTGAATTTAGGGTTTGGGGTTTAGAGTTTATGGATTCCTGCAAGCGACCCACGAGCCCTGAACACCCGTAGTCACCAGCGCGCTGCAAAACCGGTCATCCCAGACCTGGGCCCTAAAACGACCAGAAGAGTACTTGCGCTCGGCGTGGCGATCGCTGTAACAATAGTGTCTTAGAGAGCCTTCTGGCCTCCCAAATACAGGGTTTTGTGGATAAAACTGTTCGGGGTACTGTACTTTTTGGGGGACTCAGGTCGACCCTCAAATCGTCTGATACCCCTAAACCCTAAACCCTAAACCCCTAAACCCTAAACCCCTAAACCCTAAACCCTAAACCCTAAACCCCTAAACCCTAAACCCTAAACCTTATCGCCGAAGTTCAAGAGCTCCTAAGGATCCTGGAGCCGTGGGCGTCCCTGCATCCGAGCCGAAGGTCTTAGCTGAAGGCTGGTCTCGGCCTGGGAGGGTGCTGGGTGTGAGGTTTACAGGGTTTAGGGTTTAGGGTCTAGGGTTTAGGGTTTAGGGTTTAGGCGAAAGGTTTTAGGCTGGAGGGGGTAGGGCATTCATTTCCATTCTTAGGTTCCAGAGGAGCTTACTTAAGTTAGAAAGCAGTTTAGGGATAAGGGTTGAGGGTTCCGAAATTCGCGGTACCTTATTGGGGTCCTTATTTTATAGCGAATTTATCCTTGGGGGGGTCTATACTAGGGGTTTTCTATTTTTGTAAACTCCCCATGTCAGAACGTTTTATAGATGGACCTAAAGATTTTCTAGATGGGATTGCAACTGGGGGATTCCGAAGACAGCGGGGCAGGAAGGTGCAGCGCGCAACATACATTGCATAGTGGTTCGAGGGCATAGGGTTTAGGGTTAGGGGGATACGGTCCCTTTTGGCCTCCTTCATGGGCGGAAGTAAGATTTAAAAGGATTTGGAATTAAACTAGCAACTAAACCCAGAGCCTAAACAAATCAGGCCCAAAGAACTAGCTTGAGAGGTGGGCCGACGACGCATTCTTCGACCGGCAAAACCAGCCAGACAACATTGAGGCCAGCAAAGGGCGGCCGTGCGTTCTTGGGCTTTGGGTTTGGAGTTTTTGTGTAGCAGACATTTGAATTCCCAGCAAAAAGGGGTTTTGGGGCTGACAGGCTGTAGGCTGCAAGGCTTTGTATTGCGCTGGTTCTGTGACCATTCCTGGAAACCTTTCGGCGATTCAAGAGCCAGTAGCCCTAAACCCTAAACCCTATACCCTATACCCTATAAACCCTAAACCCTTGGTCAAGTTATCTAGCAGGCTCGCTGAAATCTCATATCCACGGGAAACTCGGGCTTTCATCAGTCCGAGAGTGGTGAGCCTGGAGCTCTCAAACTGGTTCAGCCCTCCAACAAAAGATCCCTTCTTAAACACAGTCTTTAAACACAGTAGGGGGAAACATAAGTTACACTCTAACACTTATTTCCCCGACTGCTATAGCCAGGGATACCGATCGGGTGCTGACGCTGTTGCACGAGACCCGGCGAAGCGTGGAGACTTTGCGGTCTGTCGCCGCTGGGTAGCGAGCAGTTGGAGGTTTGGGGTTTAATGTCAGCTCCCCCTTAAGGTTTAGGGTTAAGGGTTTAGGGGCCAGGGCCCCTCCCCCACCCCCCCCGCCTTCACACGCGCACACAACCCCGAAAATGCGGATTGTCGAATTCAGGCTATGGGCACCCTCAACCCTATCCCGAAACCCCAAACCCTGGGATTGCCGACGATGAAGCGTCAGAGGCTTGCATCCCGCGCAGCCCTCGAATACGAAGCTTCGACCCTCTTTCACAACCCAATTCCTGAAGAAGGGGGTTTCGAGTTTAGGGTACCCTAAACCCTAAACCCTAAACCCCTGATCGAAAGGGTTTCAGAGTTATGGAAGTTGAGGTCGCCTGACTAGCCTTTGGAAACAGCCCTGAAACATGGCCCGTAGAAATCTAGCCCTAAACCCTAGCTCTGAACCCTAAACCCTAAACCCTAAACCACCCCAATGGGTACGCCACGAGGTGGACGAGGTTCGGACCCTGGCCCGTGAAGCGAAAGATGCGTCGGGGGCCCAACGTTTCTTATCGGTTCCTATTGTGTCTTGGGGTTTAGGGTTTAGGGTTTAGGGTTTAGGATTTAGGGTTTAGGGTTTAGGGTTTAGGGAGAAAAAGGGGTTGAGGGTTCAGGGTTCAGTAGGAATTATACTTTGTATCCCCCGATATTACCCTTTCAAGGGATTGATAAAGGGCAGCCGAATTCCCTCATGCCCTACTAAGAGCCAGTAGGTTTTGAAGAAGAACGGGAGTTCTCCTTGAAACTGGGTTAGGACACCCTGTTCGGGGTATACCCTCAGCTCCTTTATATAGGTTCCAGCACAAAAGCTGGTGGGGGTGTTGGGATTTAGGCGGCCTTGTTTCTGCTTTTCTGGTCCCCGGCACAGACCTCTGAGGTTTTTGGCCTTTGTCATATATATATATATATACATATATAGTATAATGTACATATGTATATATACATATATATATATATATCTATGTATATATACATATTGTATACACGCTGTCTATGTAGAATGTGTATACACACACACACATATATATATATATCTCTCTCTCTCTCTGTGTTGTGCCGGATTACAGTATCTAGGCGGTTCAGCGTCTCAGCCTCGCCCTGCACTCCCAAGGCGACACGCCGAAGAGGCCATCATGGGGGAAGTGGGTTCGGGAAGGGGGGCCCGAGCTCAAGGTTTGCTTTTCCAGGGTTTAGGGTTTAGGGTTTAGGGTTTAGGGTTTAGCAGCATCATCTTCGAATGAATAGCCATGTGGTCCCGAACTGCCGGCACATAGGGATGCGGAGGCTCTGGCAGCGCAGTCGAGGGACGCTTCCAAACATCGCTGCGACCGGCTATGAAGTTGCCTGTCGACACGGTCGGTGGTCGCATGGGGGGGGTTTACAAAAACAAAGGGCCCCGAATAGATAGATAGATATATATATATATGTATTTATTTATTTATGTATATGTATATGTATAAATAGCACCCCTAAATGCGGAAACCACCACATCAGGCTAAGGTTCTGCTAAAGACCAGCAGCTGCCGCGCAGTCCTTTCACAGCTCAGCCCCGAACCCTAAACTTGCCCTTCCCTTGGTTGCGAAAAGCCGAGCTTCTCACGCGCATCATGGGAGCTGTTCCGGCCGCGGGAATTTCTACTATGACCCCTTCTGGCATTCCGCTGAAGTCCCGTATACCTTCCACTCGTTCAGATACAGGCATCACCTCTTGCAGATTGACAAGGCGCAAGCGAGAGACGCGAACTTTCATGCTGCGATCTGTTCCAGCATTCCTCGTGAGTTCCGTGAAGCTATGAAGGAATGCGCAGGAAGTATCCTGACGATAGCCCCGCAGATACCACAGTACGTTGCTGGACACTCGAATGCCCATCCTTCTACGGCTAGTTGAAGGGAACTCTAACCGATGATGATGACAATCGTTGTCAACAATTGGCCAACTTCATGCGAGCTTTGAACATGCAGCTTGTGGGACAAAATTGGGAGGAAATGGCGACGTACCGTGGCAGTAAGATGTCGGCAGCAGACCTCAGAATGTTCAGAGAAGGCGAGGTGTACAGGCTCCCAACGTATGTGGCGACGTCAAAGGAGAAAAGGACAGCCCTGGCATTTGCAAAGCACTACCTACACGAGTTTCGCATCCCGAAGGGGTGCATGAATGTAGGCTACCTTGAGCCCAAGACTCAGATCAAAGGCGAGGAGGAAGTCCTTCTGCCACCTTACACCGCTGTGAGGATCCTTCACATTGCAGAGGATCAGGCCCCGGATCAGGGTGTGGCCATGGTATTCGAGGTAGTTTTGGACAAGCAGACAGTCGAGGAGTCTGTGGGCGCAATGGTTGCAGACATGGGCACCATGCCCTGTGCCGGGGTGGCTGGTTCTGGTTTGGCGGCGGCTGCTGGCGGGAAGGGATATCATGGGGTCTTCGGCATGCCCGGTGGCGCCATGGGCCTGATGGGCATCCATGCAGTCCATGCTGTCAAACACTTCTCGGCCTGTGGTGGATTGGTTGGAATCACCAAAGGGAGCCAGGCACTAGTCGAATCCCACACAACTAAGTGTAGCGACTAGCAGAGACCTTAGCTCAGAATCTCTCGAATTCGAAGTCTTCATACCGCGAAGCAGTTCCATGTTGCAGCGGCGAAGCCCAAGCATATCTGGAGCCTACGGGCTTCAGCTCGAGGGGTCTGCTCAGGACAGTGTCCCTGTGCGAGCCTTTGAAGTTCCAACTGAGCTCGCCCGAACATGTCGACATGGCCCCCAAACCCTAACCCGATAAACGCCCTAAGCTCTAGAACTTACATCCTAAGCACCATGAACTCTCCCAAGAGCTCAGGCTCCATAAGGCGCAAATGCGTCAAGCGGAAAAGTGTTAAAGAGTGATGGTGATGGAAGAGTGGTGGAAGAGTGGGTGGAAGAGGGTGGCAGCTTTTTTTGCCATACAGTTTGGACCTTAGTTTGAATGCCCCCCCCCCCCCCCCCGATGGCAGTCGGACATGCGGGGACCATGACGGTGCTTCACAACGCGGGAGCCAATTTAAGGAACTTTAAATTCCGTTACCACAACCACAAGCAGGTTATAGAGTAAATGTCAGGGTGCCCGTATTATGTCTCAAGCTCAAGTACATTGACAACAACTCAGCTAAATGCCCAGAAGAGCCCCAAACCTTGGAATCCGACCTACCCTGAAACTGAGGCCCTAAACCCTAAACCCCAAACCCTAAACCCTAAACCCTAAACCCTAAAAACCCTAAACCCTAAACCGCCCGGAGGCCGCGGCCCATCGCTTTGCAGCCCTCCTGGCCGGGACAGCGAGGCAGGTGGGCTGCAAAGCTTCTAGGGTACAGGGACCTGGAACCCTAAACCCTAGCCCTAAACCCTAAACCCCAAACTCCTGAGTAGCTGAATAGCCAACCTTTTACCTTTTTTGGGGGGTTTGTATAATCCTGCCAGAAATGACAGGTTAGCCTTTGTTGGCCCAGGGTACTCAGCAACTAGGACTCCCCCCAAGCGCCATCCTAAAACCCGGTTCTTACGTTCTAAACCCTACACCCGCAAGTGTTCAGAGGAACGACCCCGCCTCAAAATTCTGCCCCTAAACCCTAAACCCTAAACCCTAAACCCTAAAATTGGGAGTTGGGTTTCTCTTGACCGGGCATGTTCTCTAGTAAGTTGACAGTATGTATGGGCAACTGAAGTGGCGTTCACTTGGGGGTTCCTGCGCGACCACCGCCTCAAAATTCTGCCCCTAAACCCTAAACCCTAAACCCTAAACCCTAAACCCTAAACCATGTTGGGGGGCTCTAAGCTATGATCCGGGGTTCTTTGAGCTGCGGGGCCCTGCCTAGCGCCGGCTCTGGCATGAGTCACGGGATGCTAGGGGCCAGGAGCCCTCTCCTGGGGTGTTTTGTTGCCTTGATCATGATCAGTAAAAGTCAAGGGGATTCCTGAACATATTATGGGTTTAGTTTTAGGGTTTAGGGTTTCATTAGGGCATCAAAGAGTCCCAGCTGCAAAAAAAGGGTTTCATTAGTGGTCAGGTTCAGGTCTGGGGAAGTTTCGAGAATTTTCGGGGAGTTCCAGGAGTTTCCCCCCCTTCTTTGTTATCTCCTTATACTCATGTCAAGATACGCGCGTGGGTTTAGGGCTTAGGGTTTGGGATTTCTACACTCCCCAATCCCTAAACCCTAAACCCGCGGCCCTAAACCCTAAACCCTAAACCCTAAACCCTAAGCCCTAAACCCTAAACCCTAAACCCTAAACCCTAATCATCCCTGGAGCCTGTAGCGCGTCAACTCAGCAACTCCTGCAAAGACCCGGAAGCTTAGAGCCTTGATCCTGACATCCCCTAACATGTAGGGCTTCCTGCTAGTTTGCTTATGAACCTTCAAAAAAAGTTTGCTTATGAACCTTCGAAAAATCTCAACATATTCTTCCTTACAATGGCAATAGAGGGAGAATCTTCCTTTCTATTTCTTGAACAGTAGTTTAGGGTTAGGGCCTATAGGGACTAGGAGAACTCATGTTCCACTTGCCGGAGCTCATCCCTATGGGGGCTTCAAGAGCACCTTAAGGCACACACACCCACAAGCCGAACCCGAAGCCTGCACAAGCCCTAAACCCGAAGCCCTAAGCCCCAACTCATAGTCCGTACTGAGATGGGGACTGTGCCTCGCTGGCTTTGCCCGAGCGTGAGCGATAAAACACTAAACCCTGAACAATGAAGCCGAAACCCTGAACCCTAAACCCTAAAACTCTAAAACCCTAAACCCCAAAACCCTAAGCCCTAAACCGTAAACCCCTGAACCCCTAAACCCTGGACCCCAAACGTGAACCCCTTAGTTCTCAAAAGCTCAGGCTTCCGCTCACGGAAAACTGGTTCAGCATAGGCGAGATGGGAGAGTTCATTTGCAGGTGGCGCTTCTCGGGGTTTAGGGTTTAGGGTTCCTATAGCAAGGACTGTAGCATTCTCACACCTATGCTTTGTGTTGTAGGCCATGGTCAGTTCGGATTGGTGGATATTCCCCGGTTGGCGCGTGAAGCCTTTCAGCAATGCTTCTTGGCGTTTAAGCCCTAAACCCCCCCCCCCCCCCCTGCTGCGTGTCTTTGGTCAGCTAAATCCTAAACCCACCCGAAACGCTGGCAAGGCCAAGCTCTCTCGCGAACTTACAAAACCTGCACAAGTTGGGGATGTTCCCCCTTATGCGAACGATCCTGAATTCCCATTTGGGTATAGGGTTTAGGGATTGGGGTTTTTGTGCCCCTGCTATTACAATCACTATCAAGGACTGTTAGTATAAGGGGGAACATCCCAGGGTTTAGGGTTGGTGTTTTGTAGGGGGTTTCATCCTCTTAAGGACTGTTAGTGGTGTAAGGTGGAACATCCCATTTCGCAAGCTTCACCGCAAACCCTCTGAGCCCCAACTTGTGTGCTGACTAGGTGACCTTCAAGCCTTAGTATTCCCGTTATCCCCGGAATCCCTATCAACCTCATCAAGCCTGTAAACCCTAAAACCCCTGCAAGAAATCAGACATCCAAGAAACACCATAAAACCTATCTGCAAACCCCATGCAAGGCCAAAGGTTAACTTCTCCCCCCAAAAACACCCGAAACCCTAAACCCTAAACCCTAAACCCCAAACCCTAAACCCTAAACCCTAAACCCCTCCCCCTTGAGAAAGACTCAGGAGATCCAAGAAGGCTGCCTTCCGGGTTTAGGATTCAGGCTTTTGTGTCTTTGGATGCCTTCAACAAGCCCCGAAACCCCCCCCCCCAAAAAAAAAATGAACAAACAAAAACTACTAGAATACAAAACTAAAATCCAAGAAAGCCCTGAATCCTGCAAAACCCTAAAACCCAATAACCCAATATAACCTCACACCCTCAAAGCCCTAAAATCCTGAAGCTGAAGCCCTGAAACCCGAAAACCCTCAAACCCGAAAACCCTAAAACCCAAAGCCCAGAGCTCGGTGAATAGGCTTCGTAGTCGGCGTTGTGTCGGCCATCGCTGTTGCGGCTGCCTTGCGGCAGAGGCAGGGGAGGCCCCCCTAAACCCTAAACCCTAAACCCCAAGCCCGAAAATGGTCGCTTGGTTAGGGGGGGAGGGGGGGGTTTTGGGGTTGGGCGGTTCGGCCTGCTGAGCAACATGGTCCATGGTCCTTTGTCTTGGCACGAAGCAGCCTCCAGGCTCAAAAGGGTTAGGGACTTAGGGTTTAGGGTTTATGGGGTAAAAAAGTCTTCCTAGGGTTTAGGGGGTCTAGGTTTACCTTGAGAGCGGTAGCGCCGGTTGCACACTTCCACAGCTACACTCTGAGACTCAGAAGTCATGCATGGCGAAGAAGTCGGGGTATCGAGTTTGCCGTGGTTCTTGGTGATGTGGGTTAGTTCATGAAGTAGGCCCCTTGTACTCCAATATGCTATGGGTACCCGCCTCTCCATCTCTCCTAACTTCTTACGAGTTTGAGCAGACCCTAAACCCTAAGCCCTAAACCCTAAATGCGCAGGCACTAGCGCCGACGAGATCTTGACGGTGTGTTCGACCCGCTCCCGACTGAGGAGCCTCGGGAATCTCAGACATGAGTGCTTCAAAAGAGTGGATATATGCGTTGCAGGCAAGTGTGCATGAATGTATTCATGTATGTATATATTTGATTAAAAAGTATATATATATATACATATACCCTTATAAGTAGCGAATTAGTGATTCTTGGTTTCATTCCGTTGCCTGTGCCGCCCTCAGAGTAGTGGTTGGCGGGCACCTGCGTTCAATCAGTGCTCTGTTTGCACCTGGTTTGCCTCTTTCTTGCACAAGTGGGTTAGCGATAGAGCTTGAAATTGGTCAGCGGATTCATATGTACCATGTTTGCGCGCTCTGTGCCGATTCTGTGCTATGCAGGAGCTGCGACAGGTACACAAATGTATGTATGTATGTATGTATGTATGTATGTATGTATGTATGTATGTATGTATGAATGTTCGAGGTATGAATGCACTTTCTTTTTTTAACCATTCTGGATCAAAGGTTCGCTCGCAAATTGCAATGAAGTCGAGTGTGCCGTAGTAATGCATACTGACAGCTCGCCGCAATTGCAGTACTTTTACCTTGACCAGTGGAGCTACGAGGTGAGACCACTGGTATTTTTTGGGTTTAGGAGGATCTTCGTCAGAATTATGTCTTTAGAGAATTCAGAGGCTTCTTAAAGGGCCAGCCTAGTGAGGGCTCGTGGGCTGTATGCTCCTCATGCGAGCGGTCGCGGGGGAGGCAGTAAGTCCGCGAGGTGATGGAATCAGTTTGGAGGTGAGTTGGGGGTTTTAGGGTTTAGGGTTTAGGGTTTAGGCGGTTGCTAGCTATAGCAAGTATTGTTGGATTCATGTGGTGTGAAGCGTGTGTGTGTGTGTGTGTGTGTGTGAGTCAGCCCAGGAAGTTGCTGAGTGATCTTGTTTGGTGATTGAGTGAGGTGAGTGAGTGATCAAAGAATCAAACAATGAGTGGGACGAAAGTGCATGAGTAAGTGAGGCGGTTTAGTTGAGAAGTCTGGAAAGAGAGAGAGAGAGAGAGAGAGAGATAGGGAGAGAGAGAGGGAGAGGGAGAAAATGAGAATGAGATTCTTGTATGAGAGAGAGAGGGACAAACTTTTGGAGTTTTGGTGTAGGCTTTGTTAAGTTTGGTGGTTTATGTAAGAGGCTTCAGTCTCGGGCCTACGATCCGCCCTCAGGACAACGGCCATGGCTCATGTGGTGAAGCCCGAGGCGAGGGCGTGCTGCGGCGTAACATCGCTGCACAGCCTAACATTGACCTCAGGATGATCTTGGCGAGGGTTTAGGGTTGAGGGTTTAGGGTTGAGGATACATTACGACATGTTGGATTGGTCCAGCTAGCTTCTAAATATTACTTCCGCAAGCCCCAGCACCTGCCAACATTGATGCTTGAAGTGCCGTAGTCCCGTGAGTTGCAGTGGATAGCTGGCTCTTCTGCACATTGCAGTGTGATCGGTCATGAGAAGGTGGTCTATGTACTTGAGAGAGGTGGTCAGCTTCGTTATCGAGTAAGCACGCGAGAAAACAGTTGCGCGTGCCAGGCCCACACATTACGGCCGCCCCCGCGAGCTGCGGCTGTTCGACCTTCGGCTGCGCGAGCTCGATAAGGGGACGCCATGCGCAAGCGCAGTGCCCCAGACAAATGTGGCCGCAGCAGTTTCGAGTCAGGCCTGGACTCGCAACCGCCGTAGAAATGGAAAACTGCAAAGAGTCCGCATAAGCCGGAAAGCTTAAACCAAACTGCGCAGCCGAGATTCCGGTCCCCTTCCTGCTACTTCGCTTTTGTTCGCTTCCGTTTTGGAGCCGGGGCAGTCTTGGTAACATTCAAACCGTCACCACACAACTCCTGCTAATGAACATTCAAAGGACAGGTCTACGTGTGGTTCGTTTACTTGTCCTGCGACTGCCTGCCAATGCCTGCTCCATCCTTGGTTCGAATGCGAGATTGGTTTAAGCGGGACCATCGAGGCCTACAGCATGAAGACAGGCACATTACCAGGAACGTTCTGCTCAAGCTTTCGATGGTGTGACCGTGGTCAACAACTCGCTCGTGACGCTGACCGGCGGACAGCCACTGCACGGGTGAGCAGCATGTCGCCTCTACACAGACGAGCAAAAGAAATCAAGCCCCTCACGGGAAATTCTCGAAGAACGTGGGGACAGGTTTTACATCGGGATAAGCAACATCCTTGTCACCCAACAACCTTCAAAACTCAGTCTGCCCTGCCAAGAGAAGCAGACTATGGTAGAGAGCGGGCCGCCCGCGGCAGTTCGGTCCTTGAAAATCTTGCAACAGAAGATCAAACCAAATGACATCGCGGTACCACCGGAGCACCTCAACATGAACCGATTTTTGGTCATGCAAGAAGTTCATGAATGCTCGAAGCATCTGGGTATGGAATAGCTCAATGTGACGCAGCTCGGTGTGAGTAAACCCTAAACCGGAACACGTAAGAGAGGCCAGCCTGACGCAGCGCCCGAAGCGTGCTCACCTCGCAGACTTGGTAGCCCAGTGGTACCCTTTACCCTTTTTCTGGGTTCAAGGTTCCCTTATAAAGTAACCAACCCAAAAAAAGGGTGCCCTCATCATAATATGGGTTACTGGGCTACCAAGCAGATAGTGACGCTTGGGCAGACGGGGTTGCTAGCACAGCGTGGTAGAATCTCACGCCGGGAGCTGCCGAGTTGCGCAGCACTGACGGTTCAGGGTTTGGGGTTTGGGGTTTAGGGTTTAGGGTGGTTTCCTGTTCAGCGCGCTGTTGCAGTTGTTGTGGCAGGGTCACGTTCCAGGAATTTGTGGGTGTGCTACTCTATTGGGGGGGGGGGGGGGGGTGGGTTGCGAATATAGGAGTGCCCATCGTGAGGGGGGTTCCCAGAACAAGGCTTCCATTGTAGGTAAACTGCCTTGCCACAGCCAAGGCGTCACAAAAAGAGAACCCATGGTTATCGGAGTGTATTAGTTTGACCAACATGTTTTCTCAGGGCCGTGGCGCCGCGAACCACCGAGCACAGGCACCCTAAACCCTTGTTATCTAATTACACCCTAAACCCTAAACCCCAAACCCCAAACCCTAAACATCCCGAAGTCCCGAAGCCCTTCAAACCCAACGTCAAGAGCCATGTCCCAATCTGATGGTGTGCGTGGGCGGTTTCACGGTCCTGAAACCTCACTTGTGCCTACAACCGGCGCGCGTGCCGCGCCTCATGCCTCTATGAAAAGCAAGCAGCACGGCGTTCAGCTTGTACCCTAAACCCTTAACCTTACACCCTAAACCCCTTGCTTGCTGGTACATACGACTGACGCAAAACCCCACGACCGTGCCCCAAGCCCGACTCATCTGGGACCGGTCTGAAGAAGCCTTGTGCGATGCAGTCCGATCCAGTCTTCCGGTCCAAGACAGCTCGAAGTTTGGGATTATAACAGGCTGGCCTAGCTCAGCCCCTGTACTTCTTCAAGAAAGGCATCAGTATCATTTGTTTCTCAGGGGTGTGCAGGTTACAGTAGGTAGCGTACATGTAGTGAATATAGTATACAAGCAGCGGGGGCGCCCAGTGGAGATCCTTAAATCGGTGAAAGAGTGTGATCCCCAACTCATAGCTGCCGTAAGTTCAACTCTTGGTCCCTTTTAGAGCAAGCCTCTCTTCAGCTTGCTTCGCTCGTGGCGAGATGGCACGCACCGGCGCGTCCTGGGAGGTGCCATGGCATGGTGGGGTTGAAGTCAGAGGTCAGGAAGTTCCATGACAGCGTCGGCTCTATCCTCAATCACTCCGCCGTGCCCCGCAGCACCCAAGACACGACGGACCCAAGTCCCCGAAACCAAGAGGTCCTTCCACCCTAAACCCTAAAACCTAAAACCTAGACTCTAAAGCTTAAAGCCTAAACCCAAAACCCTAAACCCTAAGCCCTAAACCCTAAACCCTAAACCCTAACCACTCTTTTTGCTGCACCCTGTTCTTGACAGCCCCTCACTGACGACGAGAAACAAGAGGACCCGCGCTTTCGTCAAGAGGTGCTGTGCCTTGCATGCAGAAAGAGGTGAATGTCATTAGTTCCCAACCGAAGGTTTAGGGTTTCGGGTTTAGGGTTTAGGGATGTTTAGGGTTTAGGGTTTATGGTTTAGGGTTTATAAGGGTTTAGGGATGTTTAGGGTTTAGGGTTTAGGGTCAAAAAGGGCTTCGGGTTTAGGGTTCCAAACCCGAGGCCCTAAACCATTCACTTGCCGGGCTTGCGCAGCCCTAATTTCGGGGTGTTTCTCCACATCATTTGGCCACCCCTCAGTTGTTTAAGGTTGAGGGCCCAGAAAAGGGTTGAGGGTTTAGGTTTCGCACGCAGAGTGTCCGACTTCCTACACATGATAGCACCCAGACTGCTTCAAACATCGCCAAACCCTAAGATCACGATAAGGCGACGCTGGCGAGATGAGGACATGCCTTTGCGGCCAATGGCCTTGCGGGTGGTCTTGGTGCGTGAATGCTTGAGGTTCATGGGTGCTTATAAGTAGGGTGTAGGGTTTAGGGTTTAGGGTTTAGGATTATAAGTAAGAGGTTTGCAGGTCTTGCTTGAACATCAGGCGAGTCATGGCGCTGGCAGTCATCAAGTCCGGCTTCAAAGGGGCTACAAGTACCCTAAATATATAGTAACTGTAGTCACCATACTTATAACTTACAAGCCTGCTTGTAAATATCCATGAACCTCCTCAACCCCAAACCCTAAACCCTAAACCCTACACCCTCAACCCTAAACCCCCAAAACCCCAAACTCCCTTAACCCCCTCAACACTAAGCCCTAAATCCTAAACCCTCAACCCTAACCGTGGAAAAAAAACCTAACCCTAAACCCTAAACATTTCAGCCCTGGGAGAGGACTTCCTGGGCATCGTGGAGGCCTGGTCTTCGCACTTGGTAGAACAGCGGTGCCCTTTACTTTCTGTTGGTTAGGAGGGAATGAGGGAATGAGGTACCCTATCATGGCGCCCTAATTCTCCTAACCAGCAGTAAGTTGTGCTCTTGTTTTTGGGTTTCTAGGGTTCTTATGGTGCTAGGGTTCTCGGGTTCTTGGGTTCTGGGGTTTAGGGTGTAGGGTTAAGGGTTATGAAGAAACCAACCCCAAAAGGGAGCCGTGATGATCATATGGTTACTGTTCTACCATGTGTCTCCCGACACGACAGTAAGTAGAACTCCCATTCGAGCACCCTGCGCTTGTCTTTGGTATTCTTGTGTGATTTTTAGGACTTACGGGCGATCTGGTCCCTAGATTCTCCCAGGGATGTGGGTAGTACTGGTACAGGAGGCCCATATTATCTGCTTTGGTAACACCATTTTTTAAGTGAGTATAAGCTGCCCCCAATATGTCCATTGTTGTTTAATTGGGCTTAAACCCTCGACCCCTGTGCAAGGACGACACGCGCAAATCGATAAGTGCGGAAAAAAACACATCGTCAGTTCTCTAAATTATAGTTTCTTGTAGGGTACAAGAAAGACTTTTTGAAAGGGACCACAGATGAGAGAAGTGACCAATATATGGTTGTGCGCTGTGCGTTCTGCGCCCCCCCCCCCCCCCCCCATCATCATGGTATCCCCCCCCCCCCCACCACCCAAGGGAAACCCTAACCCCACGCAAGCCTGAAAACCCTAAAGCCCATGCTGTAGCCCCTAAACCCTAAAGCCTAAACCCTAAAACCTCAAACCCTAAAACCAACCCAGAACCACCCCCACAGGGGGGGGGGGCACCGGGCCCTAAACCCGAAACCCCAAACCTCAAACCCCAAACTCAAGGTAAGGGCTTCACACGTTCAAAGCACCAGGGGCGGGGTGTTCCTGGCGAGGCCTGGGGGTAGAGCTTGAGAGTAACTGAAGCTTTGGAACCTTAAAAGCTTGCAGTTGTATGCTTCAGGGTTTAGCGCTTTGGGGTTTTAGGGGTGTAGGGTTTTAGGGTTTAGGGCTTATAGGAGTTTAGGGTTGAGGGTGTACCGTTTAAGGTTTAGGGTTTAGGGCCTCACGTGCGAGTAAGACGCCCGAATCTGAAGGTCAAGCACCCTCAGAACTCTCCCTCGGACCTGACAGGACATTTACGTCGACGGATCAGAAAGGACCTTACAGCTCATGCTACGGGCAAGCGAGGGTCAGAGGCTCTTTCAGTTGTGCTAGCACCTTTCATCGTGGCGCCTGTTGCCGGACCTGAAGCAATTGGGATGATTAAAATCCGAGGTTTGAATAATGAGGCGCAGACATTCGGATTGGATGCGTCCAAGCCAGAAGCCCGAAAGTGCAGGTTATTTAGCTCTTGCTAAGGAACTGAGATGAAGTCGCCATTCTAGCGTTGTAATATGAAACAATCATAGCGCTGTACCCTTATTGCGGTGACTCCTGGTAGCATCCAGCGCTTTCAGGGCTTGGGTGTGGGGTGTTTTTTGTAGAGGTCGGGCTTAACACGTGGCCGGGGGGGGGGGGGGGGGGAGGAGTTTAGACACGCCTCAGATCTATCGTGGCCGCCTTCTAGACCCGCCGCAGACCTGCACACAGAATCTAGGGTGATAGGGTTAGAGGGTGTAAGGCTGTAAGGGTTTAAGGGTTTTAAGCTGAAACCCCTAAGAGCCCGAAACCCTGAACCCAACAAACCTTAAAGGCCCTAAATGAGAAACACTGGGTCTTCTCTCGGCTCATCGCAAAGGGTGAAGGTTCCCCTGGTTTCGAGGTTTCGAGGTTAACCCCGCAACGATTTCTTCCGAGTGCTGAGAAGAGTCCACCTGGAAGCCATAAATTTGCCAAACCTCGAAACCCCAAACCAGAATTCCTGCAGAAGGTTTGGGTTCTTGGGATCTCTAGGCTACTGCCACATTCCTCCCCCCAACACCCCTCCGGGCTTAGGATTTAGGGTTTAGGGATCGGGTTTAGGGTTTAGGGTTTAGGGTTTAGGGTGACCATTCCCGCCCGACTCCCCAAGCCCGGATGCAAAAAAAGGGTTTAGGGTGGAGGGATTAGGGCATTCCCAGTGCCGATGGCGTCGGGCGCAAGATGGCCGCCGCGCGTGGCGTTTCATCATGAGTTTGCCGCCTTGCGCGATGGGGTGGGGGGGGGAGTTTCGGGTCGTTGCGGGGCCTTTAGGATCTTTGGCTTCGAGTGGATGGCTTTTTGGGGCCCGCGGCCCGCGAAACCTGCGACCGGCCTGGTTGGGGTTCTTGCTCACGAGTCCCAAATCGGACGTGACCCAGATTATTTGGGTTTTCGGAAACATGGTTTTTTGGCTTGAGGAGTGGAGGGGGATCCGACAACAAGAAGAGGAGCGTTTTGGTATATTAAGGGTACCCTAGTTTGGGGTAAATGCTTCGGGGTTTAGGGGTCACAAGGGGTTAGGGAAAAAGGGCGGTTGCAGAAGGGTTTCGGCTTGTTTAGCAGATCATGGGCTGAAGCTTATGAGCTCTTAAGGTGCTGAGTGACGGTCGAGGGCATTTAGGGCTTACTCTCCTTGGTCTCTGAAGGCGACTCTGAAGCCGTTTAGGGGAATAAGTCCTTAAAGCCCTTTAAACCCTAACCCAAAACCCTAAACCCTAAACCCTAAACCCTAAACCCAGCTCAGGAGTGGCAGGCCAGGGAGCTCGAGGTTTTCCTAGATCGCCCAAGGCAAGCCTGTGGGGGCGAGGGCGAGGGGAAATGGGAGAGAGGGAGGGGGGGGAGAGGGAGGTGCAAAACCCTACTACCCCTAAACCCTAAACCCTAAACCCTAAACCCTATGTATAAACCCTAGTTTCCCGAAACCCTAAACCCTGAGCCCTCGCAGCGAGAGACAGAGAGCTCTCCGCGAGGCCGTTCAGACGGAGCCCCACCCCGCCACGAGCCGAACTGGCCGAGGCAGGGTTTAGGGTTTAGGGTTTAGGGTTTAGGGTTTAGGGTTTAGGGTTTAGGGTTAGGGTTTAGGGTTTAAGGCAGTATCTATCACATAGTTTCCTTCGGATAGAGTTTAAGCTTTAGGACAGCAAGGAGCCTGACTTCGGGTTTAGGGTTTAGGGACTTCTTTGTGTTCATCCAAAGCCCATTTGGGAGTTTCAAAAAGTAGTGGTTTTTGTTTTCAACCCTAAACCCTAAACCCTAGACCCTAAACCCTAAACCCTAAACCCTAAACCCTAAACCCCCTAAACAGGGGAGCATAGGTCTACTGCAGTCGAGGGCGAGACATTATGGAATCGATCATGCGACCACACAGGGGAGCAGCAACTTTCCTAGCTCGCGCGTGTATTTGTCGGTGTAAATAGAGTATGTGGAGTAGAGGTCTTCTGCGTTTTTGTTTAGTTTTTGTTTTTTGTTTTGTTGTTGTTGTTTTATTCTTGTTTTGTGTGTGTGTGTGTGTTTATCGCTTATGTTCGCCATGAAATCAGTCTAGGCTCGACGCAGAGCCGCAAGCGCTGTCTTCGCATGTGCTTGGCTTGCGCTGCGTGCGCGGAGTCAATGGTGATTCGGAAACACAATTCAGGACAGAGTCCGTCAGCTTAGGATGTTCCCCCCCCCTATACTAACAGTTCCTTAAGAGGGATTATAGTACCCTTAGTAAAATCCCCATTAAGGACTGTTGGGATAAGGAGGAACATCCGAAATCTCAGTACTCATTCCAAGGGGTGCTGGAGAGCGCGGAAGCGAACATGCTATCTTGAATGCTGCTTTTGGGGCGAAGCGTGCGGGTTTCAAGGGTGGGCGATGTGGCCCTATAAGTTGTAGTAAAAGTCACTTGAAAAGGTAATAACCCTAAACCCTGAACCCTCAATTCGACCGTAAAACCTGAAAATCAAAGGCCTAATGCCCCATTGGCTCCGACTCTGATCTTCGCAGCCAGCAGCTACCCGCAGTTCGCTGATATGTAGTGAGGTTCGAACCTTTGGACACGTTGGGATGTTCCCCCTTTTACTAACAGCCCTTCATCGGGATTGTAATTAGGGGGGGGGGGGGGGGGGGTTACTATGATCCCAATTAAGGACAGTTAATATAAGGGGAACATCCCAAGGGACGCCCCATCTTGCTTCAGTGTGGTAGCTTGAACTAGAGCTGCACGGTTGTAAAAAAAGCTATAGAGTGTAGGTTCAAGATGAAATAGCCCCCTACAAAACGAAGAGACACTAAGCATTACACAGCCCTAACCACGCATGTCTTCTCTCGTGCAATGCACCGATCAGGTGGATCACCTCAACAACTATGCGGAACATGGGTGGAGCTTCTACCAGGCAACCTCCACTTTCTTCAGCCCGAGTCGCTTGAAACTGAAACTCTCAGCTTAAAGCCTGAACCCTAAACCCCTAAACAGTTTAGGGTTTAGGGTTGGGCTTTGGGGTAGGGTTTCAGTCTCTGCGCGAGAAGGCCAAAAACCCCCAAAAAAAACAGTGACCCGGCTTCGGGGTAAAGCAACGCCGCTGGGGACCTAAACCCTAAACATCAGAGTCTCAACCCTGAGACATCCCTAACATTTAGGGTCTTGGGTTGAGGGTTCAGGGTTTAGGGTTTAGACCCTCGGGTCTAGGAGCTAGGGTTTAGGGAAACCCTGACGAAATACCTCCTTCAGGAGACACCCGTGATCTTCAAGCCGCCAAAGCAGCTCGGCGGCCGTGGGCATGAAGGTTTCTGTGGGTGCCCCCTTACCTCTTTAGGGTTTAGGGTTTAGGGTTTAGGGTTTAGGGTTTAGGGTTTAGGGTAACGTACTGCTAGGACCCGGACGGGGCCCTTATTTCCCTTTTTTAGAATTGGGGGTTCCCTTATATATAGTCCCCTTAAAACCAAAAAGGGCACCTTTTCTATTCCTAGGTGACTCCTGGGTCCAATTACTGGTGCATCCCTTCCTTACGAATTCTTTATGAGCATTGTGTAGATGGCTCCGCCCAGAGGCTGCAGAAGACGATTGGCTAGCAACTTGAAACCTGACCGAAACCTCTCCAATGGTCGACATGCGTGGAAGCATGTAGGCGTGTCGGCGCTCTCAAAATTGTGGACTTTTTTGAGCATTTCTCAAAAACATACGGACCTTGATATACTTGTGGTACCCCAAACAGGGACGACAATGTCGAGAACTGACCATGTGGCACCATCAGCTGGCATCGCGAAACCTTGACCCCTACTCCCAAACCCTACAAGCTTGCTCCCTCAACCTTGAACTCGACTCCTGCCAAACCCGAAAAGCTTGCTCCCCGAAAAGCCCTGAACGCCCTAAAACGCGAGCCCTTCGTAAGTCTAAGGTTCCAAGTGTTGACCCTTAGTTTGTTTCCCTTGTTATAGATCAACCCTTATGTGCACTATACAAAATAAGGGCCCATACTTCTCAACAGGGTCAGGGACCATACTACTCAGGCTAAGCCCCTTGCACACATCCGATTCTGGAGTCCCTATAGAGTCCCTTTAGGGAGGGGAAGGGGAAGCTTGGGCAGCCTTAGGGAGTAGTGGGGAGTACTAGGGAAATTTGGGTTACATTCCCCCCCTTGCACTCCCCCTGCCTTTAGCACCCTGTAATCCGAGGGCTACGCCCGCGGCCTCGGCGCCTGCGCGCCGCCTCCCAGAACTGGGACACGGCAAGCCGCGCTCCGAACCGCGCTCTTGGGACGGTGAGGAAGCCCACGTAAACATTTCCTTCTTTTGGGGGTTCCGATAGCAAGTATCAGAGGCCTTTGGGACCAAATCAGGTGTCAGGTTTTTGGGCTAAAGATTTTCGGGTCTTTCGAATTTCGGGGCCTGCGGGCTCGCTGGAAGGTCTAAGCCCTAAACTTTACGAGGTATACTTGGAGCTGCATGGGTATTTATAAGTCGGGATATAAATAAAACCTCATTGAGGGCATTTATAGCCCTACTTGTAAGTACCCATGAACCTCGAAGTAGTATTTACTTTCCCTTATAGGGCTTTGGCGGACATTTCTCCCTATCGGGTTTCAGGGGGCCACTCTTGCGAGCATGTTTCAGAAGTATTCTGTCAGGAGCCAGCCTAGCTTGTAAGGGAACCCCTGGCAGTTGTGGGCCGTTCAGCAACGGCCCATTCAGGTGCGAAGCATAGAGCCTAGGGGCTTAATTGTTTCATTGAATGGGTATGTGGAGTAGGGGTTAAGGTTTTCCAAAAAAGGACTTAGGCCGTCGACCGCCAAGCCAAACAGAAAAACTTAGAACATGCCCTTTCAACAGTTTCTTTTCGTTTGAGTCCTGAAGCCTGGACACTGAAAGCTCCAAGCCTCGACCTGGAACCCTCGACCCACCCTCAACCTCCTAACCCTCAGTCCTCCATCCTAAACCCGAAGCTGTCAAAACCTCAAAACCTGTGACCCGGACCCCGCTCATATCTGAAAATGTGGAAGCTTCAAACCTACTACTTGCTTAAGACCCCAAAAAGAATAAGATAATAATATTTCCAGTTTTACCCTTACAAGGAAGAGTCTTTTTTATTTCTTGGGAGGTTCTTCAGCAATTAGTAGAAACTCTGAGCCATGCATCCACAGTGTCTTACACTTGAGAAAGACCTTACTGTGGGTTTGGGCACCTGTTATCGTACGGAGCCTCCTTGTGCTTAGGGTACCAAAGAAGGACCAGCGTTTAGAGAACTGCCCACGGGTGTGAATTTAAGAAGACACCAAGGCTGCACAGTGGAAGGATCACCCGATAAATCTGTATCCACCTCGACAGAGCACTCTCAAAAAACCGGGAAATTGTAAACCCTAAATCTAAAACTCTAAACCCTCCAAAATACCTGGCAAATTAAAAGTCCCCAAGGTCCAGCCGCAAACTGTCGAGCCACTGGCAGCTCCACCACGCTCCTTGTCTCAAAACCAGCAGGGAATGAAGGAAAGGCATCCATGAAGCTGTTTGTAGGATTTCCATGAAGGTTTTTATAGGATCGAGTTGAGGGGATCGAGTTGAGGGTTAAGTTTTGAGGATGTGGTTTAGGGTTTAGGGTCCTGACCAAGACCTGAAAGAATCGCAGCCACCCCACGAATAGACCCATCGAATAGACATTGTCCCGCTTGCCGCTGATGATGGGATTGGCACATCTTGTCCGGCAAGCAGGATGCCACATTTTTCGTTTCCTTTCAATGGCCCCTGAACAGCTAGGGGGGTGCTGATCGGTGGGGGGGGGGGGGGCCCCTAAACCCTAAACTCCTTTGCTGAGTGCATGATGCTTCAATTCAATTCAATTCAAGGCGCTTTCATCTACCCGCCGTGGTTCCGCGCTGATCGGTGGCGCCGATGCGAAATCTGTAAGCTCGCATGGCGCAGAAAGGGTGCGCGGTGTGTGTTCTGTACACACATATGTATGTATGTATGTATGTATGTATGTATGTATGTATGTATGTATGTATGTATGTATGTATGTATGTATGTATGTATGTATGTATGTATGTATGTATGTATGTATGTATGTATATATGGGCCGTTGTCAAGATTATGATCCCTCTTGGGGTACCCTAAATGTTAGGTGCCGTATTATAATAGGAATCCAAAAAGGCACCATAATGTTGACAACCGCCCATATATAGGCCATGCATACATTTAGAGAACCACGTAGTCCGAATGGGCAGTCGGCAGAAGCTTCAAGGACCGCCACAACATGGGAAGTTCGAAGCCGACCAGTACAGGGCCCACGGTTTCTAATTAGAACCTAAACCCTAAACCCTAAACCCTAAACCTTGGGCAGCTTAGGCTCCTAATGTAGGCAGCTTGCGACCAACTGTGGGGCCTTATCTTCTTATGATCGCCACAATCAGGGTTTAGGGTTAAGGTTTAGGGTTTAGGGTTTAGGGTTTAGGGTTTAGGGTTTAGGGTCAAGAACCTCTGCAATTGATTGTAGGGTACATGCAATATAGTCCTTTCTGGATCACAAGTCCTGATTCTTGAGCCACTTCCGGGTCGGCGGAAGTGCATGCCTGATAGTCCAAGCAGGTGCCCGTCGTCAAGCAAACTTCGTTCGTCAAGAGCGGGCAGAGCGTTTTCACGCACCACGTTTCAAGACAGTCCTCCGAAGCCTTACCTTAAAGCCGTGTCGGTGCGAACACCTCTTCTTCAATCCGTGAGAGATTAGCTAGGGTTTAGGGTTCGGTTTAGGGTTTAGGGTTTAGGGTTAGGATTTTGGGTTTAGGGTTTAGGGTTTAGGGTTTGGGTTTGACAAGGCCGTTGCAAAGGGTTTGGGTTTATTTTCGACTCCTCATCTTCGACTTTCCCAGGACCCAGAGTAGGCCCTTATTCCGCTTTTTCAGGTTTAGGGTTTAGGGCTAGGACCCAGAGTACGTAGGCCCTTATTCCCTTTTTGTTTGGGTTTAGGTTCCCGTACCAGCCCCTTTGAACCAAAAAAGGGTTACTCCTGGGTCTAGTTTCCTTAAACCGAAACCTGCCACAACTCTACACCCAATACCTTAAAGCAAAACTCCAAGGACCCGCAGCGGCACTTCTTATTTGCTTGTAGAACTACTTGGAGGTTCATGGGCACCTAGAAGTACGGGTAGAAGGGCCCTGAATGAGTTTATAGCTATAGTTACCATACCTAGGACCCCACTTATACATACCCATGAACCTCCAAGTATCTTTTGGGCGAAAGCCCTAAACCCTAAACCCTAAACCCTAAACCCTGAACCCTGAACCTTGAACCCTGAACGCTAAGCCCGAAACTCTACAGCCGTGTTTAGCTGACTGGGTAGCCTGGTCACAAGTAAGAAACCAAACCCTAGCTGTGCCATCCAAGCCTTACTTAATAGTTTAGGGTTTAGGGTTTAGGGTTTAGGGTTTAGGGTTTAGGGTTTAGGGTTTAGGGTTTAGGGTTGCGGATAGGACCTTGGGATGAGCTCGTGCGGGGTGCAGGATGTACGAAGTCGTTTATCGGCGCAGCATGCGCGAATACCTCTCCGCCGCCTGGGCTGCAGTCGACATTCAACTTAGCACCTGCATGTTGAGCTGTTGTTAGGGTTGAGGGTTTCGGGTTTAGGGTTTAGGGTAATGCTTCCGGATTCGAGCTCTAGGGCCACAAGGAGCGAGAAGGAGAATTCCCCTTTGCACAAAAGCAGGCGCTCCGCGGTTTAGATGTTCTTCAGGTCGATCCCTTCACGATGCAACAGAGCAGAGTAGGAAAGGTCCAAGGCATGTTGTGCCGGGTAGTAACATTTAGGATCCCGTAAAATCCCCTTTAAACCAAAGAAGGTGCCCTTTGTTGTTGCTGGGTTACTCCTGGGTCTAGACAAGATGCAGAAACTTCCATCCTGATGGAGGTACGTATTTGCCACTTGTCTCAGTGTTCCATCTATGGTTCCAAGCAAGCCGCCTGGTTTTCCCAGGCAACCGCTCTTCAGCCTTTGCTGGAGGCTCCTGCGTTTTTTTTTTTGCGGTTCGAGGGATCTAGGCTTTAGGGTCCCTAAACCCTAAACCCTAAGCCCTAAACCCTAGGTTTATAGGATTTAAGGAAGCCATGTTTCAGGAATACCCGGTATTGTTCGAAAAAGCTGAGGGAGCTCCTCAAAGCTCTCTGGAGGTGAGATGCAAGCGGTACATACAGCAGGGTTTAGGGTTTAGGGTTTAGGGTTTAGGGTTTAGGGTTTAGGGTTTAGGGCTTGAGACTCTACAGAGACGGGGATCTGTAGAGACTGCAGGGCCTGAGAGATCTGTCAAGACTGCAGGGCTGTAGAGACTAGGGTACACACGTGGTGTTTTACAAAAATGTCAACAGCTTCTCAGATGTTGGGAAGCCCCGCCTCCCGAGATTTGCCGATCCCCCCTCAATCACTGAAAGTACTAATCAACCGACATACGTCTACACGACATGTTTGGTTAGGGTTTAGGGTTTGGGGTTAAACCCCAAACCCTATCTACCCCCCACCCCCCAGACCCCCCGCACTCCCTTGGCATCGGGCATTCGGGAGGTTCCCAAGGCTGACAGGCCGTAGTATGATGCTCCGCCCCTGAGGGAAGCTCTGAAACCCTCAAAAACCCTGAGCTTTCAGAGCCCCCAAAGCATCCCGAAGCACGTCTAGGTTTAGGCTTTAGTTTTGCTAGGCGGGAGTGGAATAACCCTAGCCGCACGAACACGAAGCGACCAGAAAACGGATCCAAGATCTGAAAGCTACACAGAACTAAATAAGCCTAAACCCTAAACCCTGAACCCCACAGTAAGCCTGAAATGTCCCATGGGCCTCGGAAGCAAGCCACCTGCTTCAGGCGGCCGCGGCAGCTTCAGCTACAACGCCTCCGTGGGCTTCGGAGGAGGTTTAGGGTTCAGGGGTTAGGGTTTAGGGCTTAGGGTTTAGGGTTTAGGGTTTAGGGCTTAGGGTTTAGGGTTTAGGGCCTAAGGAACGGCTGCTACCTACAAATCCTTACAGCTGGCATGCTTGCATAACTCCTGTATGATGGGTCAGGCTTTCCTCTTCCTCAGAAGACACAAAGGGTCACTCTCTAGGCGCTTCCTTGCGTCACTTTCTGGCAGAGGGTCCCGACATTAAAGGAAAACTCTGAACCCTATAAACACTATACCGTATGCCCTATAAACCCTACTTCAAGCAACCATGTTTCTACAAGTTAAACCAGAAGGTCACATGACGATCTGCGCCTTGAGTTCTTCTGGGGGTACATTGGGAGCCGTAATCCACTAGGGCTTACGGCTCAGTAATGCTCAGTAGGGTTAGGGTTTAGGGCTCCGGGTTCCTATTGTAGAGTGCAGGGTTCCCGTCTAAGGAACCCCCCATGGGCTACCCTGGCGCAGGGAGCGGCCCCTTCACCACTGAGACGCTGGGAGTTCTTCGACATCAGGCAGTGCTCGCTATGGGCCTCCAAGGGTTTTGGGCTTCGGTTTTTGGGTTTTGGTGTGGGGGGGGGGGGGGGGGGGGGGGGGGGGGGGGGGAGGGAGGGTACCTTAAAACACCTGGCCCAGCTAAGCAGCGTGATTCGGACGTAGCTCGGACGGCTCGGGATTTTCAGATTCAGGGGTTTGACGTCTGGCCTGAGCGCGCGGGAGCCTGAGGGTTCGAGGTCGCTGTGGTAGGGGAAGTTGCCTAGGGGACTATAATATTTAGGGTTTCGGGTTTGGGGTTTAGGGAGTTGTTCGCTGAGTTGGTTTAGGTCTTTCTGCTAGAGAGGTAACGCTTTCACATGACACTACGAACGGCTGAGCGGAGGGGAGGCATCGACCCTAAGCTGCTCAAGAAGGATGGCTTCAACCTCTGAACTGCTGAGTTTAGGGTTTAGGGTTTAGGGTTTAGGGTTTCCAGACTTTTGAGGTTTCCAGGGTCTTTCACTGAGGCAGCGCAACCCCAAAAAACCTTGCCAAACCAAGTTCATCTATCTGGGCGCGAGGCGCAAGCTAGTTACCTTCCTGACGCAGCTCTCCTTTGAGAACCTGGGTTTGCAGCACGACGGATGCCGCGGGAATGGTGGGTAAGGCTTGCATTGATACGCTTTTCACAGGATCCCGTCCCCCCTACCTCCCTCTGGAGGCCGAACATGATTGCAGGGTACTTGAGGGTTTATAATAGGGATTTGGCGGTTTAGGTTTAGGGTTTTGCCGAAATAAGTACTATACCAACAGAGACGTCTCTGACGTATCATAATTGGAGCCCGATTTACGGCCCTTTTAACTTTGAGGTCCATGTACCTGAGTCCTATCTCTTGGTTCGAAAGGTGTTCCGACAGAGTAGCTTCGTGAGCCGAGGGGTCTGGCCACAGACCAGCGAAGGGGGATGAGATGCAGGGATTATTTAGAACTTGAAAGAGATGAGGCTTCAGGACTTAGGGCTTTAGGGTTAGGATTAATGTTGTCTGCTGATTAGTGTGACCCCCCCCCCCTCAACGAAAGGATCCCCCTCTTTAGTGTGGGGGGGGGGGGGGGGCTTTTGGGGGGGGGGGGGGGGGAGGACTGAGAAGGCCCAGAAGGAGCTCCAGAAGCTTCCTTCAAAGGAGCTCAGAAGGCTTTCTTCTTTACTTTCTCAGAAGAATTTCAGAAGGATAGTGCTGCTCAGAAGGAACCATGTTTGTTCGCAGTGCAGTGTGCTCAGAAGCCCCAGAAGCCTGCTTGAGTAGCCTCAGCTGCCTCAGCCATGAGAGTTCATTCAGAAGCGATTTCTAGACAACAACACCATTCGACGGCCTCGCCGAAATTTTGCATCGCCCGATTTTTTTTCACAATTCCGGGGGTCCGCCTCAAATAGATCCCCCTGAATAATTTTTGGATTTGTTCCACAATTCCGGGGGAGCACACTAATCAGGATACAACATTAAGGGTTTAGGTTTCGCATGTGGGCATTGGCTGGGCGATGCGGGCAAAGCCTGCTGCAAAAACGGGTTTAGGTTTCGGGTGCCCTGCAGGCTACAAGCCCCAGGTCCCCCTCATGCGGGTTTTCATGCAAGGCACCGGGAAGCAAATACGGGTTTTGGGTTGAAAGGGGGCTTCATCAAGCCACCCTAAACCCTAAACCCGAAACCCTAAACCCCAAACCCAAAACCCATAGGAGAGGCCCGGGGAACTTCAGGGTTGCTCAGGAACTTCGACCAGGTGGATCAGAAGCCTGCAGGCATCGACTGGCCATCTGCATCTCGGTCAGCCAGATGGGTTTAGTTTCGGGTTTGGGTTTGGGGTTTGGGGTTTAGGGTTTCGGGTTTAGGGTTTAGGGTTTAGGGGACAGTTCTTCTAATTTTTGCCCGAGATTCAGCCTGTCATTGCTGCTTCGGTATTCTTCGTGTGATCGCACGTGAGCTATGGAGCATGAGCGCCGGGAGTGGGGGCTGTATGGACTTCGACTTCTGACCCGCCCTCGGTCCTCATTTCATCTTTCGAGCTGTCGTTTAACACAACAAGCCCTCATAGGGTCTCGCTGTTGTAGGAAGGCGCGCCAACTCCGTCTCTCCACACCCCTCCACGCCAATAAGCAGTTGGCCCCAAAACCAACCCTAAACCCTAAACCCTATGAGCCCTAAATCAAGCTCCACCGAGGAGGCGACACTGCCGAATTACTTCCCTTCACTGGATGTACAGCTTAGCGACCTGGCTCCTTCCGTGGATTGGACAAGAGCCGTTGCAATGATGGGCGCGGTTTAGGGTGTAGGGCTTATTGAACGTCATGGGGTTAGCTATTTGTATTCAGGGAATCCAACGGCTTGTAAGTTGAAGATGCTTTCACTCATGACACGACTCGAATGCTCAGGCTTCTACTGTCACAAACTAGACATGCGGTGCGCCAAGTTGGTCCGATAACGCAACTAGATGTCAACTAGCATCTCTTGAAAGGCCGAAATATGTGAAGATGGTAAAGGAGACTCTGCAGCTTCCCAAGAGTTGTGACCCACAGATATGCCTTCCACTCTTTCGGGAAGCGGCTACAGCAGTGCTCCGAGCTCTGGCAAATGGAGGTTTTGGGTTTAGGGTTTCGGGTTTATGGTTTAGGGCTCGGGAGACCTGACAAATGGAGGTTGACCTGCCTGCGTTTGTGTAGCGCAGCATAGCCCCTTTCAGTTCTTTGCTCCGCGCTTCATGATACATGTGTTAATTGATTTCTATGGTCAGGTATGTTGGCTGCCCCTCTGCTGGATGACGCGCGAGCCAGCGCATATCAGAGCTTCTCGTGGCTGGGTCGGCATTGGAGCCCGACCCAAGACGTACCCAAAGAGGTTTCGGTCTTGTGCGCAGAGTATCCTTGGGGAATCTGTGTGCTAGTGTGCTAGTGTGCCAGTATAACCTTGGCATATGGCAAGGACAGTTTCCATACATGGGAGTTAAAGAACATTCCAAGTGCCACATGGGAGTTTCCAAATCTGGGGTCCCCATCTCTGCCCCCAACTAAGCAGAATCACTCCTACATAATTTGCGGAACCGCCCCACATCTTCTCTGCACAGGTTGGGACTGGAGTAGTCAAGCTCGGGCACTGGACATTTTTATACACAACTATAGTTTGGGGGTTGTTTGACCTAGCTTACCATACCTCCAGCCCGATTTAGGCGTCCATCACTTTACGTTTTCTTGCAATCACGGCTTGCGGTGATCTTCTCACAGAGTCAAAGCTGCCAAGCGGCGAGACGAGTTCGGATCGTCGCAGGGCATTCTTGTGAGAACGTGTATCTGTAAGCGCACCCTGACACTCTTAGCCGCCTAAAGCCGGTCAACATCTAGAACCCTAAGCCCTAAACCCCCAGCTCCAAAAGCCAAAAAACGCCGATGCACTCATCCCAGAAATCTGAGGTCAACCAACGTCTCAACAGCTTGGCCACCTGCCAGCTTGAGCGGGTGTGTCGGTGTGTCGGTGTGATTTTTCAAAGGCTTCTAGCTTATTGCTGGTCTGTGCACAAAAGCTGATGAGGGTAGTTTTAGGTGTGAAGGGTGTGACCCCCTACTTACGCGGAGAGTTATAAGAGAACTAGGTCTACAACATGATAAGTCATAGTTTGTAAGTTGTGTGGGGAGTAATTGCCCTACCGTGTAGGCTTCGTTCTCAGCTGGCTCCTTGTCAGCTACACAACTTCCACCGGATGTAAAAGCCATCCTTCATGTTCTATCCACCAAGAGCTCGACCCCCACTCGAAAGTAGAGTTGCAAGGGCAAGTTGGGCAAGCTCGGTTCTAAGTCCCGCAATTATAGCGCGAATGGTACATAGTCCCCGCCTTCCCTTCTTGCAATAATGGTGGCTGTACGTATGACAAGCTCGGCTGCTCGAAGGCATGTGCTGCTGAGAGCCAGGGGACTGACCCTGGACGACTGGAAGGCCGAAGGGCTTTGTACGTTTGTTAGTCCCCTAGGGTTTAGGGTTTAGGGTTTAGGGTTTAGGGTTTAGGGTTTAGGGTTTAGGCTTTAGGGTTCCCCTACCTAGAATATAACTGTAATGGGGGGTACTTAATATAGGGGGGTCGGGGGGTTTAATATTAAAGGGAGGGGATTAGCCCTTCCACGCCTTTTAGCAAACTTGTTGGTGGGCTTTAGGGTTCAGGGCTTCGGGATTTGTTTCTTGTCGCCCTTTCGTCGTGTTGGCAAACGATGTGGGTGTGTACTGCGTTGGCTGTCTTATCGCACGAGCTGATGGCACGAACGAACTCACTGCATTGCATCTCCCTTGACATGACACACGGGTCAAACGCTCGCTATCATCTTCAACCATATGCAGCGGCTAGAAAGGATGCTCAACGAAGCCGGAGAGCCTTTTTTTTTTTTTGCTAAGTGCGATGTAATTGAAGAACTCCCTCCCCCGACCACACGAAATCCGAAAGACATCGCCCGACCCACGCTAGCACAAAAGCAATCTGGCTTCAGGGTAGATAGGGAGGGGGATTATTGCTTCGGGGGGTAAACTAGAGGGGCCCAGTACTAACCTCAGACCAACTTTTAGTTTCAACCTGTTGAACCGCTTGTAATTAAACCCGCTAAGCCGTGAAGCAAGAAGTGCACCCTTTCTTCCCCTCGATTGCTGGGCAGCCTAGAGACCATCCAGCCGTTCCAAGCCCTGCTTTTAACTAGCGGTTTGGGGCTTATACTGAAAATTCTCTCTCTCTCTCTCTCACGCACACACACGCACAAAATCGCATACTTAAATAAACAAAGGCAAAACATAAGTACAATATATATATATATATATATACATATATATAGACCCTTATGTGTGTGTATATATATATACTGATATGTTCGGATATATATATATATACACGCACCTACAGCCCGCACAATATGATATGATATAATATAACATCATATGATATCATATAATAGATTGTAATATATATATATATATATATATATGTAAGAGTTTTCTGGAGGCGTTGGCAGGAGAGCTTGTGGAGCCACTGGACATGAGCTGCCGCCGTGGCCTCAGGGGCTTTTGGAGGGCTGAGGGTGAAGGAGCTGAGGTTTAGGGTTTAGGGTTTAGGGTTTAGGGCTTAGGGCTTAGGGCTTAGGGCTTAGGGTTTAGGGTTTAGGGTTTAGAGGGTTTATAGGGTTTAGGGTCAGGGCTTAGGGTTTAGGGTTTAGGGTTTAGGGTTTAGGGGCTTGTGGCTCCCCCAGGCTGCCCGACCCCAGCGATGCAGTGATCGCCCCAAGCTTCTTGTTTTTAGGTAGGCGAGACGGCCACAGGGCACAGGCCTCCTTGCAGGCGCTCGCCTCAGCCCCTAAGCCGAAACATCAATGACAACAACTCACAAAGCTACCACATTGTGTCTCAACAGCTCACAAGGCTACCACATTGTGTCTGCGGATCCTTCCGAGACACGGTCAACGAAGTCGAGCGATTTGGTGGCAGGCATACTGAGCTTCAGCCCGCAGAAGCCCCAAAGTCTCAATGCGTAACTCCAAAATGGGCAAGTATAGAAGGTCTTCAGGGTTTAGGTTTGAGGGTTTAGGGTTTTGGGGTTTTGGGAGTTCTCGTCTACAGTAATCCATCCTGTTCCTCTACCAGGGGCTTAGGATTTGGGGTTTTGGGCTGGAATTTGGACCTGGGGCCTCAAAGCAAGCGAACGTCAACTTCGGCAGCCAAACACCCGTGCAGAGGCCCCAGGCACCCACCTCGTACCACGACTGAGCAGGATTTGACGGGAGAAAAACCCTGAACCCCCGAATAGTCAGCAGGCACAGAGGCCAGGAGGGCACCCTAAAGGAGCTTGATTCAAGTTTGGCTGCAGCGCAGAGGTGCGCGGCTTCTTTGAAGACCCTTGAAGCCCTAAATCCGAAACCATTTCCGTCTTGAAGATACCCTATCACGGTTCTAACTCTACTTGCCATACTGAAATATCCCTGCCCATAAATACACGTGAAAATCCAAGTAGGGGTGATTCTGCTCTAGTATACCCTAAACAAGCTTCTTACTCTACTTACCATACCTATATCCCTACTTGCAAACACCCCTTGGGTTTAGGGTTTAGGGTTTAGGGTTTAGGGTTTAGGGCTTAGGGTTTAGGGCTTAGGGTTTAGGGTTTAGGGTTTAGGGTTTAGGGTTTAAGGCCCTTGAGAAGCCAAGGTTGGTTGCCCTACAGTGTGGTCCTGCTCGTTCAAGAGCCGGTCCCGCACCGGAGGGAGGCTCGGGGTTTAGGGTTTAGGGTTTAGGGTTTAGGGTTTAGGGCTTAGGGCTTAGGGCTTAGGGCTTAGGGCTTAGGGCTTAGGGCGTAGGGCGTAGGGCTTAGGGCTTAGGGCTTAGGAGGGTTTAGGGTTTGGGTTTCAAGAGGGTGCATTCGGGATGTGGGACAGGGCTTCGACGGGGCTGTGAGGTACCCCTACGCCCACAGCTCCCAAGATTCCCTAAACCCTAAACCCTAAACAGGGAGAGAGGGGTCGGGGTCACACTATACTGGTTAGGGTTGTGGGCACACCGAGCCCTCAACGTAGCGAAGCCCCCAAACTTTCTGAACCCCAGATCCGAACTCCCTGAAGCACCCAACAAGAAATGTCATCTTCACAAAATCACTGCTCTTGCAAAAAGGCCCAAAAGACAGGTACTTCTACAAGACCCCGGGGGGGTAGAGCAGAGCAACCTCCTCGGAATCCTACAAACCTAAGCCGCCGTGCTGCACGGCAGGACCTCCCTGGCACGGTGCATCGCTTCGGGGTGCTTCATCGCATGAAGAATGGGGCCGCTTGGCGAGAAGGTCTAGGCCACTCAAATCCCACCTACGGAGTGTTAGAGTGCAGGCTACTAGGCGGCCTTGTGATGTTTTGATGTTACCGAATCGGGCTTAGTTAAGAGATGTTAGCCATACTTCTCCCGTCTCATGAACGCCTCCCTCAGATTTATGATTTATGGATTTATGGAAGCTACGTATAAATACCCATGAGCCTCCAAGTAGTTCGGGCTTCAGGACATCGAAGCTCTGCTTCAGGGTGGGTGACTTGTTTCCCACAGGAAGCCCTTGCGTTGACCGAGACAGTTCCAGAGTCATTCTCAAACTTTGAGGAAGCCTGTTAAGTGTGAAGCCCCTGTCTGTTGGCCTTATGGCTGCTCATCCCTATGGACTCTCTGCTAGTCTGCTTTCCACATGTGAGGGTGATAGACTGACGAGATAGCCGGAGTCCCGCCCCAGACAGACCTCCTCAGTAACTTGTCATCAAACGAATGAAGCCCACACGCTCTGGAATGCAGGGCTTCGTGGTCGGCTCCTTAGTTCAGTACACTGTCTTGTCCACTCCTGCTTGGTGCCCGGTGCTCAAAATTGGAGTCAATATACGGTGTATACATATATATATATATATGTATAAACATATTGTAGTAGATGATGTATATGTATATCTAGATATGTATGTATTTCTATATTATAATATACCATGAAATGTAGTAGCATTGTCCCCTCTGGCTTTGAAGGGCTTTGTCGTTTGCAGGCTCCAGGGCATAGGGTGGAGATGCCAAGATCTCTCTCAAGGAATGGAACTTGGGCATGGTATTCTGAGAGAGGACGGTAGATCGAAAGATGCCTGTCGCTTAGAAGGGTTTAGGGTTTAGGGTTTAGGGTTTAGGGTTTAGGGTTTAGCGTTTAGGTTTTTAGCTACATAGTTGCGTCATACTTTCGTTCGGAGTTCTGCCTGCTACGATATGTGTGTAGAAACAGAGAGAGGCGTGAGTCGATGGGCAGTTCAGAGCGGGGATCAGTACTGCAGGCTGGGACTTATGTCGCCTGGAGGGGAAGGTGCATTCAGCAGGATACCGGGTAGTTCAGGGCATGGGGTGGAAAGCAGCACCGTTCCCATGCGTTAATTACACGTCACGGCTAGT